>BLSH010121848.1:14557-37209 GCA_018402905.1 Glandirana rugosa | reverse complement strand
CGGAGATCCCTGAGGGATCTCCGCCCGGAAACCTCAGGGATCTCCGCCCGGAAACCTCAGGGATCTCCGCCCGGAAACCTCAGGGATCTCCGCCCGGAAACCTCAGCGATCTCCGCCCGGAAACCTCAGCGATCTCCGCCCGGAAACCTCAGCGATCTCCGCCCGGAAACCTCAGCGATCTCCGCCCGGAAACCTCAGCGATCTCCGCCCGGAAACCTCAGCGATCTCCACCCGGAAACCTCAGCGATCTCCACCCGGAAACCTCAGCGATCTCCACCCGGAAACCTCAGGGATCTCCACCCGGAAACCTCAGCGATCTCCACCCGGAAACCTCAGCGATCTCCACCTGGAAACCTCAGCGATCTCCGCGTGGAAACTCGGGATCTCTGCACTAGGGTTGCCACCTCATCCCTTTAAACCCGAACACATACTAATTACCCAGGTTGTTCTGTGGCTGATTAAGGTGGTAATTAAACTCACTTGGTGCCTCATCTGCATTAAATCAGCCTCAGAACAACCTGTGCAATTCATAGGTGCCCTGGATTAAAGGGATGAGGCGGCAACCCTATGTGCATGGAACCCCTGAGATCTCCGAATGGAACCCCTGAGATCCCCACATGGAACTCTGAGAGGTGTGAAGGCCGGGCTCCCGGTAGGGGGCGCTGTCACACCTGGCCCAGCACTTACAATTTGATCATCCACTCCCCGGTGAGGATTTCCCTCCAGTTGTTGTCGGTGATCTCTATGACGTCACCCTTCCTGCTCCGCACACCCGCCGGGAAGGCGAGGAGGAGCCCGAGACAGAGGAAGCAGAGCGGAGCCATGTGCGGAGATCTCCCCGTGTACGGTCCGGGCACCGAGAGGAAGAGAGCGCCGGCTTCTACCAGGAGGAGGAGTCCGCCCCTCACACCCCTTCCCTGCCGAGGACGCCATCTACATTGAGGCGTGGCGACATCTGGCGGCCGGAGGCCAAACTGCAGCTCCTGCATGATGCAGAATTCTGCTAATAAAATTCACCCAAAGCTGAATATAAAATTACATTGCACCCCAGCCCCTGCATCTGCTTTATCTCCTACTTTTTTTGTCTGGCTACAAATACTTGGAGCTCAAGCTTTAGGCTGCTACCTCATGTGTGCATTTCAGGAGCGCTCATAGAAATCTGCATTCCCAAAATGTGCAAAAATTGCACCCCAGGTGCTCCGTGCCGTCCGTTGTCCATGGAAACACAAAAAAAAAACCGCAGCAAGCACAGGAAAATGTGCAGTAGAAAACGCACGAATCAGAACGCAGCACAGAGCTTCAGGAGCCACTTTGTTGCGTTTGTCACCGGCAGGGCAGCCCATTGAAATCAATCAACCAACGCATGCCTGCGAAAAGCACGCCAACAAAATACTCGCAAAGAAACGCACGTTTGACATACGCTAGGTGTGAATGAGGCCTTAGGGCCGGTTCATACCGGAATGTGCACATTTCCCCACGCCTGGTTATTGACAGCCTTTTCATTCAATGCCAAACACATGGGAACGTGAAAAAAGTAAGGCAGGCGCTACTTTTAAACGTCGCTCTGCAGTACCATGCTGTTTGGAGGCGGCAAATGCGCCATGTTTGCTAGATGTGCTTGGGGTGCAATCAACAATTAACCTCCCTGGCGGGATGATTGTCAGATTTTTGCGTCTCAAAGCGGTACATTGTTTTGCATGGAAATTTGACGTTTTATATTGTAGGCTGGTAATTCTTAGGAATAACTCACTTAAATCTGTCCAAACAAGAGCCTAGTAGACATCCCGGGTATGATAAAGTTTGCAACACAAAATCATAAATTATAATATAATAAATAACTATAAATAATTATCAAAAATAATAACGTAATAGTAATAAAAATGATTCAATAATGTAATCAAACCAAAAAACACTGAAATTTGCTGAGTTGCAGAATTGTCGCTGTCGTCACTTTCAGTGTCTGATGATAAATTTCCCCAAAAATCAGTATCACTCAATTCTGCAAATGATTCTTATTCACTATCGCTGTTTTCTAGCTGATCAATAACCACTTTTGACGTAAAGTAGAGAAAAGTACTCCCCCAGTACAATAGTGGGACTTTTTACAGCAGTACATACATCAAGGCAATTGAAGTAAAATCATAATCAATTTTATTGTTAACAGACTTATGTATAAAAAATAGTGTATCATAGGGTCACATATAGTCAATAATAAAAACAACGTGGCACATGTTTACAGTTGAAGGTCAAATCATTACAACCCTTATATAGACGTGGAGCAATTATCTTCTTGGGCAAGGGCCCAACATGTTTCGGGAAATACCCTTCTTCAGGGGCAATCATATATCCCCAAGATGAATGCTCGCACACTACTGGATCGAACGTACATGCCACACCAGCCCAGAGTCCTTTAAGGGGGACCACTGGGAAGCACTTTTGGCGTAAAGGGACGCTTTTTGGTTGCTATGGACGTTCTCAAGTTTCCAGGCAGAAAGAATGGCATCTGTAATATAAAAGTGCATGCAGGGCTCTGGGCAAAGCACTAGGGACAAAAGGGATGTGAAACGCTTTGATACAGTAATGTAATCTTACAGATCTGTATGTTTACTGTGTGTTTCACTATTTGAATTTGCCGCCGGTCTCTGCCAACGCGACGCTTGCAGGGAACGGAGCCCGGCACACAGAGGCATCGGGCGGAGGACACAACCTGCAGACACAGCGGGGGGACATCACAGGATCCAGGGGACAAGGTGAGTAACGCTGCCTGGATCCAGCAATGCGATCCTGAGTGTGGCTCGGGGTTTCCATTCCTGGTACAGAAAATTCACCCCAAGCCACACTCGGGAATACCACCAGGGAGGGTAATGGCACCCGCCGTGTCTAGCAAGGGCGGCACATTCCCATGTGGTGCAAGAAATGCACAGAGAAATGCACCTTTCTTGCACTGTGTTCTGGTGTGAGCAGGCCCAAATTCCATCGACCCCCACTAACTTAAAGAGGAAGTAAACTCTAGTTTTTCCACCCTTTTTGCTTACCTGCAAAGTAAAGGCATAATGTGCTAGTATGCATCTCATACTAGCTCATTAGGTGACACCTGCAAATGAAGCCTGCGCTGCCCGCACTGGAGGCCGCATCCATCTTCGCTCGTCTTCCTTTCCGGGGCCGCAGACTCCAGCTGTCACTCCCACGCAACCACTTTCTTAAACTCAACTTGTCCAAAACTGAACTCATAATATTTCCTCCCCCACTTGCTATTTCCCCCGACTTCTTGCAATGGCACAACCATCCACCCATCCCCACATGTCAGGGTGCTTGGTGTTATCCTGGATTCGGAACTTTCCTTTTGGCCCCACATCCAATCACTTTCTAAGGCTTGCCGCCTCAATCTCCGCAACATCTCTAAAATACGTCCCTTCCTAACCAATGAAACCACAAAGCTCCTGATTCACTCCCTGGTCATCTCTCGCCTCGACTACTGCAACTCCCTCCTCATTGACTTACCTTTAAATAGGCTATCCCCCCTTCAGTCCATCATGATTGCTGCTGCCAGACTCATCCACCTTACAAACCGCTCAGCGTCTGCCACCCCTCTCTGCCAATCCCTCCATTGGCTGCCACTCGCTCAACAAATTAAATTCAAAATACTAACAATCAGCTACAAAGCCACCCACAACTCTGCTCCCAGCTACATCACCAGCCTAGTCTCAAAATACCAACCTAACCGTCCTCTTCGCTCCTCCCAAGACCTCCTGCTCTCCAGCTCCCTCATCACCTCCTCTCATACTCGCCTCCAAGACTTCTCCCGAGCCTCTCCCATCCTCTGGAACTCCCTACCCCAATCGGTCAGAATGTCCCCAAATCTATCCACCTTCAAGCGATCCCTGAAAACTTTTCTCTTCAGGGAAGCCTATCCTACCACCACCTAACAACTACACTCCTTAATTTCTCAATCAGCTCATCACCCGCAGTTACTGCCCTTTCATATCATTCAACCCTCCCTCTTAGATTGTAAGCTCTAACGAGCAGGGCCCTCTGATTCCTCCTGTATTGAATTGTATTGTAACTGTACTGTCTGCCCTAATATTGTAAAACGCTGCGCAAATTGTTGGCGCTATATAAATCCTGTATAATAATAATAATAATGTGCGCGGGGAGCCGCCGGTCACGGCACTGACTTCTGAAGAAACAGCACAGGCGGCCGTTCCTTCGGTGCGCGTGCGCGATGACATAATCAGCACAGTATACAGTAAATACCTCCTAAACAACGCACATTTAGGAGATATTTACACTACAGTGCTGATAGGTAAGCCTTATTCTAGGCTTACCTATAGGCACAAAGTATACAGGAAGGGTTACAACCTCTTTAATGAACATTAACAAATTCAGATATGTTTGAAGTCCAGCCTGGGTGACAACCATGGCTCCCTCCATGGATATTGTGAAGAAGTGAGCATAGCCACCCAGGGACAACAAGCATGTTACAGGCAGCATTACCAGGGAAAAAAAGCATACAAAAAAAAAAACGAATGTGCAGCCACCACATTTCTAAGGAGCTGCAATATGTAACATTTTTTGGTTTAAATACACTTTAAAGTTAAACTGCAGATAAACAGTTAGATACACACATAGAATTCATATATAGGGGCTGTTTGGCATGCTATAGGATTTACAGTGTTTCTCCAGCCCTGGAATGTACACAGCTTTTCCAGACGGCACATTTGGTGGGTGACATCATTCACCTTTAAGACCCATTTACATTTTTGAGGAGCATTAACATGCGTTATGTCTCGTGTTATTGTACATTGTGTTAAGGCAGGCAACTGAAATGAATGGGCTGCCAACACACCCTAAAGTGCCAAAATAATGTCAACCGTGCATTGCAGTGTGCAGAAATGTACTGTAAGTGTGTTGCCTTAGTACACTGGGGTGCCATTTAAAATGAATTGCACCACAATGCAGCAATGCATATGACATATATTGCTACATGTTGGGGTAACACAGAAGTGTGATTGGGCCCTAAGGAATAAGACGTTATCCCCTTTGCACTCTCTATGAGGGAATGCAGCCCTTCCCTAGCTGCACACTTACCTTGTAATCATGCCCCCAGCCACCCATCTTTACATACATCCCACCAGCAGATTTTCTGTGCACCTGCACAAAAGCTTCCTGAAGGGTCCTGTAGGACCTTCCCCTGTGACACGCCACAAAGAACCCACTGGGAAGCTACTGTGTAGGTAGCAAAATGTCAACATGAATGATACTGAGAAAAGAAGAGATGTTGAAGTAAAGCAGTGGTGGTCAACTTTCTTCATACAGAGGGCCTCAAGTGCAGCCCCTTACATCCCTAAAGAGCCACACATAATATTCAGAAAATATAATCCTACAAAGAGACTGTGGGGATGTTACAAGAGATGGTCAGAGACTACATATATGCTAAAGAAGATGGTCAAAGATTGCAAACATTTTGTAGGAGTTGTTGAAGATTGGAGACATGTTATAGGAGTTATTGGAGACATGCTATAGGAGTTATTGGAGACATGCTATAGGAGTTATTGGAGACATGCTATAGGAGTTATTGGAGACATGCTATAGGAGTTATTGGAGACATGCTATAGGAGTTGCTGGAGACATGCTAAAGTAATTGCTGGAGACCATGAAAATGCTATAGGATTTGTTGGAGACTGGAGACATGCTATAGGAGTTGTTGGAGACATGCTATAAGAGTTGTTGGAGACCATGAAAATGCTATAGGAGTTGCTGGAGACATGCTATAGGAGTTGTTGGAGACTGGAGACATGCTATAGGAGTTGCTGGAGACATGCTAAAGGAGTTGCTGGAGACATGCTATAGGAGTTGTTGGAGACTGGAGACATGCTATAGGAGTTGCTGGAGACATGCTATAGGAGTTGTTGGAGACCATGAAAATGCTATAGGAGTTGTTGGAGACTGGAGAAATGCTATAGGAGTTGTTGGAGACTGGAGACATGCTATAGGAGTTGTGGGAGACATGCTATAGGAGTTGTTGGAGACCATGAAAATGCTATAGGAGTTGTTGGAGACTGGAGACATGCTATAGGAGTTGTTGGAGACTGGGGACATGCTATAGGAGTTGTTGGAGACTGGGGACATGCTATAGGAGTTGTTGGAGACATGCTATAAGAGTTGTTGGAGACCATGAAAATGCTATAGGAGTTGTTGGAGACTAGTGGCATGCTATAAGAGTTGTTGGCAGACCATGAACATGCTGTAGGAGTTATTGGAGACCATGAACATGCTATAGGAGTTGTTGGTGACCATGAACATGCTATAGGAGTTGTTGCAGTGTTAATTTCGTAGACTAAAACCGACTAAACCATTTTAGTCAAGTAACTTAATACCATTTTAGTCGACTAAAATAAGACTAAAACTAAAACAATTGAGATGACTAAAATACGCCTAAAACTAAAATGCCATTTTAGTCAAAAGACTATAGCCTCATACACACGGGCCGATGGTTGGTCAACCGAACGTCCAACTTTTGTCAAAATTGGGCGACAGCGATTTGGTATAGCGTACTGATATGAGTCAAGTAATCAGCCAACAAAGCCGAACGTGGTGACGTGTTACGAGCATATAACAAGGAAGTTCAGGTGAATGTGATTTGTGAATTAGGAACACAGGTTACACGACCGAAGACTTCCTGGATTCCGAGCATGCGTGTTTGCACTTCCAACTTTTTGTTGGCCAACTTCTGTACACATGAGCCAACAGTCGGCCAACGCCTTGTTGGCCAACACAAGTTTTCTAGTCTCCTCGTCCAACTTCTGTTGGACGACAATTGGAAATCGGCTGTAGAATCGTGTGTACACACGATCAGATTATCGGCCAACAGGCTGTTGGACGACCGTTGTTGGCCAACAATCGGACCGTGTGTACGGGCCTTAAGACTAAAACTAAAGTGTAATTTGACATCAAAATTAACACTGGTCTGTAGTGCATGTTCATACCTCAATAACATAAATAATAACATACAGTATCTCACAAAAGTGAGTACACCCCTCACATTTTTGTAAATATTTTATTCTATCTTTTCCTGTGACAACACTGAAGAAATGACAATTTGCTACAATGTAAAGTAGTGAGTGTACAGCTTGTATAACAGTGTACATTTTCTGTCCCCTCAAAATAACTCAACACACAGACATTAATGTCTAAACCGCTGGCAACAAAAGTGAGTACACCAATAAGTGAAAATGTCCAAATTGGGCCCAATTAGCCATTTTCCCTTCCTGGAGTCATGTGACTCGTTAGTGTTACAAGGTCTCAGGTGTGAATGTGGAGCAGGTGTGTTAAATTTGGTGTTATTGCTCTCAATCTCTCATACTGGTCACTGGAAGTTCAACATGGCACCTCATGGCAAAGAACTCTCTGAGGATCTGAAAAAAAGAATTGTTGCTCTACATAAAGATGGCCTAGGCTATAAGAAGATTGCTAAGATCCTGAAACTGATCTGCAGCATGGTGGTCAAGACCATACAGTGGCTTAACAGGACAGGTTCCACTCAGAACAGGCCTCGCCATGGTCGACCAAAGAAGTTGAGTGCACGTGCTCAGCATCATATACAGAAGTCGTCTTTGGAAAATAAGGGCAGCCAACAGAAATTTTGGGGCCCCTTACACAGTCTCAGGCCTGGGCCCCCCGGGCCTGACCACCAACATTCCCCAGGGCCCGCCAACTGGTCGCCCCACCGAATACGCCCACTGGCCATCCCACCGAATACGCCCACTGGCCATCCCACCAAATACGCCCACTGGCCATCCCACCAAATACGCCCACTGGCCATCCCACCGAATACGCCCACTGGCCATCCCATCAAATACGCCCACTGGCCATCCCACTGAGTCCTTTGGTGCATCCAGGGGTGTAATGATAGGGGTTGCAGGGGTTGCAATTGCAACCGGGCCCCATGCTCCAGGGGGCCCGTGTGCCTCCCTTGTACACCTGAATAGGAGGGATGTCGGAGGCGGCATTTAGAGAAACCATTCTCCTCCATTTTCCTCCTAATGGAGGAGATCGGTTCCTCTATGCTGCCCC
Source organism: Glandirana rugosa (assembly GCA_018402905.1). Taxonomy (NCBI): domain Eukaryota; kingdom Metazoa; phylum Chordata; class Amphibia; order Anura; family Ranidae; genus Glandirana; species Glandirana rugosa. Next base: position 29,136 of record BLSH010121848.1, on the reverse strand, counting down.
CGCTGCCCCTCCTATTCAGTTTATTTGTCTTTTGCTGTTCCCCTTTGTGCTTCCCTGTGTCCCCCCACAGAGTTGCTGTCTTCCTCTCCTCCTCTCTCCTGCCAGCTGCTGTAGAAGATGAGTCATGATGGCGAGATGGGAACTGGTCGGTAAATTTGTCATTTACCGGCTCCTTCCTTTTCTGAATGGACAGAGTCAGTGATTGGTACCAATTGATTCATTCATAACTGAAGGATAGTAAACTGTTTTTACTATACTTCCATTTCTGAATGAAAGGGAGGCTCAGTGCACAGCTATTCCTGTCCATTCATCCTGTGCAGCTGAGGCTACACAGATGGAGATTGAAGGCTGAGGTTTGTTTAGACCCCTGATGTCTCATCAAAGCCCCCCAACAGAGCTCCTAAAATAAATTGTAAAAAATTATAAAAATAAAATTGTAAAAGAAATAAAATGAAATGGTAAAAAAACAAAATTAAAATAAAAATTAAAAACTACTGACACCAGTGAGAGGAGTTATTGGAGACCTGGAAGACCATGAACATACTATAGGAGTTGTTAGAGGCTGTGAACATGTTCTAGAGGATGTTGGAGACTATGAACATGCTTTAGGAGTTGTTGGAGACCATAAATATTTTATAGGAGTTGTTGGAGACCGTAAATATGCTATAGGAGTTATTGGAGACCATGAACATGTTATAATGGTTGTTGGAGACCATGAACATACTATAGGAGTTGTTGGGGACCATGAACATGCTATAGGAGTTGTTGGAGACCATGAACATGCTATAGGAGTTGTTGGAGAAAGGGGACATGCTAAAGGGGTTGTTGGAGACCTTGAAGTGCTATAGGAGTAGATGGAGTAGTTGGAGAACACAAACCTGATATAAGAGTTGTTGGTGACTGTGAACATGCTATAGGAGACTTAGGGACATGCTATAGGAGTTCAGGGATATTAGGGACATGCTATACGAGTTTTTGGATACTGGGGACATGCTATAGGAGTTTTTGGAGACTGGGGATAAGCTATAGGAGTTTTTGGAGACTGGGGATATGCTATAGGAGTTTTTGGAGACTGGGGATATGCTATAGGAGTTTTTGGAGACTGGGGATATGCTATAGGAGTTTTTGGGGACTGGGGATATGCTATAGGAGTTTTTGGAGACTGGGATTTTCTATAGGAGTTGTTGGAGACCTTGAACATGCTATTCGAGTTGTTGGAGATTAGGTACAACTATAGTAGTTGGAGACTGGGAACACGCTATAGGACTTGTTGGACAACATGAACATGCTGTAGGAGTTGCTGGAGACCGTGAACATGCTATCAGAGTTGTTAGAGACTGGGGCCATGCTATATGAGTTGGTGGAGACCATAAACATGCTGTAGGAGTTATGGAGTTGTTAGGAACCTGGGGATATGCTTTCAGAATTGTTGAGACTGGGGACTTGCTTTAGAAGACATAGACTGTAGACACATTACATTAGGCTGGTAGAGATCACTGCTATTTCAGGGCAATAAGAGCACAGATTACTGTAGGCAGGGGCCCCAATGGCCTTACAAAAAGTTTCAGTGGACTGTATGCATCCCCTTGCCACAGGTTGGGCTCCAAGGGTGTAAAGGTGAAAGGAACATTAGAAGAAAGGATAATGCAGAAAAGATACATAGAAGAGGTAGAGAAGACACTCAGCTGAGAGTCGGCCTAACTATTTCTTTGAAAAGAAATTGCCCTGGAAATAGCAGAAAAATATACTAGAAAATGTTATAACTTATTTTAAACATATTGACAAGCAGCATATTTGAAAAGGGATGGTTCCTGTTTATGTTCTTTAATTGTCTTTTCCGCTTGGCTGGCTCCCTATATCCACATTTACCCACAATAGGTGCAATTCACAAAGCATTAACACCAGCCTAAGGCACGCTATGTTGAGTCATGTGACTATAATTTTCAAATCTGAAAATAAGGATCCTTATACAGGCATGTGACAACTGTGCATTGAACCTCATAGCTTCGATATGGAATGGTTAATACCATACCACACAGTACACCATACCCTTACCTGAATCACGGGGTGCTTTTTGCTGCAGCATTTTGTGATTTCAGTGGTGCTGTGCCTACACCTCTGCATCATCCTGAGTCTGAGATTTCTCACATTTGGTGCTCCATGATAGAAGGACTCTGCAGAGCATGTTGTGAAATTACTGTATGTCATACTGGTTTGTAGTCCAGCTGCATTATCTCCAACCCCACACAAGACTGGGGGAAAACATCAACAGAGCCTGTCCATTGCAATTGCAACGCACTGATCTCTGGTGCAATGCTCTGCAAGCTTCAAAGTTAAAAGTTAGTAAATGCACATTGATCATTATATCAATGTTGCTGTAAGTATCACTTTCTGCCAAAAATGAGCTTAGTCTTTAAAGCGGAGTTCCACCCTAAAGTGGAACTTCCGCTGGTTGGATTCCTCCCCCCCTCAGGTGTCACATTTGGCACCTTTCGGGGGGGAGGGGGAAGAGGACACCTGTCTTTAGACAGGTGTCCTTTTCCACACTTCCGGGAGCTCTGGCCGGCGGACGCGGCCGCTGACGTCAGAAGCCCGGCTCCCTCCTCCCTGCTCGCTCTGCTACTGGCCGCCTGGCCAGTAGCAGAGCGCGGCAGAGCTCGCGCATGCGCACTAAGGTGCCCGGCATGAAGCTGTACTGCTTACACGTCCAGGTTCCCTTACCCGCGATGGAGGCGGCTGCACCCGTCCCCCGATCCGAAGATCGGCGGCGGGTGCCGACATCGCTGGACTCCAGGACAGGTAAGTGTCCTAATATTAAAAGTCAGCAGCTACTGTATGTGTAGCTGCTGACTTTTAATTTTTTTTTTAGCCCTCGGACCTCCGCTTTAAGTAGAAAAATCCAATAACCAGAGCGCTTTTTGCGATTCAGCACTGCGTCGCTTTAACTGACAATTGCGCGGTCGTGCGACGTTGTACCCAAACTAAATTTGCGTCCTTTTTTTCCCACAAATAGAGCTTTCTTTTGGTGGTATTTGATCACCTCTGCGTCATTTCTGATCACCGCTATATAAAAAAAAAGAGCGACAATTTTGCTAAAATTCAAATCCAAAAAAAATATATATAAAAAAATTTTTTTCATCGGTTTTGGCCAATTTATATTCTTCCTCATATTTTTGGTAAAAAAAAAAATCGCAATTGGCATTTATTGATTGGTTTGTGCAAAAGTGGCCGCGTTTACGAATGATGAGAATTAATTTCTGAGGTTTTTAATTTTTTTTTACTAGTAATGGCGCCAATTTTTAGCGGTAATGCGATATTGGGGCGGACATGTCGGACGTTTTGACACTTTTTTGGGACCAATGACATTTATACAGTGATCAAAAATTTAAATATCCACTGATTACTGTATAAATTGTCATAAAATGTCATTGGCAGTGAAGGGGTTAACCTTCAGGGGGAGATCTAGGGGTTAACTGTGTTCCCTAGGCGTGTTCTAACTGTGAGGGGGCTGGGCTGTTATGGGCATAGGAGATCTAACTGATCCCAGTGACAGGGATCAGTAGATCACTCATGCCCGTAATGACAGAGCGGGGAACTGCCGTGTTTACATCTGCGGTTCCCCGTTCTTTTTGCTGTGGCCACTCATCCAAAAAAATCCAATATACACTATATTGTCAAAAGTTTTGGGACGCCTGCCTTTACACGCACATGAACTTTAATGGCATCCCAGTCTTAGTCCTCAGTGTGAAAGGGGTCTTATACAAGCTGAGCCCATGTAAAACAGGCTAAGCAATTACAAAAAAAAAAACATCTAAAAAAGCAAGCTACTCCATCTCTAGCAGTAAATAGCCTAGCCTAATTCTTGTATGCATTTTTAGACTTGGCCAGCAGGTGGCAGAAAGGGCACTACGTTGGCTCACCAATTCCGGAAACAGGAATAATAATTCCATTCTCATTTAATCCCCATTTAATACTTTATCAGATAAAGCTAACATTTAGAGTGGGGGTTCTTAAACGTTTTAATCCAAAGACTTCAATAATAAAATTATTAACAGACTGGGACCAAGGAAGAGAATTATTGCCATACTGTCATCAAAGCCATAAAAAGACAAAAAAACAAAGGCTGTAAAATAAGCTAAAAACAAAACAAATATAAAAACACACAAGCAGTAAATGTATTTGTTCCATTCAAGTATCTCAGTGTTTTCTAATTCTTTTTCTAAGAAAAAACGCTAACATACATTTAATAAAAGAATAGGAAAAATAATTAAAGGTACACTTAGGACCAGCACCACATCCCTACTGAGGCATAGAATTAATACACTAGGGTAAAGGCACCACAGTAAAGAAATAATTGGACTTTCATAGTGCTGGTCAACCCCACCTCTGAAAAAACGATAAAGACATGAATATTAAAAAATCACATTTATTAGATCACATTAAAAACTTTGCCCACTGGGGCTTCATAAACAAGTAAACATTGTCCATTAAATATCTCCCATAAAATATGTAGCATATGTCAAAGAGCCCCAAGATGACAGATTGATGATCCTTTACTGACGCGTTTCGCCTGGTACGGCTTCTTCAGAGGAAACGAAAATCAAATTGGGGTATGCAGTTCCTTGTGGCGTAGAATGCAGGGAAAATCAATCCATACTGTGGGAGCCAAAAAGAGTGGAATGGGGTCTCCTGGGACTTTAGAAAAAAAAAAATATATATATATATATGGTAGCGGACCCATAAGGTCCCTCATTTGATCCAAGAGAAAAACATCCTGCAAAGATGAGATTCGCCACAGTGGAGTCCAGTGGAGGACAATGTTTGTTTGTTTATGAAGCCCCAGTGGTGGGCAAAGTTTTTAATGTGATCTAATAAATGTGATTTTTTTTAATATTCATGCCTTTATCGTTTTTTCAGAGGTGGGGTTGACCAGCATTATGAAAGTCCCATTATTTCTTTACCAGGGTGCCTTTACCCTAGTGTATTAATTCTTAATAAAACAATACTCATAATTTAAGACAGAGATTCGATCCCTGACATAGGCGTGCGCACAGGGCGTGCCAGGTGTGCCCAGGCAAACCATAAATACCCGTGTGTCACAGATTTCCCCTGTTTAGACCCCTGATATTTCACCAAAGCCCCCTAACGGGGCTGCTAAAAAAAATTGTAAAAAAAATAAATAAATAATAAAAGAAATAAAATTGTAAAAAAACTATTAAAAAATAAAATAATAAAAATAAAAACTACTGACACCAATCTCTGCCCTACTGACCCTGTGAGTATATATACACACGCACACACAGGCATATACTGTATGTGTGTGAGCTTTGTGGTGCACACCCTAATGCAATAAGCTGCGCACACCTATGATTCCTGAGAATCATTCGCTTATGCAGATCCAAAAACTATTTAAAGCTCCAAGCAGATATAGAGATATAAATTGTTGTAGCTCCATGTTCATAATAGATTAGTTAGGCCTCGTACGCACCCTTCGATTGTCGTACGACCGCGATTTTTGTCAGAAGCGCGTGTCCGTGATTTTGAAAAGCATAGTGACTATCCGAAAATTTTCGTTCGACTGAACTCAATGAGGTGGCGTAATGTTTTGCACATTTTTTGCATCTTTTTTTCCTTTCTAAGCATGCGTCGTCTCGGTCGTGTGACTTTTTTCATACGAAAACCGCATCTAGCGGAACGAAAATCGGACGTGGCGTCGTCGTACCACAAAAATGTACTAGGCTGTCGAAAGGAGCGTAATAAAGAATTTCGGACAACAGGTTGTCGAACGACAATTCCCGTCCAAATTTCGCATTGTGTGCACAGGGCCTTAATGCTGTTGGCCACTGATGAACTGGTTTCACACTGAGGCTGGGTTCACACCTATGCGAATTGGATGTGGCTTAAACCGCATCCAATTCGCAAGACACTTGAAAACACATTGTTTTCAATGTGTCCGGTTCACATATGTCCGGTGCATTCGGACTCTGTGTGCCTTTTCTGTGCAGTGCGGTGCGAATCCCCAGCCCGTTGAGTTCAATGGGATCGCATCTAACGCAGAGATGCACTCCGCACTGAACGGGGATATTTTCCCCTGCTCGTGGCTCCTCCCCTTCCCTCCCCCCGCAGCTGCTGCGCTGTGGGAACGGACAGGAGCCGCCAAACGGCGGCTCCACCCCTTCCCGGCAGCAGACAGGCTGGAATTCGCACCGGACTGGTGTAAATCCAGCCTTAGACATGTTTGGCTACACAGTCAATTTTGGTCTGACCCATAGTATAGGAAACACAGACCTAGAGTGTTTAACACATAAAATCAACTGAAATAACATAAATTTGCAAACCCTATTTTAACCACTTCAACCCCGGAAGGATTTACCCCTTTCCTGACCAGGCCATTTTTTACGATTGGGCACTGCGATGATTTAACTGACAATTGCGCGGTCGTGCGACGTTGTTCCCAACCAGAATTGACGTCCTTTTATCCCCACAAATAGAGCTTTCTTTTGGCGGTATTTGATCACCTCTGCAGTTTTTATATTTTGCGCTATAAACAAAAAAGAGCGACAATTTTGAAAAAAAAAAACTCAATATTTTTTACTTTTTGCTATAATAAATATCCAAAAAAAAGCATAGTGACTATCCGAAATTCTTTTCGTTCGACTGAACTCAACGTCAGAGGTGACGCAATGTTTTGCATATTTTTTGCATCTTTTCTTCCTTTCTAAGCATGCGTCGTCTCGGTCGTGTGACTTTTTTCATACGAAAACCGCATCTAGCGGAACGAAAATCGGACGTGGTGTCATCATACCACAAAAATGTACTAGGCTGTCGAAAGGAGCGTAATAAAGAATTTCGGACAACAGGCTGTCGAATGACAATTCCCGTCCAAATTTTGCATCGTGTGCACAGGGCCTTAATTCTGTTGGCCACTGATGAACTGGTTTCACACTGAGGCTGGGTTCACACCTATGCGAGTTGGATGTGGCTTACACCGCATCCAATTCGCAAGACACTTGAAAACACATTGTTTTCAATGTGTCCGGTTCACATATGTCCGGTGCATTCGCACTCCGCATTGCACAAAAAACGTGTGCCTTTTCTGTGCAGTGCGGTGCGAATCCCCTGCCCGTTGAGTTCAATGGGAGCGCATCTGACACGAAGATGCACTCTGCACTGAACGGGGATATTTTCCCCTGCTCGTGGCTCCTCCCCCATCTCTCCCCCCGCAGCTGCTGCGCTGTGGGAAAGGACAGGAGCCGCCAAACGGCGGCACTGCCCCTTCCCGGCAGCAGACAGGCTGGAATTCGCACCGGACTTGTGTAAATCCAGCCTTAGACATGTTTGGCTACACAGTCAATTTTGGTCTGACCCATAGTATAGGAAACACAGACCTAGAGTGTTTAACACATAAAAAAATAACATAAATTTGCAAACCCTATTTTAACCACTTCAACCCCGGAAGGATTTACCCCCTTCCTGACCAGGCCATTTTTTACGATTCGGCACTGCGATGATTTAACTGACAATTGTGCGGTCGTGCGACGTTGTACTCAACTAAAATTGACGTCCTTTTATCCCCACAAATAGAGCTTTCTTTTGGTGGTATTTGATCCCCTCTGCAGTTTTTATATTTTGTGCTATAAACAAAAAAGAGCGACAATTTTGAAAAAAAAAAAACTCAATTTTTTTTTACTTTTTGCTATAATAAATATCCAAAAAAAAAAACAAAAAAAAAAAAACGAATTTATTCATCGGTTTAGGCCAGGGATATGCAATTAGCGGACCTCCAGATGTTGCAGAACTACAAATCCCATGAGGCATAGCAAGACTCTGACCGCCACAAGCATGACACCCAGAGGCAGAGGCATGATGGGACTTGTAGTTTTGCAACAGCTGGAGGTCCGCTAATTGCCTATCCCTGGTTTAGGCTGAATTCTTCTATATAGTGCGATCCAATCACCAGGCAGAGTATTCTGCAGATCTAAACGCATATATGTTTGTTATATATTTATTTAATTTATGTTGTGATGGAATTATTTTGTTTAGGATGTATGGTACTTACCTTGCTTTCCAGGACCTTGGAGGGGCAATAACCAATAATATTTGCACAACCTACATTGGTCAGTGCCCTTATATATCCTCATTTAAAGCCCCACGTTTCTCCTCCTTTCTCACTGAATCAGGGATGGAGATGCAGATCATTCTGCGTCTCATCTAAAGTCCTATTTGCTCTTCTCTAGCATATGTATTCTTCTACATTTTTTTGTTTAAAAAAAATCCCAATAAGCGTATATTGATTGGTTTGCGCAAAAGTTATCGCGTCTGCAAACTATGGGATAGATTTAGGGACTTTTATTTTATTTTTTTATTGTTTTCACTGCTAATTGAGGCGATCTGCGATTTTTAGCGGGACTGCGATATTGAGCAAATCTGACCCCAAATTAAACTTTGTAGGGACCAGTGACACCAATTCAGTGATCAGTGTTATAGAAATGCATTGATCAATGTATAAATCAGTGGTAGGAAGGGGTTAACACTAGGGGGCGATCAAGGGGTTAACTGTGTTCCCTGGTTGTGTTTTAACTGTAAGGGGGATTGGCTGCCTGGGACACCACAGAGATCGCTGTTCCCGATCACTGGGAACAGAAGATCTCTGATGTCCCCTGTCAGAACGGGGATCCGTCTTGTTTACATAGGCAGATCCTCGTTCTACCTCTGTATATCGCTATCATGGGTGGCCGGTGGTCATCGAGTCTGCCGGACCCGCGGCGCGCCCACTACATCACATGTACAGACTGATGTACACCTAGGGCAGTTCGTGCTACCGAGCCACCTTGCCGCAGTATAACTGAGGCCGGTGGTCGGGAAGTGGTAAATACAGTTTTGCCTACTTTTTATACTCATTTTTCTTCAAAGTTATAATAAACGAGTTACTAAAATACAATTGGGCAAAAAAGGAAAGATACTTAACCACTTCACCCCCGGAAGGATTTCCCAGGTTAGAACAAGAGCGCTTTTTGCGATTCGGCGCTGCGTCGCTTTAACTGACAATTGCGTGGTCGTGCACCCAAACTAAATTTGCGTCCTTTTTTTTCCCACAAATAGAGCTTTCTTTTGGTGGTATTTGATCACCTCTGCGTCATTTCTGTTCACCGCTATAAACAAAAAAAGAGCGACAATTTTGCTAAAATTCATATCCTAAAACTTTTTTTTTCATCGTTTTGACTGATTTATATTAAAAAATCGCAATTGGCGTTTATTGATTGGTTTGCGCAAAAGTGGCCGCGTTTACGAATGATGAGAATTCATTTCTGAGGTTTTTATTTATTTTTTTTTTTTTTACTAGTAAAGGCGCCGATTTTTAGCGATAATGCGATATTGGGGCGGACATGTCCGACCATTTTGACACTTTTTTGGGGCCAGTGAAAGGGTTAACCTGCAGGGGGAGAACTAGGGGTTAACTGTGTTCCCTAGGCGTGTTCTAACTGTGAGGGGGCTGGGCTGTTATGGGCATAGGAGATCTAACTGATTCCAGTGGCAGGGATCAGTAGATCTCCTATGCCCGCACTGACAGAGCGGGGAACTGCCGTGTTTACATCTGCGGTTCCTCGTTCGTTTTGCTGTGGCCACTCATCGTGGCTCGCCGGCGGACATCGGGTCCGCCCGAGCCGCGGGCACACTCCTCCGGAGTACGGCGGGCGCACGCGCCCCCTAGCGGCCACTCCGCAAATCGCTGTTTATTTACGTCGATTCGCAGGACGCATCCACACTGCCGCAGTAAATATACTGCGCGCGGTGTGGAATCGGTTAAAGAATGTAAACCCAACACTTCATAATCCTGATATGTGCCCGCTGTGCCATGTACTTGTATACGGAAGGATCCTGTTCTCCGTGTATTGCTTCCTTTGAGTGAAATCCCTGGTGTTCCTGCCAGTTCCTCTGCTTTCCTATTAAGTACTGACCACACTAAGCATGAGAGCATAGCGTGATCAGTTCTCTAGCTGTGCTGAGAACTCAGCCTGCTCTCCTCCAAGGATCATGCCCCCCCCCCCCCCAGACAGATATTCACTGGAAAAACCAGTGTGCTGCTGTTTCTCCTCCTCCAGGTGTTTTACAAGGTGATTGGATTGTGTGCCGAACCCTCTCCCAAAAATAATACCATCAGCCATCACTGGCACTGATCATCAGTGCCTTGATTACCACTCCAGCCCCAACAGTGCCAGTGATCAGTGATGCCAATCAGCGCCCATCAGTGATGCCAGCCAGTGCTGCCTTTTAGTGCCCATCAGTGCAACCCATCAGTGCCACCTATCAGTGCTCATCAGTGCCCCCTATCAGTGCCACCTATCAGTGCTCATCAGTGCTCCATATTAGTGCCTCCTCATCAGTGCAGCCTATCAGTGCCCATTAGTGCTGTCTCATCAGTGTCCATCAGTGCTACCTGTCAGTACCACCTATCAGTGCCACCTATCAGTGCCCCCTATCAGTGCTCATCAGTGCTCCATATTAGTGCCTCCTCATCAGTGCTGCCTATCAGTGCCCATCAGTGCTGTCTCATCGGTGCCCATCAGTGCAGCCTCATCAGCGCACATCAGTGAAGGAGAAAAACTAATTATTTACAACATTTTCTGACAGAAACAAATAATTTTTTTTGTGTTTTAGCAAAAAATAAAAAAATCCAGTGGTGATTAAATGCCACCAAAATAAAGCTCTACCTGTCTCCAAAAATGATACAAATGTCATATGGGTACAGTGCTGCATGACGGCGCAATTGTCATTCAAAGTGGGACAGCGCTGAAAGCTGAAAATTGGCCTGGGCAGGAAGGGGGTGAAAGTGCCCGGTATTGAAGTGGTTAAGAGGTGAGCGTTGGGTAGCTCAACTTCCCATTTTTAATGCCAACCCCCCCACAACTATAAAATGTGCCAATTTTTTTTCCTTCTACTTCCTGGTGTGTCTCAGAGACAGGAAGTGCAGGAAAATCACCCCAGTGGGATACAAACAATAAAAAATAACATTGTGTATTGTATTCAAAACTAAAAGGGCAAAGTTTCGGCTTTGAGTATATTTTACGTCTTCTATTAACCTAATTAATTATGTAACCAAGTAGCGGCTGTGTATGAGGCTTCATAAATATGAATCATTCAGACTGAGGCAGAGCAATGAGTGCATAGAAGGAGAATGACGCACAACACGTCTTATGAATCATGCATTACTCTGGAAGAAGTGTAGAGCGTCGGCCATTCTCATGGCTCTCCATAGACAATATAGAAGGGATCTCATGGAGCCGGTACCATCCTCCGAACAATGGTCTGCCGTGTGCCATCTTCCCTGTCACTGACATTTCTGGGCATTCACAATGTCAGATTGCCATCCCCAGGCCTGGATTGTAGATGGCGGATTCACCCGCTGAGCCTCTGCAGGCAGCCCGCTCCTGAACTGCGGAAACATAACTATCTGCCCACATTGTCGCTTTGATCGCTGTTATTCAGGCTGCTGTAATTATACCGTTCCTTCCAGTGTTCAGCATTGTAAGGCGTGCCGCGGGTAAATATTGTCAGGGCAAAATATAGCAACGCTGCATTGTTTTTCCGTTCCTACATCTGCGTTTAGGAAGGCATTGCAATTGTTATAGCAGAACAGAAAAAAAAAATAATAATAATAATAGCTCAATGAAAGAAAATATAAAAAGAAACACATTTTGCAGCAATACTTTACCTTTATTCTGGACCTGTCCCCTGCGGTACTCATATTTGACCACTAGATGTCCCCAGCCTTCTGACTTAGGGCTCCTTCACAGGGGACCTGAGGTCATTGTTTATTTACAGCAGAGCTCAGACTGAGAGAGGAAGAAGCAGCACAGGGAGCGAATCAGTTTGTGCAGTAAAATGAGCACGCTGATAGGAGGAGAGAGCAGTGTGGGGGAGAGATCAGCTCATCACTAGACACGTGCAGAATGAAAAGAATGGTTTTATTTTGTTTCCATTCGGTATTTACATAAATTAATTTAGTTACATTTGTTTAATTTGTTTTCGGAATTTGAAAAATTCGAATCGATTCTAATTACATCCGAATCAAATTAAATTCAAAATCAAATTTATTCTATTCAAATTTGGAAATTTGGATGGCCGTTATATTCTTTATATTTCAATCTTTTCTATTGTTTTTTTTTTATTATTCTATTATTTTATTTTCTGTTCTATTCTTTGCTATTATATTCTATTCTTTTCTATTCTATTTTAAATTCGACAGTTATGATATTATCATATTGTTATATTCTTTTTATTATTTTCTATTGTTTATTCTATTCTCTATTCTTTTCTATTATTTTATTTTCTATTCTATTCTTTCGTATTCTATTCAAATTTGAATTTATTCTATTTGAATATCGGAAGAAGGTTATATGTATATTATGTTCTTTTTTTTCTATTATGTTTCTTTTTTTCTATTCTTTTCTATTGTATTCAAATTTGAATTCTATTTAAAATTTAAATTTCAGAAGATGGTTATAGTCTTTCCATTTTATTCTATTTTGTATTCTATTCTTCCTTTATTTTTTATTCTGTTCTTTTATTTTCTATTCTATTTTGTTCTATTTTTCTCTATTCTATTCTTTTATCTTTTATTCTATCCCTTTATTTTCTATTCTATTTTTATCTGCTCTTTTATTTTTTATTTCGTTGTGTTTTACGCTATTATATCCTATTTTTTATTTTCTATTTTATTATTTTCTATTCTATTGCTTTATTTTCCATTCTTTTCTATCATATTCAAATTTATTCTATTTAAAATTTGAATTTTAGAAGCTGGTTATATTCTTTCCATTTTATTCTATTTTCTATTGTGTTCTTTTCTATTCCTTTATTTTCTATTCTATTTTATTCTGTTCTTTTCTTTTCTATTTTGTTCTGTTTTACTCTATTCTTTTCTATTCTATTCTTTCATTTTTTATTCTGTCTCTTTATTTTCTATTCTATTTTTTTTTTCTGTTCTTTTATTTTTTATTCTGTTCTGTTTTTCTCTTATATTCTATTTTTTTATTTTCTATTTTATTCTTTTCTATTCTATTCTATTATTTTCTATTCTATTCTATTCCTTTACTTTCTATTCTATTTAATTCTCTTTGGAAATTTTAATTTGATTCGAAAATTATTTGTATTCAAAAACTATTCTAATTTTGTCTGAAATGTTGTTTGGTTATTTTTGGAGTCGACTAAATTTGTTACTATTGTAATTCGGAAATTTGGATACATTTCTGAATAACTGAAATTCTGTCAGAATTTCAATTCGTAACGAAAGGAACCGCACATGTCTACTCATGACTGCGCTGCTTCTCCTTCACTGTCCAATCTCTGGCTATAGGCGAGTCCATGACATGCTAGCCTTGGGTTGATTGATGAGGAGCAGCTTCATTCTCATGGCCCCCAAGGCATGCAAAAAACATTGTTTTTGCACCCGGAGCGCCGTAGAGCTGCGCGTGGGCAGCCTATGCTGGAAATGGGCATAGATACTCACCCTCACATCAGACTTTGACAGGCATGCAGGGATGGGTGTTTGGCTCTGAATGCACACTGTCTGCATTTTGGGCTGTGCATCCATCCCTGCATCCATGGGCCACCCACATGTAGTCCTAAAAAAAACACGGCGCTTCATCATCCAACCCACTTCTTCTGAGGCCAGGATGTTAGCCAGTGACTGGACAGTGAAAGGAGAAGCAAGTACAGTGATGAGCTCATCTCTTTGTCACCCTGCTCTCTCCTCCTATCCGCATGCTCATCGTCAGTGTAAACTGATTAGCTCCTTATGCGGCTTCTTTTTCTCCCAGTCTGAGCTCTGCTGTACAGAGACTGCGAAGAGGTTAATACCAAGTCAAATTCAGGTACTTCTCCAGGAAAAGTCAGGAGCAAAGTAAAATGAAATAATCACTCAGGTTGATGTGCGGAGTTGGACAGCGGTCCACTGCCCGGTAATCAGGATGTTCTAATCTCAGTGGTGATTTCTGATCTGACATTCATTACACGGGGTGGCAACAATAACAGCGTGATCCAATGTACGGATCGGAGGCTTGGAGCCTTGCCCAGACCACCTCTGGATCGCTGATGTCAGCCTGCAAGAAAATCTGATAACAAAATTAATGCTCTTCATTACGCCAAGCCAAGCGAATGGAGCACTAAAGGCCACGATCCGATGTCAGCGCAGCTACGGGCTCATGGGGACCGGGCTTGTCCAACCTGATCAGTAAAGCATGCCTAAATCACAAAACAACCGGGACAGCCAAACCACGTTTATCATAGACAACCACATAAAAAGGAGAGGTTGGGACTTCGAGTGAGGCTAGACGGCTGAAATTGCATTGAAAAAAAGATCACTTTTATTGGATCATAATACAGCAATAAGGCCAGGGGAGGGCTGGGCCAGGGGGCAGGGTGGCAATTGCCCCCCAGGCCACCCTAAGTTACATTCAAAATGGCCAACGGCCACTGCCCGCTCACACTTTTTTCTTCTTGTGGAGGAGAGAAGCAGGGGCCAGGGGCGCAGCCACCAACTAAATGCAGGCAAGGGGGGCACCCAGGGCCAGCCCTAC
>BLSH010121841.1:2089233-2103546 GCA_018402905.1 Glandirana rugosa | reverse complement strand
CCAAACAAAATTTGCATCCTTTTTACCCACAAATAGAGCTTTCTTTTGGTGGTATTTGATCCCCTCTGCGTCATTTCTGCTCACCGCTATAAACAAAAGAGCGACAATTTTGTAAAAAAAACAATATTTCTTACTTTTTGCTAAAATACAAATTTAAAAAAATATATATATATATAAAAAAAAAAATGTTTTCATCGGTTTTGGCCGATTTATATTCTTCCTTATATTTTGATAAAAAAAACTTGCCGCGCTTACGAATGATGAGAATTAATTTATGGGGTTTTTATTTTTTACTAGTAATGGCGGCGATCTGCGATTTTTATCGGGACTGCGATATTGTGGCGGACATGTCGGACCATTTTGACACTTTTTTGGGACCATTGGCATTTATACAGCGATCAGTGCTATGAAAATGCACTGATTACTGTGTAAATGCCATTGACAGTGAAGGGTTTAACATGCAGGGGGCTCTCTAAGGGTTAACTGTGTTCCCTCAGTGTGTTCTAACTGTATGGGGGCTGAGCTGGCAGGGGGAGGGGAGTGATCACGGCTCCCATATACAGGAAGCCTGTGATCACAGCCCTTCCCCCTCTGTCAGAACGGAGATCCATGTTTACATACACGGACCTTTGTTCTGTTGCTCTGGGGGGGTGATCGCGCGTAACCGGCGAACATCGAGTCCGCTGTACCCGCTCCCTGGCCCCCAAAACACAGTGAGCCTCTACTCACAATACTCATTCTCGCGGCCGACGTCAGGTGACGGCATTTCGCGAAAACGAGCCAAGTTGCCGCCGTCAAGCCATGGCGGGCAGTCGGCCAATGCTTAATGGATCAAAAACAACCAAAAAAGCTGGTGAGCCACGTTTTTGAGCGTTTTTAAGCCTTCAACATTTTTTGTGGTCAGAAGAACGACTCTTGGGGCGTTCTGAAAACAGCCCATAAACTCCACTGCTGATAAACGACAATAAACGTCAATAAGGGAAGTTTATGGGCTGTTAAAAAAAAACGATCGTTTAACAGCTACAGTGTACATGGAGCCTAAGAGTAATAAAAATGGAACTTTTCCTTTATGGAAGGAAGACAAGCTAAGCACTATCTTATCTTAACCAGCTATAAAACCCCATAGGGATTTTAGAAAAAGAACAAAACTTTCCTGGAAAGTAAAACGTTCACTGGGTCCCCATGCCTATAAACAACAATGACAAGTTGAATAATTATTATTGAGAAGAGGAGGCATATTGTACTCTTAGTTCCTTACATCATTTATGTCTAAAACGTAGACAATCACAATGAGAAAACAAGACACAGCGATCGTGTTTTTTATTCCTGAGGGCTCGTCCCAGCTGCCAAACCCCAATGTGCTGTCAGCTCTGTGACCCCAAACAAAAGTTTTACCACCACCCTGAAAGTCCCCAGCTGTTTAACTTTAACAGATATAAAGTACCCAAGTAATTAAAATCCCCCCTTTGGCAATTTTAATTAAATTACTTGTCCTGTTTGCATTTTCTTAAAAGAATTGTATATAGATAATGTTATCAAGATAGAAAATTTTCCTTTTGTTAAACCGCCTTTCTTTGTTAATTACATGCACATGCCAACAGTTTGGTCAACACAAGTCTGCCTTAAGTTGAGCTTGATGTTAAAAAAAAATAATGTACAGTAATGACCGCTTTTAGGATCGCTGACTGTTGATTAAATGCTTTGGTAGGGAATGCATTTTTATTCATGGGCAGCATAGGTTTCTTTATAAGTTTCAAATGTTTTTTTCTGTAGCAAAACAACTTCAAATGGTAAAATTTGAGCTTTAGCCTTCACCCATTGGCCCTGGCCTGGTTATGAGACTCTGAATGCTCCCTCTTAGTTCAGGAAATTACCCCTGAGGAGGGTATGGCAGCTATTAGCTCTTTTCCTAATGATCAGGTCTCTGATAAAACACATGTGGAGCTGCTTGCCCCTAAATTGGCATCCCTTTATAGTGAATGTCTAAATTCCTCTTTGTTGCCACCCTCCATGACAGAAGCTCTTGTCATACTTATCCCCAAGCTTTCCAAGGACCTCTCTGTCTGTGCCTCCTATAGGCCTATCGTCCTCCTTAACTGTGACTTGAAAATTCTGACCAAACTGAACTCTAGACTGAGCTGAGTTATCTCATCCGTGATTGATCAAGATCAAACTGACTTTGCTCTGCCTCACCTGCCTCGTAGGTCTACTGACCCAAAGTAATATGACGGGCGAGCAGGTGCACTGCTATACTAGGTGGACATCATATGACATCTTCCCAGGATCACATGGCCCATGATGCACCACGGTCTGTCACCTGCTGTGTCCACCAGACACAGCAGATCACAGCTCAGTGTACCATGCCACTGCTGGTACCATGTGATTGTTGTGACCAATCACAGCAGATGACATGGCAATTATACACAATGAATGGCTTCCATTCATATCCAATCATTGAGTACTATTGTTTTGTAATCGTTTGATATCTCGTCCTTTATTAATTGCAATACCAGATGCTTAGTATACTTAGTATATGAGATCTCCTGCACGGCATGTAATTTGCAGCATGTGGGACGTACTACACGTAGACTTAGGGATTATTGGATCATTTGTGAGACATAGACAAAAATCATGGTACCAATGTCGCCCGACATTGGAATTTACACCATGATAAAAATGTATAGAGTGATACAAGGTGTAGAAAAGATTGTTACACCTAAGAGGGGAGGGGATAGGTTCAGATTTCTTTGCAAGAGGAAAGTATATTGGATATTTCGTCTCAACGCGAGAATTCCCAATGGCATGAATTTTGAATGGGATGTTTCCCATTTCTATGAGTAGAGACATTCATGTACAACCCTTACCCTCTCCACGTTTTGGTAGGTCTAGTTAGGTTTTGTCAGGCCTTGTAAGGTCTTTGTTAGGCTATGTTTATGAGATCCTCCTTTGATTGGACCCGTATGACCTGCTTCATCTGACCGAGCTGATTGTCCGATCGGATTGGTCATACTGGTCAGATTGGCCTGTGTGTTGTACTCTGACTCACATGCTTGGTATATCCCCTGTTATCTTCATCCTTTTTTTGGTCCTTTGTTAGTTGTGTCATTTCTTCAGGCTTGCTTGGAAGTCCGGTATATTCATATAATATCTTGCATACAGGAATGTACTCTCACTCCCTTGATTGCCTTCATTTAAATAATCTCTCAATCTTCTATATTTTGACAAAGGTTCAGTTTCATCTTATCCTTTAGTGAGGCTCCCACATCTTCTCTAACCTACATTTTTTGTCTTACTATTGTTATATATTAGTTGGTACATCAGATTTGTATGGGATGCTTTAAGCAGGCTATAACCTTCCACTAAGTGGATATTTTATGATGACACAACGTCATGTATTTGTTTTTAAAGCGTATAATTTAATTACATATATGTATTTATTTAAGCTGTTAAGATAACTTTAGTTACATTCATTGGAACTGTTGGATGTAGTCCTTATTTACAGTCATTATATGATACTTTGATTCTTTTTATATTGCAATTTGTATCTAACATCATATAGCTGTCAGGACTCCTTCATTCCATTAATAATCTCTGCTGCCTATCAATGGGTTGAAGCTTCACTATACTTTTCTTAGAGCCGACACCTCTATTTCAATCGGTGTCAGCTGGTTAATGAACTAATGAATTGGTTATACGCCCATTTAAGCAGCATGCTAGTAATGTTGTGTCAGCTATGACTAAGTGTCCCATTGAGACGTGAAACGCATTAGAAGCTATGTCCTGTATTGGGGTCTATTCGTGCCACTTTGTGATGTTTCCTTGATTTTATTCTTCAATAAATGGTGTGTATCAAGAGTGCGGCTGTCCAGGAATTCCTTCTATCCTTATCTCTTCAAGCTATAGCTAAGCCAGCACCTTACTTGCACAGCGGTCAGTCATCACAGGTGATTATGGGTGAGCCTCTTTCACATTGAGTACTATTGTGTTGATATATGTGATTGATCACAGTGATCACATGGTACAGACCTGGCCATTCACAGTGCATCTGTACCACGTGATAGCTGCGGCTAATCACAGCTTCACAATAATACACACTGAATGAATAAATGTCATTCATAAATAAAGGTAGCTTTTAACCCTGTTATAAGAAATCTCTGTGTCTAAACAAAAAAGAATCCTGATCACCTCCCCAGAGTAGTATATTATCACTATGGTAACATTGTATTGCTCTGGTCACAGTATGTAAAAAAAATCCAAAAAATGCATTGTAATAAAATAGAAAAAAAAAGTTTAAAGAATTGAAAAAATATATTTAAAAACTATATCTTTTATTTTTTACATATTGTCACCAGTGAGTGTCCCTGATCACCAACACACAATTTATATGAACAACTCTGTACTGCACTGGTGACATGTACTAAACCCCTTCGACTGTCTACTTTCCAAAAAAGGGGTCACTTCTGATTGAAAACATTATACACTGAACTGTTGGTGTGCATACATGTCGAGGCCTTCTGTCCCCTCTTTTCACCAAGGTACCCGGGAGGGGTTCCCTCTCTTCCCAGCTCTGTTTGCTCTCACTTTGAAGCCTATTGCTGAAGTCTTGTGAGGGTGGGCTGGCTGGAGGGGAGATTAGTCCTCTGTACTGATGACCTCCTTATTTTTGAATGATGCTGGGCCCTCCTTATGGGGTGCCCTTAGAGTTATGAACACTTTCTCCTCCTTTAAAGGCCTTAGGGTCAATTGGCACAAATCAACCCTATTTCCATTCGATGATGGAGCAAGCTCATTGGCTTCTGGTGTGCTTCCTTTACAGTGGGTTGACACTTTTACTTGCAGTACCTAAGAATCATAGTTTCTTGGTAGGTCGCTTAATGTGCTTCAAGTTCTGTCAGATGTTAAGACCACACTGAAGGCATGGGGCAACCTTCCCCTTTCCTTGTTTGGCTGTATAAATCTTTTTTATCTTTTCCACAACTCCCCCCAATGGCTCCCCTTTTGTCAATCTTAATCGTCTATCTACTTCCTTTTTGTGGGGATCCTAGATGCCTCGCTACCTGGGCTGGTGCAAGGATTTTTGACACCCTAGGCGAAACCTCATTTTGCCGCCCTATTGGCCCCACCCCTGACTCCACCCCCTTTGACCTGCCCATGTGACAGGAGGCGGTGCTGTACAGGAAGCATTGGCTCTGCTTCCTCTAGTGCTGGCTCCAGTGTTGCGCTGTGCCACGCCTCTAATTACACTACCAGTTGGACAAAGCAGCTGCTTGAGACTGGGTTAGTTACATGCTGCAGCCTGCAGAGCATGCAGATGCGGAGGGAAGCAGACGCCCCTAGGCAGCAGTTTGCCCTAGGCGGCTGCCTAGTTTGCCCAGTGGTAGCACCGGCCCTGCTCGCTACAAATTATCTACCCTAATGAGGCCGACTTCCCAGGGCGGTCTGGCCATACCAGATTGTCACAAATATTATCTAACCTCCCAATTAGTGATGGCGCAGTGGTGTTTACAACCGGATTCCTCTAACTCCTCAATGCTGTTGGAAGCAGCGATACTACAATCTCTAGAAGCCCTGACATACCTACTGTTTAGAGGCTTGAGGGACCCTTACAATTTAACACCTTCTATGCAAACCACAAGCCTGGAGATTGTCTCCACAATGGGAGGCTCTCCCGCCTACTTCATTGTCTTCTCATACCCATTGTGATTGAACCCCTCTCTCCCTCAACTTTACATGCTTCCTGATCCCCTGGCCTGGGCTAACTATCAGGACAAATCACTGGAACACATAGTTAGGAATCACCAACTCCTCCCATTTAGTGTTATTTGTACCAAATTCAATTTACCTCTCCACTATCACTTCCATTATTTACAGGTTGTCCATGCCTTCCATGGTCAGTTTCCAGGTGGTCAAGTCACCCTTGCTTATTTGGAACTTGAATTTGTACTTAAGGTCCCGATTATGGAAAAAGCCTACTTCAGTTTTATACCAGTATCTTATCAATGTCTGGTATTCCTGAGCTATCTGCTCTGCACGCCAGAAATGGAGATTGCATGTTCCTGATTTAGATGAGGAAGATTGGTCAGAGGCTTGGGACTGCCCCTTTAGCCCCTGGTGCTTCCTAGAGATGAGTTAATCCAATTTAAAATCCTTCACTGAACCTATTTCACCCCTTATAGGTTTCACAAAATGAATTCAGAAGTTTCTGCTGCCTGTTGGATGTGCATATATAAAGCTGAGGGAATAACACCCACAGATCTGCAGTTAATAATGTGGGATCCTTAGATTGGAGTCCTAGAAGTTCAAGGCCAAACGCAATTGCCCCCATGTTACCAGAAACCAGCTGTAGGGAGTGCGGGCTCACATATCCATGCACTATGTCAGTTGTCCAGTATGCCCAAATGTCCCAGTGAGTCACTCAGGTTACATGGGCACTTACATAGCGTAGGTGCTGGAGAGGAAAAATCTAGTCAGGCCTGACTGTAAGTGCAGGCCTGAATGTTTTGATCTGGGCTGGGAGTGGCTCAGGGGAGGGGCTAGGAGATGGAGGGAAGGGACACTTCTTGGAGATTTCCGTCCCTTGAGCTGGGAAAGTTCTAGAAGACGGATGGATGAGAAGGTGCCACTTCCTGATGTATGACAAGGAGCCCTGACCAATCCACAAGCTGGGTTGGCAGGGGGCAGGCCTCCTTAAATACAGCGATCTGCCAGCAGGTGTCAGGAGATTTTGGGTGTAAGAGATGAGGATGTAGTTAGAGCTGTGGATCCCCCAGTTTGGGGGGGGTGAACCTGGGCTTGGAGGCAGCCGGGAGTGGGAGTCGGCTCCTTGAGTGGCACAGGAGAAGCAGGAGAGCAGCTGAGTTCTACATGGAAGGAGACTCTTTAAAGAATCCACCATATAGTCGTTAAGTGCCCCGGGAGTTAAATGAGAAGGCTGAGACAAATCTGAGAGGAGAGAGAGCAGTCTGTAGAAGTCAGGAGGAGCCAACCAAGGGGAAGGAGAGCCATTAGACCACAGGACAGGCCGGATGGGTTTGGAAGAGGGATGAGCTGGGATGGGTTCATCCAAGGCCCAGTTAGCACCAACGTACTTAGCTAAATAACACGGTCTTAGGGAGGAAACCTGCAATTCGTTCCCACAAAGGGTGGTGCTGAGGCCTTGCCTGTGGCTGCAGCAGGCCTCACCATGTGCAAGCTATGGTGAAGAGTAGGTGTCATGGAGGTCTGATAAATTTCCTTTCAGACCAGGGAAACAAGTGTAATGGTCAGCAAGTAGTGTACTGGAGGAGAAGTGTATATAACAGAGGTGTATATAGTAGGTCCCATGTTCAATTACTCGGCATCCCACAGTCATCCCTAATCCCTATCCAAGTTCAAACCCCTAAATATAACTACAAAACTAAGTACCGGCCTGTTCAGTGACTCCGAGTGTATGGAATCATGTGATTGAGGATTGAGGACAGCGGGCAGGTGGACCACAACTCAGCCGCTCTTGAGGGAGCACATGGCTACATTTGGGGGCTCGTTTTCCGGTATTCACCTGCAAGGATGCCAGCCGTTGCCTCTAGCAAACCGAAGGAGAACCGAGCCAGGAACTGTAATTGTTTTATTGCAAAAGTGAACTGAACTTTGGGAAAATGACTTGTGTGTTTGCCAGCTAAACAGTAAACCTTTACAAGTGTGCCGTTGCCCAGAGCAACCAGTGAGAGTGGTCGTCAATTGCTGCTGTCGCCTGCCCAGTTGCAGCAAGCGGCACTGGGGCGAGCACTTACATCATCCTGCAATTCAGCGACTTTGTTATCATGTGCTGTTACCTCTGGCAAATACGTCGGGCGATCGTGCCCATGGATTACAAATATGTCCTTTCCCATTTTAAGGCCGGACATTACCCACTGGATTACAAATATGCCTAGCGCTCTGCAAAGCTGGGCATCTTGAACTTTTTGCTCCAAACTCCTGCTTACAGTAAAGTATGCTCAGGACTGTTCTTGCTGTTAAAGGGAGAGACTGTGTTACAAGTAGATTTTCCAGCATAACAGTGGCTACTATTAATTACTGTTGCCACCGGCAACCACCAGCAAAGCCAACATGTCGGGACAAGTTCTGCCAGTGTCAGCCTGCCTGCAAAGCTGCATCCAGTTCACAAGGGTTTACAGCTACATGACATGCTGCAAGCCTGCTTATCAGGACCAGCTCATCTGGTAAAGTGGGGGCGGCGCCACGCCCTGGAAGAGCTTCAGCCTTTGCAACCTGTAGCAGATGCCACGCGACAGAGGAAGATGGCGGAAGGTGCTCGTCTATTGCCTTCGCTGGCATAGCTGCCGGAAAAGCTGGAGGGGACCCTGGTGGACACTGGGGTCCGAGTGGAGCCTTGCGGGGGACTCGAGCGGTTGTGCCTGATCTGTCTGGACTGTCGGATCCCAACAGCGGAGGTCACTGCTTGGGCCTGGTGTGGCAATTGTGATGAACCGTTGACCTGGCTAGTATCGGTGTTGCAGGAGTCATGCTACTATACCATGGACCTGCAATCAGGACTGCGTCATCCACAGTCGCGATAGTCCCGGAAGGCCAGAGCGGGCCTGGGGGCATCACTCAAAGGCGGGGTAGAATTGCATCCTGGCGACTCCCCTGTGAAGATAGAGGACAAGAGGGAAGAAACAGCAGAGGTCCATGACCTGGCCAGGGACCTTGGACCGGTGAGTACTGTCCTGCCCGGACCAGCTAAAGTCCCTGATGTGCCGGTCAGCATGCAACCCCTCGCCATACCTGTCCGGAAGGAGCCGCTGCCAGAGAGAGGAGTCTGCTCAGGTGAGCTGGACGGGGAAGTTGAGGAGCGGGCTATAGACTTGGGTTTCCCCAAACTGCAGTGTGAGTTTGGGTCCCTAGAAAGACTTACTTAGTGGACGTCCCCTGGGTCAAGCAACTCTGATGAGGCAGAGTGGGAAATCGGAGGGATTAGTAGTAGGGAGAGAGCCAACACCCAGTTTGTCATCCAGACCCCCTGCAGGAACCCAAGTAAATCAGTTTTTTCATCACAGGCCATCCACAACCCAGACCAGGGCACCACATTACTGCTAAGTGGTGGTGAGGTCACCTGAAACTGAGATTCTCCCAGGGAAAGGAAATGCAATGGACTTGCCAAGATTTTCCAGATTTCAGAGGGAGGTACAGCGGAGGGTAGCTCTGGAGTGAGACCTGGACTTTCCCTATGTCTCGCCCCAAATAATGGACCTTGCAGAGGACTCCCGGCTAGAGTGGAAGGACGACCTTATTTGGGACTATCTACGTGTCCCAAAGCCATGGAGGGGGCCGGAAAGTAAATTGTGGGCACGGTTCTTGGAGATGAAGCAGGACTTGGGAGATCGATTTACAAAGACAGAGTGCTAACAGTGAAAGTGGGTCGGCAGACCCAGAACCACTTTGTCTACACAGATACAGTAGGTGGGGGCCGAAGAAGGTTGCCAGACCCTTGGTACTATGTGTGAGGAAGTTTAAAGTGCCACATGGACTGGCATCAAAAACTGCTAAATAATGCAGCATGATTCCTTCTGTTTCTCACTATTGCAGGACAAACTAGCCTGCCACCCTGTGCCCAGTGGAGGATACTGTTTCACTGCAAGGACACTGGGGTGAAGTTTGTTCCTGCTTTCATTTTCTTTAAGGACTGTTTGTTCAGGGAAAGGCTCTTCCCATCAGGAACCTTGAAGAATTCTTACATAGACTTTCTTTGTTTCTGCTCCTGCAGTGGGATCATAACCCCTCACTCAGGGCCGATCCTGGGCGGGTGCGCGGGGTGCACTGCACCCAGGCGCCGCAGGAAGGGGGCGCTGAACTGTAAAAGTTGTCCCTTCACTCCTCTCCACTTTTTCAAGGCTGATCACAGCCAGGCAGCTTCCCGGAGGGCGGCGGCTGCTAGATGAGAAGAGCCGCTCTGTCCAGTGTATGACACTCAGAGGAGGAGCTGCGGCGATGCTACAAAGCTGCACACAGGCTGAAGCAGCTCCCCCTCTGAGTGTCACACAGTGGACAGAGCGGCTCTTCTCATCTAGCACCCGCCGCCCTCCGGGAAGCTGCCTGGCTCTACATCTGTCATAATAAAGAAGATCGCTCTGGACTCTTTTCTGCCTTCTCCCAGCATCCCGCCCCCTCCCCTCTCCTCCTATGTCTGTTCCCTCCTCCCTCCTTCACTCTCCCCGCAGTACAGAGGTTAGGGGAGGGAAACAGAGCTCCTCCCTCCCCCTCCCTCTTGTACTGCAAAGAATTATGGGAGATGTAGTCCAGAGGAGGGGCGGTATTGCCTTCAAAATTAATGGGCAGAAGTGTAATGGCCACAATGAGGAGGTGAGTTTCTGATATAACATTTTCACTTATGGGTACTCATTAGCTGGCACTGATAGACTGCACTGGTAAGGTGGCACTGGTATGCACTGGTGAGGTGGCACTGGTATGCACTGGTAAGGTGGCACTGGTATGCACTGGTGAGGTGGCACTGGTATGCACTGGTAAGGTGGCACTGGTATGCACTGGTAAGGTGGCATTGGAATGCACTGGTGAGGTGGCACTGGTATGCACTGGTGAGGTGGCACTGGTATGCACTGGTAAGGTGGCACTGGTATGCACTGGTGAGGTGGCACTGGTATGCACTTTTGAGGTGGCACTGGTATGCACTGGTAAGGTGGCACTGGTGTGCACTGGTGAGGTGGCACTGGTATGCACTGGTAAGGTGGCACTGGTATGCACTGGTGAGGTGGCACTGGTATGCACTGGTGAGGTGGCACTGGTATACACTGGTAAGGTGGCAGTGGTATGCACTGGTGAGGTGGCACTGGTATACACTGGTAAGGTGGCAGTGGTATGCACTGGAGAGGTGGCACTGGTGGGCACTGATCAGGCTACATTGATGGACACTGGTGAGACGGCACCGATGAGGCTGCATTGATGGGCACTGGTGAAGCTGAGCTGATGGGCACTGAACAGGCTGCATTTATGGGCACTGGTAGGCTGCATTGATGCATTCATCTACTGTAGTATGTCTGTAGTCTCTGTCCATCTCTTGTACTATGTCTGCAGTCTCTGACCATCTCCTGTATCATCTCTGCAGTCTCTGTCCATCTCTTGTACTATGTCTGCAGTCTCTGACCATCTCCTGTACTATGTCTGCAGTCTCTGGCCATCTCCTGTATCATGTCTGCAGTCTCTGACCATCTCCTGTACTATGTCTGCAGTCTCTGGCCATCTCCTGTATCATGTCTGCAGTCTCTGACCATCTCCTGTACTATGTCTGCAGTCTCTGGCCAGCTCCTGTATCATCTCTGCAGTCTCTGTCCATCTCTTGTACTATGTCTGCAGTCTCTGACCATCTCCTGTACTATGTCTGCAGTCTCTGGCCATCTCCTGTATCGTGTCTGCAGTCTCTGACCATCTGCTATATCATGTCTGCAGTCTCTGTCCATCTCCTGTAGTTTGTCTGCAGTCTCTGATCATCTCCTGTGCTATGTCTGCAGTCTCTGACCATCTCCTGTATCATGTCTGCAGTCTCTGACCATCTCCTGTTTCATGTCTGCAGTCTCTGACCATCTCCTGTATCATTTCTGCAGTCTCTGACCATCAGCTGTATCATTTCTGCAGTCTCTGACCATCTTCTGTACTATGTCTGCAGTCTCTGGCCATCTCTTGTATCATGTCTGCAGTCTGACCATCTCTTGTATCATGTCTGCAGTCTGACCATCTCTTGTATCATTTCTGCAGTCTCTGACCATCTCTTGTATCATGTCTGCAGTCTGACCATCTCTTATATCATGTCTGCAGTGTCTGACCATCTCTTATATCATGTCTGCAGTCTCTGACCATCTCTTGCATCATGTCTGCAGTCTCTGACCATCTCTTGCATCATGTCTGCTGTCTCTGACCATCTCTTGCATCATGTCTGCAGTCTCTGACCATCTCTTGTATCATGTCTGCAGTCACTGACCATCTCTTGCATCATGTCTGCAGTCTCTGACCATCTCTTGCATCATGTCTGCAGTCTCTGACCATCTCCTGTATCATGTCTGCAGTCTCTGACCATCTCCTGTATCATGTCTGCAGTCTCTGACCATCTCTTGTATCATGTCTGCAGTCTCTGACCATCTCTTGTATCATGTCTGCAGTCTCTGACCATCTCTTGTATCATGTCTGCTGTCTCCGACCATCTCTTGCATCATGTCTGCTGTCTCTGACCATCTCTTATATCATGTCTGCAGTCTCTGACCATCTCTTGTATCATATCTGCTGTATGTTTGGGGGCTCTTTCTAACAGACTCTCTAACAGAAGCCCTCTCTGTGTACCCGCTCCAGGTCTCATTAGAGTACTCTGCTTCTCTTCCTGTATTTTGTTTATTGTTATGAGATCGTGGGAGGATATTATGGTAACAAAGACTCCTTAGGGCCGGTTCCACTGGAGCGGCGCGGAGCGGTGCGAAGCAGCGTGATGCGGCACTCGAGGCAATCTCAAGGCGCCTTGCCAGGAGACTTCTATCATAGAAGTCAATGCAAGCCGCCTGAGATCACCCTGAAAATAGTGCAGAGACCATTTTTCTAAGGCGGAGCGAAGCGATTCGCTCCTATTAGAACGGTCCAATTTGCACAGCATTGAGGCGAATTGTCAGGCGACAATTCGCCTAGATGTGAACGGGCTGCGAAGTCGCGCCGCGTCGCGCCGCTCCAGTGTGAACCGGCCCTTAGGGGAGCATTTCTGTGTTTATGTCACTGCCATAGAAACGTTTGCAAGAGGGGGAGTTATTAAGATGACCACGCCCATGTGGGGGCGCCAGAAATATTTCTGCACCCAGGCGTCTGTGACCCTAGGATCGGCCCTGCCCTCACTTTTAGGGCAGGTAGGTGAAAGAAGAAGAAAAAGTTTCAACTCTGATTGTTACTCTACTGGAGGTTTCTAACCCCCTCTCAGTAGACTTTCTGTTTGTAGATAGTTTTAGTTAGTTGTTCTCTCTTCTCTTAGGAATTCAAGGATGGACTGGCTAGTCATCCTCATCCGTCAAGAGTCAAGTCAATTAACTGCTACTACAAATCATGCGGACAAAGTACTTTTCCTCCGGGGGAAATGCTTTGGTTCAGGAATGAATATTGTGTATGTTTGGTTAGCTGCAGGGACGTATAGCTAGGAATGTATTATATTGTACAGTGCAAATAATCTACAGAAATGGTGCTGGTATATTTTTGTACTTAATTTATTTGCACAGTTCCCCATCCAAGTTTGTTCCCTTTTCCCCTCCCATTTTCTGATTATGTGATGCCCGTGCTCTTGTGCTCAAGAGCTATTTTTGTAAATTTTCAGCTGAGGGACCAGCTGATGTTTGGGGGGGGGGGGGGGAGTGTAAAGCAACCATAGTGTAGGTGCTTTTACTTTTGTATATTTTTGGCAAGAGAGGGAAAATATAGTCCGGCCTGACTGTAAGTGCAGGCCTGAATGTTTTTATCTGGGCTGGGAGTGGCTCAAGGGAGGGGCTGGAGATGGAGAGAAGGGACACTTCTTGGAGATTTCCTCCCCTTGAGCTGGGAAAGTTCTAGAAGGGGGATGGATGAGAAGGTGTCACTCCCTGATGTATGACAAGGAGCCCTGACCAATCCACAGGCCGGATTGGCAGGGGGCAGGCCTCTTTAAATACAGTGATCTGCCAGTAGGTGTCGGTAGAGTTCGGGTGGAAGGGATGAGGATGTAGCTGGAGCTGCGGATCAGGCCTCGCCCAGAAGGGGATCCCCCAGTTTTGGGGGGTGAACCTGACACCTGGGGCTTTGGTGCAGCCGGGAGCGAGAGTCGGCTCCTGGAGTGGCACAGGAGAAGCAGGAGAATAGCTGAGTTCTACATGGAAGGAGACTCTTTAACCACTTCCCGCCCGGCGCATTGACAAAAGTAACGTCCGGGCGGGGGGTTCATTATCCTGACTGGACGTCTATTGACGTCCTCAGGATAATGCGCGATCGCGCGCCCCTGGGGGCGCGCATCGCAGCGATCGGTGGTGCCGTGTGGCTGTGGATGACCGTCTAGTGACATAAATTTCTCCGGACGGGGGACGGTTAGGCCGGACACCTAACCAGTCCCGAGGAACAGTATGTAGTCCCTCACTGTGGAAGAGTAGGTAGGGGGAAGATCTTGAAAGGGTCGAGTTCCCCTCCTTTAGAGGTTCTTCACAGGGAAGAGAGGTAGAGGTCGGGGAGGGAACTCGGTGAGGGTCGGGTCTATTTTTGTAAGTCCGGACGTGAATGTCAGTCCGGCCTGATATAAAAGGGAGAGAACGGTTTTTATATGTTTTCATTTTC
>BLSH010121841.1:2047348-2067705 GCA_018402905.1 Glandirana rugosa | reverse complement strand
TTTCCTTTGTGAATACAGAGGAGAAAAATGAGTTTAACACCATTGCCATTTCTCCATCCTCTGTAACCAGGTTACCCGCGTCATTCCTTACTGGGCCAATATGATCTGACCTCCCTCTCTTACCATTTATATACTTAAAGAATTTCTTGGGATTCTTTTTACTCTCCTCAGCTATGTGTCTTTCATGTTCAATCTTAGCTGCTCTGATTGCAACTTTGCATTCCTTATTGCGTGTTTTATAGATATGAAAGTCTGACTGAGACCCCTCCGCCTTGTATTTTTCGAAGGCCTTCTTTTTTGCTTTTATGTGTGCCTTTATGTCGGCATTAAGCCATCCTGGTCTTTGATTAGCTCTTTTAAATTTATTTCCTGCTGGGATACACTGGCTAATACCTTTGTTTAGTGTGTTCTTGAAGCATTCCCATTTTTCCTCTGTGTTCATTGTCCCCAGAATGTTATCCCAGCTAACATCTTCCAGCAATGAGCGTAGTTTCTGGAAGTTGGCTCTTTTAAAGAGTACCTGTCACTGAGCTGGGACTTCCCTCTCCTAAAGTACATGTCATAACTATGGGAGCCCCCACAACTGGAGCACTCATGGTGGAAACGACAGGTCATGCCGAAACGGAATGACCCCTGGTCAAACTACCAACAGAATCCTTATTCATGTGCGTCCGACTGCCCCGTGGCACCTGAACTACTGGCCACTCCGAGAAAGGGCTGTCCTGGAGACCTAGCCTGCACCATGAGCTTCCTCCCAAGCCCAATATCCTTATGATCCCGGTGCAGGCAAGGCCCAAGTCCAATATCCTTATGATCCCGGTGCAGGCAAGGCCCAAGGCTTTGACCTGACGGAATCGCACATCATAGGGAAGCCAAGCAGTACCCCTGTAAATTCCATACACCTCCTCAATTATGTTTAGATAACAGAAAAGCGGAGAACAATTCCCCAGTGCCTTTTCGCCAATGACACTCGCCAGGATAGCAAAAGCCTGAAGCCAATTAGAAAATGTGCAAGTTCAACAAGCCAGCAATGCTGATCTGATACCACTACCAATCCCCAAATGTTAGGTTACAAAAGAATGACCCCTATTGGTGGGACTTTAGAGGTGGTGGAGAAGAAAAAATCAATACCACATATTCCTATAAAGATTCTTCATTTATTGCACATGAATACAGATAAAAAATGTGTAATGGCAAATAGACTTGTTCATATGTACATACAGTGGGTACGGAAAGTATTCAGACCACCTTAAATTTTTCACTCTTTGTTATATTGCAGCCATTTGCTAAAATCATTTAAGTTCATTTATTTTCCTCATTAATGTACACACAGCACCCCATATTGACAGAAAAACACAGAATTATTGACATTTTTGCAGATTTATTAAAAAAGAAAAACTGAAATATCACATGGTCCTAAGTATTCAGACCCTTTGCTGTGACACTCATATATTTAACTCAGGTGCTGTCCATTTCTTCTGATCATCCTTGAGATGGTTCTACACCTTCATTTGAGTCCAGCTGTGTTAGATTATACTGATTGGACTTGATTAGGAAAGCCACACACCTGTCTATATAAGACCTTACAGCTCACAGTGCATGTCAGAGCAAATGAGAATCATGAAGTTAAAGGACCTGCCTGAAGAGCACAGAGACAGAATTGTGGCAAGGCACAGATCTGGCCAAGGTTACAAAAAATTTTTTGCTACACTTAAGGTTCCTAAGAGCACAGTGGCCTCCATAATCCTTAAATGGAAGACGTTTGGGACGACCAGAACCCTTCCTATAGCTGGCCGTCAGGCAAAATTGAGCTATCGGGGGAGAAGAGCCTTGGTGAGAGAGGTAAAGAAGAACCCAAAGAGCACTGTGGCTGAGCTCCAGCGATGCAGTCGGGAGATGGGAGAAAGTTGTAGAAAGTCAACCATCACTGTAGCCCTCCACCAGGAAGCCTCTCCTCAGTGCAAGACACATGAAAGCCTGCATGGAGTTTGCTAAAAAAACACCTGAAGGACTCCGAGATGGTGAGAAATAAGATTCTCTGGTCTGATGAGAACAAGATAGAACTTTTTGGCCTGAATTCTAAGCTGTATGTGTGGAGAAAACCAGGCACTGATCATCACCTGTCAATACAGTCCCAACAGTGAAGCATGGTGGTGGCAGCATCATGCTGTGGGGGTGTTTTTCAGCTGCAGGGACAGGACGACTGGTTGCAATCGAGGGAAAGATGAATGCAGCCAAGTACAGGGATATCCTGGATGAAAACCTTCTCCAGAGTGCTCAGGACCTCAGACTGGGCCAAAGGTTTACCTTCCAACAAGACAATGACCCTAAGCACACAGCTAAAATAATGAAGGAGTGGCTTCACAACAACTTTGTGACTGTTCTTGAATGGCCCAGCCAGAGCCCTGACTTAAACCCAATTGAGCATCTCTGGAGAGACCTAAAAATGGCTGTCCACCAATGTTTACCATCCAACCTGACAGGACTGGAGAGGATCTGCAAGGAGGAATGGCAGAGGATCCCCAAATCCAGGTGTGAAAAACTTGCATCTTTCCCAAAAAGACTCATGGCTGTATTAGATCAAAGGGTGCTTCTACTAAATACTGAGCAAAGGGTCTGAATACTTGGGACCATGTGATATTTCAGTTTTTCTTTTTTAAAAATCTGCAAAAATGTCAACAATTCTGTGTTTTTATGCCAATATGGGGTGCTGTGTATACATTAATGAGGGGAAAAAATTAACTTTGATTTTAGCAAATGGCTGCAATATAACAAAGAGTAAAAAATTTAAGGGGGTCTGAATACTTTCCGTACCCACTGTAAATGTCACATCCTGTTAAAACCATAAGAATATTTTGGCCAGTAGGCCCACACCAATTCAAGTATATGTTCTTTACACCATTCTGCAGTCCTACGCAAAAGGAGAAGAGCCCAACACGTTTCAGGTTCAAGCCTTTCATCAGGGGCTTATTGCAGAATGTATCCGCGTACCTATATGCGCTTTATCTATTGGTGACACTTGAGAGGTCTTCCTACTGAATTTTTTCCAACAAGAGATAACCTCAAAAAAGGAACAGGAGTCAAAGTGTTGCTGCAAGAGTGGCTCGGGTTCCAGCCTTAGTATGTGTGCTGATACCCTTGCCATATACTCAGGGTCACGTATTCAAAGGCAAACGTTCCAGCAAATTTGTGTAGGTATAGTGGGGGCGAGGAAGAGAGGAGGGAGGCACCAATATTTCCCAACTTCTTTGTATCAAAGCATTTTGCTTTACAGTAAGTTGTGTGTTGTGATATTTCAACACTTAATTCCACATGGACAGCAATGTCAGTGTATATTCCCAAACATATGACGAGATCTGCCCTCGTGTGCTGATTGGGAGATGCCTCCGTCTCTAGCCCCTCCTATCTCCACAAGTGCAATGCTGGTCAGGTTGGTTTGGACTGCAGCGGAGCTGGAGAACCAGCAGAGGGCGCCCGATCCCTCCTGCTGTCCGTGGCTGAGCACTCCCCCTGCCAGGCTCCTCTCTGACCCAGAGGAAGCCGACAGCTCCGGATCCGCATGACAGCGGCGGCAAGGGGGATGTCAGCGGTCCTCACACCCAGCGACCGGCAGCATCCAGGGCACTCTTCCCACGGGGAGCAGTGGAGGGGCCATGAAATCCACCACTGCTCGCTCCCAATCATCTCCTGCGCTGAGCCGACCCCCTGCTCTGCACCTTAGTTCAACCGCAAGCTCCGGCATCAGTGGAGAGGGGGAGGAGGGAGGGCAAGAACCAGATGGCCTTTCCACCAGTGGGTCCTGTCTGTGATGAGGATTCCTCCCAGTGCTACCGCTGGGGCTGTAGGAATGCAGCCCCGCAACAGACCCTGGAGGGTCCATAATAGGCTCAAACCCTCCCAGCCCGTCTGCGAGCAGGTGAGGGGGCTGCTCCCGACCCCCCTAGAATGTC
The DNA here is from genome assembly GCA_018402905.1 of Glandirana rugosa. Taxonomy (NCBI): domain Eukaryota; kingdom Metazoa; phylum Chordata; class Amphibia; order Anura; family Ranidae; genus Glandirana; species Glandirana rugosa. The sequence goes on along the minus strand of BLSH010121841.1, from coordinate 2,063,755 downwards.
TGACAGCTGCTGCAGCCATTGTGGACCACATGCTGCGGCCTTGATCCGGTCCAGCAAGGCCTCAAAATTGCTCATCCTGTCTCTGTCCCGCAGGGAGAAGAGTTTGAAGTTTCTTCTTATCCTAAACTTCTTGGAATGATGAAACTACCTATCTGCTCAGACCCTAGTAGTTGTATCTTGCCCATCCAGCCTACTGCCTCCAATCAGGTAAGTGCTACGCCCCTTCCCACCAAACAAACCTAGCTGACCCTTCCTTGACACCGTTCCTCCCTTAGTCATGCAGCCCCTTCATCCATTTTCTCCTTCGGGTCTCACTTTAATCCCCTTACCTCCTTATTAATAGTCGCCCCCCTCTTGCCTTTCCCAGCCTAGCTACTATTTTGTTCAGTTACTGCCTGGCTCCTTGCCCTTCCCTAAATCCAGCCCCCCTCCTCTCACCCCCTACTTGTTTTGAGAGCTTAAAGTGGTAGTAAAGTCTTTTTTTCAACTTGTACCTATAGGTAAGCCTATAATAAGGCTTACCTGTAGGTACAGTGAATATCTCCTAAATGTGACAAATTACACTTGCACTGTTTAGGAGATAGTCACATTGCATGCAGGCGGTGATGTCACGGGCGCATGCACTCTGAAGGGACCACATACCCATGTCGTCCCTACAGAGCTCATTACGGCTTAGCCAATCAGAGGGGCGGAACACGCAAATCCAGAAGTAAGACTGGGTGAAGATGGAAGCCCTGTCAGCGGTGACAGTGCGCCACGGAAGCGCTTTGTTCTAAGGTAGGCATTTCATAGTGTGCTAGTATGCAATGCATACTAGCACATTATGCCATTGTCACATGGCACATATGGCACATATGCCATTGCATTGTTTTTTTTTTAAAGGCTGCAATTTAGAACCACTTTAATTTGTGAAAATAATGGACATTTCATGATCATAGCTCTTAACCTGAGTCCTTAACAACAGGTAAGCATGACAAGCATACTGACAGTCACAAACATGAACTGCACCCAGTTATAGGTAATGGTTATGTACTTTATGTGATCACAATTTTCCTATATGGGATGTATCATCTTTGCAGTATTGCTTGATTGCGGAAGTCCTTTATCCCCATTTTCACGATTCCATATGATGCACATATCATACAATGCTTGACTATTTATCTACAGTTTGTGATGTGCCTGAAATATAGAATTTTAAAAAGAACTTGCACAATAAGTGAGCAGATAAACTCCTTTAACAATTGTAACAAAACCCCTTTAAAAGTCGGCTGTTCAAAAAAGTATATGTACACCAGGCATTCATAAAATGCCGGCAAGCAATAGATAGATTCCAGATAGTAAGAAGAGACTCAACTTCAAATAAATCTCTTTGAAATGACAGCAGGTATATGTTGTAACTCATCTTAATCTCAGTTGTTTAAGAACCCTGAATATAATGCAGACACGCAGCTATTTGCAGCATAGACCATGATATTTTCATGTTACAAGATTATGACATCATATAGGAACTGCATACTCCTTGATATGTTTGTAGGTTCTAATTATACTTGCCTACAGTTGAACCAGATTCTGAAGTGCACTTTTTACTTCTATGCTTGATGAGGATTGCATATGAATTCTCAATTTGCCAAATCAATTCATGCCTGTTGCATCATGTTTACCTGGTATTATACCAACATGGATATATTGTGATATACAAGTCTAAATGCGTCTACACCCTAAAAATATTGTCAAGCTATATTAACTTTCTCGATGAGAACCTGTGTTATCCAGATACGTTTTGATGCAATTTCAGAAGGCTTCTGGATGTACAAATACCCAAACATCTTTCCAAAGGGAGCTTGGATTCGGTTTTAAGTTTACACTTTGGAAGTACATTTCCAAATAGTCTTTTAGACTATAGCCTCGTACACGTGAGCCGATGGTTGGTCAACTGAACGGCCAACTTTTGTCCGATCTGGGCGACGGCGGTTTGGTACAGCGTACTGACATGAGTCTAGTGTAACGCCCCCATAGTAGAGGTGCGTTTTCTAGCAGGGTTTTGGCTAGGAGAGGTAAATTTAGACAGGCCTGACCATAATGTGCAGGCAGGCCTGAATGTTTTGATCTGGGCCGGGAGGAGTGGCTCAGGGAGGATTGGGTGGACTTAACAGATGAGGTAACCAGAACCTTCCCCTCTGTATCCAGAAACCTGAGGTTGGTTTCTGCGCAGAAAGCTGGGAGATAGGTGGAGCCATCTGGAGTGTTCAATCCCCAGGCAGGGTTGGCAGGGGGCAGGCCTCCTTAAATACTCAGAGTCAGAGTAGGCCTCACCATGTGCTAACCGCGGTGAAGAGAAAGGTATAGAGAAGCCTGCTAAATTTCCCTTCAGGCTGTAAGCTAAGTTTTGAACTGGAGGGAAGCAAAGTGTAAAGCTGTGAGTTCTGTGTAGTGAGAGAACTGTCAGTGAAACGGTCAGCAAGTGAAGTGCTGGAGAGTTGAGAGAAGCAATAGTCTGCAGAGGGAGAGTCTGCAGTGCAAGTGTGCATATACAGGACTGTATATGGAATCCATGTACCTTAATTCTTTGGGCATCCCACAGTTACCCCTTATCCCCATCCAAGTTTTTCCCCCTAAATAAACCAACAAAAACAAGAGCCAGCCTGGTCAGTGTCTCCGCATGTGTGACATATGATGCGATTGAGGTCAGCTATCAGGTCAACCACTATTACCAGCCACTCTCAAGGGATTACATGGCTACACAAGTAATTGGCCAACAAAGCCGAATGTAGTGATGTGTTAGGAGCGTATAAAGAGGAAGTTCAGGTGAATGTGATTTGTGAATTACAAACACAGGTTACACGACCGAACACTTCCTGGATTCCGAGCATGTGTGTTTGCACTTCCAACTTTTTGTTGGCCGACTTCTGTACACACGAGCCAACAATCGGCCAACGCCTTGTTGGCCAACACAAGTTTTCTAGTCTCGTCGTCCAACTTCTGTTGGACGACAATTGGAAATTGGCTGTAGAATCGTGCGTACACACGATCGGATTATCAGAAACAGGCTGTTGGACGACCCTTGTTGGCCAACAATCGGACCGTGTTTACAGGCCTTTACACATATTGAAATACCTGGATTTCTGTTGTAATTTCAGAAAAGTTTATTTGAAGTCTCTTCTCACTATTTGGAATCATTGCTGTCATTTTATAAAGGCCTGTTGTACATATACTTTTTGAGAAGTAGATTTTAAGGGGGTTTTCATACAGATCTCAAAGGAGACTTGTATGCAGGTGCAGTCTGTATTCTTCACTGCAGGCGGCACTTGACTACAGCGGCAATGCAGATGGGAGAGGAGGTTGAGAGAAGCTGAGTTTCTCTATGAATTCCTCTGTCACCCAGAGCAGTGATCCAGTTGGATGCACATGCTCAATGTGACCCTGGTGGCCATCTTGGGTCAAGCACTGTCTATTTATGACTCTGACACCTGGGTTTGCCATGCTTTATGCGAGAGGACAGGGTAGGGACCGGTTCCTCATCTGTCAGGGGCAGTGCCAGCGATAGGGAGAGGCTCCAGTGCTGTGGGAAGAGAGCAGGGACCATGTCTACCTTCTCAAGAAGCTTCCCTTTTGGTTCAGACCAGCCAGGCAGCACTTCGCTCCTCGTGGCAGGCACTTTCTGCATCCATAGTCCTCAGTCTGCTGTCTCTCTGCTGCACAGTGGTTAGTGGCACCAGATGGGTGAGCCTCCCCACTGGGCCTGTTTGTGCTGTTAACCACTTGCTGATCATATCAATCACATGATTACAATGTAAACAAACAGTCATGAATGGTTTCCATTTATGACGGCTTGCTTTGTGTTGGGAAGCTCTGATTGGCCCACAGATATCACATGGTACCTGACACCCTGTACCATGTGATTAGCTGTAGCCAAATACAGCATATCAACAGAAAGCAAGCTGTCACGAATGGAAAGCCATTCATGGCAGTTAACTGTTGCTTATAACAGTAAACATCACTGTTTTCTGGTGCAATCATTTTTATTGTAGAGAAAAAGAGGCATGACAACTTAACAGACCATTACCCACGCAGGGGCACATCATAAGAAACATAACAAAAAGGCACGGCTGGAGGAGCCCGATCAAAGGACTTTAATTGGTATGAAATGTCTACTAAGCGACCTAGTGGGATGCTCCAACGGTCCGTATGGGTCACCAGAGTTGAAGGGCCATTATTCTGACTCAAACTGTTGTAATAGTGACTTATCCCTTGCTGAGACCTCTATGCCTGGCCTGTATAAGCAGATATGATCACCGAGGACAGTTCTTATCAGATAGTTCGACTCACCAATTACCGATTTCTTCCATGAGCATTTATTCATTGGAAATAGCAGGTACAGCATACAAAAAATGTGGCAGATGGTTGAAATATGGTAACTGCAGGTCAAAACATGGTAATGTATGCTAGGATGCGAAAAGATTGAGTGAGGACTTCAGACGTGTGGCCATATTCTTTCCTCATGAGACAGAGAGAGGACACAGGAAGAAGTTACATAACAGAGTGAACCAGGAAGAGGAAGTTAGCTCACAGAGGATGAGAGGTACACACTTAGAAAACACAAAGGAAAGGTGCAATATCTAAAACAACCACAATATGGCATTGTAACAACCAACTATACAAACATTACTATAGCTATGCATATTTTATGTTACATGACAATCATGAAACAGAGCACTCCCCGTCTGGTATTGTAAATACCACTATTCTATATCATAACGGTAGTTATGCAATGCAAATAAACGTTGTGCAATTTGCAGTTGTCTTGAAGATCTGAAAGACAAAAAACACGACATGCATATATATGCAACAATAGAAACTGCAACAAGGCGTCAAGAAGTGTCACTTAAAGTTCATGGCACATTCTTCTTGTGGAAGAAAGTAAATCCAGCAGACTCAGGCAAGCGAGTTCAGTCTCTGAAAGGCAAGAGTAAAATAAGTTCTGTTATGGGAAGGTCTTTACAGTTCCTTGTCTGGTAACCTTCACCTCCACCTTACGTACCATACCATCATCGCTGGGAATGGTCTTTACAACGAGTCCCATGGGCCATTCAATTCTTTTGGCATGTTGGTCTTTGAGCAGAACAAGGTCTCCAAGTTGGAGGTTAGGGTTCAGATGTTGCCATTTTCTGCGTCCTTGCAGAAGAGAAAGATACTCCATCTTCCAACATTTCCAGAAGCAGTTGGTGAGGTTTTGTACTCGCTTCCATTGTTCACGGTATAAATTCCCTTCTTTAAAGTCCCCAGGTGGAACAGGAACAGACCCAAGCTTCTGGGTAAGGAGAGTAGCTGGAGTAAGGATGGTTGGGGACACCGGGTTTGTAGACACTGGAACAAGTGGTCTTGAATTGATTATGGCAGACACTTCTGCCAGAAAGGTGGTTAAACTCTCGTGAGTAAGACTTGTGGAGTTCAAGTCCATTAACATAGAGTCCAGTATTCTACGTGTAATGCCTATCATTCTTTCCCATGAGCCACCCATATGGGAGGAATGAGAAGGATTGAAAGTCCATGTACAGCCCTTTTCGGTTAAAAAGTCTTGGATTTTCTTAGAGTCGAGCTGTGACTCTTGGCAGGCTCCAGTAAAGTTGGTTCCACAGTCAGATCTTAAAGCGGAGGTCCGAGGGCTAAAAAAAATATTAAAAGTCAGCAGCTACACATACAGTAGCTGCTGACTTTTAATATTAGGACACTTACCTGTCCTGGAGTCCAGCGATGTCGGCACCCGTCGCCGATCTTTGGATCGGGGGACGGGTGCAGCCGCCTCCATCGCGGGTAAGGGAACCCGGACGTGTAAGCAGTACAGCTTCACGCCGGGCACCTTACTGCGCATGTGCGAGCTCTGCTATTGGCCAGGCGGCCAGAAGCAGAGCGAGCAGGGAGGAGGGAGCCGGGCTGCTGACGTCAGCCACCGCGTCCGCCAGCCAGAGCTCCCGGAAGTGTGGAAAAGGACACCTATCAGGTGTCCTCTTCCCCCTCCCCCCCGAAAGGTGCCAAATGTGACACCTGAGGGGGGGAGGAATCCAACCAGCGGAAGTTCCACTTTAGGGTGGAACTCCGCTTTAATGACTTTACTGGCCCCTGATGGCAAGGAATCGCCTTAAAGCATTAATAAAACTCATAGCATCCATGGATTCTATGACTTCGATGTGTACCGCACGCACACTCATGCAGGTGAAGAGGACTGCCCAACGTTTGCTATTCGCTTGGCCACCTTGGGTTCTGCGTGCTGTTACCATCCACGGCCCAAAAACATCTAGACCAACGTGAGTGAAAGGTGGGTCAGTGCTTAATCTGTCAGCTGGCAAATCTGACATTTGCTGTTGCTGATGCTTCTCTCTTAGCTTGCAGCATTGGACACAATTGTGCATTATAGTTGAAATCTGTCTTTTTGCTCCAACAATCCACAGGCCTGTGGCTCTTATGGCACCCTCTGTGAAATGTCTACCTTGGTGCTTAACCTTTTCATGGTAGTGCCGTATGAGCAAGGTGGAGAGATGATGACGACCAGGTATAATAAGGGGATTTTGTTCTTTCTCTCCCAACTTGGCCTTGTTTAAATGGCCGCCAACCCTTAGCATGCCATGGCTGTCAATGAATGGATTCAGGTTTGGACTGTTTTTTGGAATGTCCTGCTTGTCACAGGTATGTTTCATTTCTGAGCAAAACACATTCTGTTGTTCACTGCGCATTATGATCAGTTCACTTTCAGCAATGTCCTTTGCAGAAAGAGGTTTTTAGGCATAAGTGCCAGCCTTGACAGTCAGCATCATTGGACTTAGTGTAATAGCAGTGAGCAATATGGACTAACCTTGCAATAGTGCGTACAAGCCTTGTCCACTTGGAGAAACTTTTAAAGCGTTGAGAACCCAAGATGAATCTTTGTTCAGATCTGGTGACGAGAGTCTTAACTTCAGACCAGATCTCTGAATCGTTGTCAGGATCTAGAAGACTGAAACCCTCAGATGCAATTTCTTCAAAATGATCCAGCAGGAATTCAGGTCCTGTCAACCGAGAAGAGTTTGCAAAGACACTTGCAGACATTGGTCTGGTGGCATGATCTTCAGGATTATGCTCCGATGGAACATGATGCCATTGCTCAGGCCTTGAGGATTTTCTGATTCTTTCTACACAGTTGCCGACATAGACATAGAAGTGTTTTGTTTGTATATGTAGCCCTAAATAACCTTGCTGTCTGTGTAGAATTTGATGTCATCTATTTGAATGTCTAGTTCACGCAGTATAAAATCTGCAATTTCTACAGCTAATACAGTCCCACAAAGTTCAAGCCTGGGTATTGTGTGTTCAGGCTTAAGTGCTAACTTAGCTTTGCCAAATAAAAACCCTACATGGGTTTGATTGTGAGAGTCTCTTACCTTGAGGTAGGCAACAGCTGCTATGGCCTCTGTGGATGCATCTGAGAAGATATGAATCTCTTTTCTCTGACTTACAGCAAGGGAAGCTGAAGTGTAGCAGCATGGTATGTAAATTCCATCTAAGGCATATAGAGATTGTTTCCAGGACTTCCACTCTGAGTATTTGTCTGTTGGTAGCGGAGCATTCCAATCTTGAATAGTCTCTGATAGTTATCTTAATAAGGATTTACCTTGTGTGGTGATGGGAGCCACGAATCCCAGTGGATCGTATAGACTGTTCACCACTGACAGGACCCCACGTTTGGTGAATGGCTTGTCTGCAGAGCTGACTTGAAAGCCAAAGGTGTCTTTAAATACAGTAAGTTCCACCGTAAGCCCAGACTTCTCTGGACAGGAGGCATGTCCATTCCCAGATTTAAATCTTTAAAGCCTGTGGCATGATCACCAGGCTGAAAGTCTTACATCACAGCAGCACTGTTTGGGGCAATCTTGTGAAGCCTGAGGTTGGACTCAGAAAGCATACCTTGCGTCCTTTGGAGTAGGTCTATGGCTTCTTCATCTGTGGGTAAGGATTTAAGTACATCATCCAGGTAGAAGTCTCTCTCCACGAAGTGTCGAGCATCTGCACCATACTCCCATTCTCCATCCAGGGCAGTCCTTCCTAGACCATATGTTCCAACAGCAGGTGAGGGACTGTTTCTGAAGAAATGTACTTTCATGTGGTATTCAATTACTTCATTGTTTATGTTGTTGTCACGGTGCCACAGAAATCTTAGGAAGTTCCTATGGTCTTCTCTTACTATAAAGCAATGGAACATTTGTTCAATGTCAGCAGTTATGGCAACTGTCTCTCTTCTGAACCTCATAAGCACTCCTACAAGGTTGTTGGTTAGGTTAGGACCAGTAAAAAGAACATGATTCAGGGATACACCTTGATGCTTAGCACTGGAATCAAACACTACCCTGATTTGCTTTGGCTTACGTGGTGATACACTCCAAAGAAAGGCAGATACCAGCACTCATCATGTTCAAGAAGAGGTGGAGCTGGCTCAGCGTGATCATTGTCAAAGATCCTTTTCATAAATGCAATAAAATGTTCCTTCATTTCAGGCCTGTTCTTTAGTGTTTGCTGAAGTGAGTTGAATCTGGATAAAGTTTATTCGCGATTATTCGGAAGTCTTACTCTTGTAGCACGAAGAGGTAATGGTGCAACACAGCTGTTAGATTCATCTTTGTAGAGTTCATGGTCCATTATTGCGATTAACTCTCTATCTTCCACTGACAAGGCTATTCTGTTGTCATCACGTGTAGTACAAAACACTGTGTTACCTAAGTTGTCATCATAGGGGATGGGAGTAACATCAGATACCTGGATGATGTCATTTTACTTCATAATGATGAGGGCATGGTCTAAAGTGAGATGTGCGCCCATTTCTTCGCATGTGAGTCTTGAAGGAGTTAATCTCAGATCACATACGCATTCTGTTTAAGCATACATTGCCTACTATCACCCAGCCTAGATCAAGTCTCTGTGCATATGGAGCGTTGTCAGAGCCGCTGCACTGCTGGCGCACCTTATGTACTCTGAGAATGTCCCTTCCCAGCAAGACTAATATTTAAGCCTCCATATCCATTGGAGGAATTTCAATAACCAGGTGCCTTAAGTGGGGATGGTGATATGCAGCTTCTGGAGTAGGAATTTCTTCCCTGTTATCTGGGACTTGGTCACACTCAACTAATGTTGGCAAGGGTATGCCCTTCTTTGCCTTGATATGGGAGACCATGAAGCCATCGGCCCTTCTGCCGGAGGTTTCTACATGACCAGAACAAGTGTTGAGCGTATATGGTGTTGCATGTCCTTTTATGCCAAAGATCTCAAAGAATTTAGGCTTAACCAGGGATTTGTTGCTCTGCTCATCTATAATGGCATACATCCTGGTAGCTTTCTCAGGTTGAATCTTTGTATTTATTTTGACTAGACATACCTTAGCACAGCATCTGTGGCTTGATCCCTCTCCACAGACCTCAGTACATGAAGAAGAGATGCTTGTAGTGGCTGGAGCATGGCTTTGTTGCTCCCCGCCATGATCTGATGCAGGGTTCAATGTAGACGGCTGCTGTGGATTGTCTGGAAGTGAAGCAGGATGCATAGCTGTAATGTGTTTGTCATTACTGCATTCTGTGCACTTGATGGCAACTTCACAGTTTTTAGCAAAATGGTCAAAAGAAGCACAGCACCTATAGCATACTCCAAGTTTCTGGAGAATCTCCCTGTGTTCTTGGACAGTTTTTGCCCTAAGCCCACGACATTTCCTTAGAGGGTGAGGTTTTTTGTGAATAGGGCACTGACGATTTGGATCTTTATCTCTATCACCCGAATCACTCTGGTGAGCAGGAGAGGATACGGGAGATGAGATGTCTGTCTCTTAAGCAGATACTGCTCTACATAAGTCTCTGTGTTTAGCTGCTTTGTTATCATACCTTGATGATGATGACGCAGGCAAGCTAGACTCACTGAAGCTGAAGCCGGGATCATTTCTCGTCCAGGCTTGTTCACAGATGAACCTGCAAAAATATGAGAATGGAGGAAAGGATACATTATAGTCTCTTTTATATCTTGAGCCCTGTTGTGCTCATTTCTCCTGCAGGTTGTATGGCAGTTTAGACACCACTGGGTTCACGCCATGGGCGGTGTCTAGGTAGACGAGGGTCTGCCTTTGCTAACTGTAACTCCATGAGAAGGTCACTTAGTTCTTGAACCTTGCAGTGATCTTTGTTTCCTATTTTTGGAAAGTTTTGCAGTCTTTTCAATAGAGCACTTTCTATGGCTTCAGAGCTACCATATGTTTGTTCAAGTCTGCATCTGGGTAATCAACATGCACTGCTCTCAGTCTTTTAACACGACCCACAGATTCTGGCCCCAGCCACTTTATGAGCAAATCAAGTTCCTCCTTGGCAGTAAGGTTGAGATCAGAAATAGAAGCTTTGAAGGTTGGTCTCCAAGCTTTGTAGTTCTCTGGACAGTCATCGAACCTTGAGAGGCTAATGTTAATGAGCTCACGGCGAATCATATATCTGGCGAAGTCAGACAGATCTGATTTCTCACTCTTTGGTGCCAAAGTAACTTGTGGAACCCCTTGGGTGTGAAAGTTCTCTGGTGAGTAAGGGTGAGGTTTACCAGGATAAAATTATGTTGCAAGAGCATCTAGCTTAGTCTCTAAGGCTTCTGTTAACTGTTGCTTGAACTGTGGCTTGTCGCTTTCAGTTACCTTGTCATTGACTGGAGGTGATGAGGTTTGCTGTGTGAATACGCTTGCAGAATACGCTTACAGAGGTCTCTGTATTGAGAGTCGGAACAGTAATGTTAGTAGGCGGTACAGGAGATGACTCTGTATCATTGCAAGCACTGTGCCTTAGCACATATTCACTGGTGCGTTCAATTGGATCTTCCATTTCTGCTGGAATAGAACAGTCTGAGCTAGTACTTTCTCCCATTGCTTGTTCAAGGACCTTTAGCCTCGCTTGGGCAGCTGCTTCCTCCCTTTCCACTTGCAGAATCTTTATTTGGGACTCCGCCTTTGCTTGGTGAGCCTTGCTCTGAGCTTCCACCTCAGCTTCTTTCCTAGCAAATGAGCTTCACACTTTATTTGCTTCTAGACTTTCACGAGCCTCTATTAGCTTGTCACTTAATGTTGAGCTTCTAGAGCGAGAAGATCTAGAAGAACGTGCTGTAAGCTTGGTAGACGTGGATTTATGAGATCTGGTCTCCTGCAGTTTAGTGATGCTGAGTTCCACCTTATCCTTGGCATCTTGCACTAGGAGATCTCTTTGTTGGTTTAGTTCATCAGTCTTAGACAGTTCTGCTAAAGAGCCCTCTATATTAGAGTCCTTTAGGAAAGCCGTGTATTTTACAGACAGCCGCTGGTAGCACTCATATGCTGCAGATAGGCGATTTGTAGAATTTCTTAATTCAGCTTGTTGATTGCAGCGTGGTAAGACTGACATGCAGTATGTAGTTTTATCCCACAGTTCTGACAGATTGCTGGAGAACTCATCTCTAGTGGTTTCGTAGTTTTCTCTAAGCTTCTGTGTTGGTATAATTGTGCGTTTGGGTCTTACACTTTGCTCTGCGATATCTACAGAATCTGCTCCCTGTACATCTGTGTGGTCAGAGGCATGATGTATCTGTGTAGATTCAGCAATAAAAGAATGCTCAGAAGCTTGTCTAGACATTTTTTCAAGTTTTGCAAAAAATGGTTACTGTCTCTTTAAGAAGACAAACGGCAGCTTAGACAGGTGGGATAACACAGTCCGATGCAGAGAAACAGTTTTTAACATTCACTGATGAAGTGAAGTAAGCTTGTGCGACCATGTGCTTTTAAAGGATGGCGGATGGCACTGAGTTTGATTGCAGATTAAACATTTATGCAGCAAGAATTCTAGCACATGTTTTGACTTCCCATCCACACAGCAGGCTGAAGGAATCCTATCATGTTTTGACTATTCTGACTCAAACTGTTGTAATAGTGACTTATCCCTTGCTGAGACCTCTATGCCTGGCCTGTATAAGCAGATATGATCACCGCGGACAGTTATCAGCTAGTTCGACTCACCAAATACCGATTTCTTCCATGAGCGTTTATTCATTGGAAATAGCAGGTACAGCATACAACAAATGTGGCAGATGGTTGAAAGATGGTAACTGCAGGTCAAACATGGTAATGTGTCCTAGGATGTGAGCAGATTGAGTGAGGCCTTCAGAGGTGTGGCCATATTCTTTCCTCTTCCTTTGAACCAGGAAGAGGAAGTTAGCTCACAGAGGATGGGAGGTAAACACTTAGAAAATACAAAGGAAAGGTGCAATATCTAAAACAACCACAAGATGGCATTGTAACAACCAACTATACAAACATTATTATAGCTATGCATATTTTATGTTACATGACAATCATGTAACAGAACAGCCATCCAATAAAGGCCCAGGGTGCAGGTGCACCGGTGAACAGTGGTGGGTTATGCTTATGCTGATCTGTTTAATACCCCGGCACAGAATGAAGGACAGATATCAATGGGGGAACAGGACAGGGAAGTGGTTGGCGAGGAGAGTAAAGGAATCCCTAAAATTAAAAACGAGAAGGGAGAGACAGTCCACTCATCACCAGAGATAGCCAAAGTGTTCTATTCTTACTACAGCAATATATACAATGTTAAACAGAAAGAAGAAGGAGGGGGAGAAGATGAGGGAAGCCAGGCAGCCGGGAGTATTTAAAAGGTCTAGAGTGACCTACCAAAGGTGCCCAAAGAGGAACTGAGTTATTTGGAAGAACCAATTTCAAAGGAGGAAATAGTTAAAGCGATTAATGATATGGCCCAGGGGAAGAGCCCGGGCCCAGATGGGTACTCGATCTTATGTTACAAACATTTTCAAAAGATACTGGTGCCCAAACTATGGGAGTATTTCAACAAACTGGCGGAAGGGAAAAAAAATAAGGTAAGAATCACTGATGGCATATATAACTCTTATATTAAAAGAAGATAAGGATCCTAGCTTACTGGAAAATTATAGACAGATATCATTAATAAACACAGACATAAAAATGTATTCTAAAATAATTGCAGATAGATTAAAAACGCTCCTCCCAGGGTGGATTCATGAGGATCAATCGGGATTTGTCCTGGGAAGGGAGGAAAGAGGTAACTGCCTTAGGACGTTATTGGCTCTACAGGAAGGAGAAAGAAGTGAGGCCCCAACTGTACTCATGTCGATAGATGCCAAAAAGGCATTTGACAGAGTCGACTGAGGCTTTATGATGGAAACGTTAAGGCATCTTAGAGTAAGATGATGAGGTGGATCATTGTCCTATATTCCCAACCGACGGCTAAGGTGAGAATAAATGGGATGCTCTCATCGACCCTAGGCCATTACAATGGGACAAGGCAGGGGTGCCCTCTCTCCCCCATCTTATTTGTAATAACACTTGAACCTCTGCTGGAGTCAATCTGGAGGAATGTGAATATCAGGGGTGTAAGAATTGGGGAGAGAGAGCACAAAGTAGCTGCCTACAGATGATGTTCTACTGTATATTGTTGAACCAGGTTCCATGATTCCTAAGATAATTGAAGAACTAGGTCGCTACGGTAAGGTATCAAACTTTAAAGTAAATACTTCAAAAACAGAAATTTTAAACATTTCTAGTCCCAAAAAAGAACAACAAGAGATGCGATTAAAATTCCCCTTTAAATGGTGTAAAACTGATACCTCCGGTGAAAGCATTGTATGAAATAAATTATATCCCAATGTTAAATAAAATGAAAGAACATCTAAATAGTTTGAGACATAAAACTCTCTCGTGGATAGGGAGAATAAATGCAGTAAAAATGTATATACTTCTGAAATTGATTTACCTTTTTCAAATGATTCCCGTGCCAGTACCGCAAGACTTTTTAAAAAAGCTAAGAACAATAATGCTAAAATACATCTGGGCAAACAGACATCCTAGGATATCCTACACAGTATTGGCAAAGGACTGAGGGGCAGGAGGCTTAGAGGCCCCGGACTTCAAAAAATACTACCAGGCAGTGGTAATAGCACGTATAGCAGAATGGATACACAGTAAGGGTGGAAAGGGTTGGGTAGATATTGAGAAAATGCAAAGTAAGGTGGGGCTGGGGAAAATTATATGGATACCCCAAAAATTTAGAAAATTAGCAAGCAGCACAAATATCATCACAAGAAACACTTTTACAATATGGGACACAATAAGTAAACAGAATAATTGGCAATATAAACCACCATTCATTTCTTTATTAGACACAGATTATTTTAAACCTGGAAAAGATGAGAAATAATATTACAGGACATTATGGTGGGGAATAGAATTTTCACATTTGAGGAGTTTATAAAAGAATGGGGAAGAAAACCACTATAAAGATGGAGATATACGCAACTTCAACACTTCACGCAGTCACTTCCACAGCCACTGAGGGGGGAAAAGGAGAAATGAGGCCAATAGAGAGATTATTTAGTTCGCCACATTGCGTAAAACAAAGCATCTCAAAAATATATAAAATCTTTATAAATGAAGCAGAACCAGAGAACCCACCTTACTTGGCAAAATGGGAAGAAGAAATGGGAAACATTCCGGAGGGAGAATATAGAAAAAAGATCCTGAAGTTGGCGAGTGCATCAGCCAGAGATCTAGGGACAGCTGAAATGAATTACAAGCTAATGCCACGGTGGTATATGACACCACAGATGATGCAAAGGATGGGCAGTGAGGACCCTCCAAACTGCTGGAGAGGATGTGGTACGTTGGGTACCTTCGTATATCTGTGGTGGGATTGCCCTAAAAAAAGTAGAGTACTGGAAAGAGATTGTTGAAAAAAATCTATAACATTACAGGGGTACAAATTAAACGGGAGGCCTGGGAATGCCTATTCCACGCTACAGGAAGACCAATAAAGAAATATAAAAACATGTTAGTCCCCCCTTTACTTAATGCAGCAAAGAGTTTGATTCCGAGATTGCGGAAAACCCCAGAGGCCCCATCAATGAGGGAGTGGCTGGTGAGGATAGAGTGGATAAGATCCATGGAAGAAACAATTCATATAGTGGAAGACTCCTTAGACAAATATCAAAGCATCTGGGGGATATGGATGGAGTTCAAAAAGACGAATGACTATATATTAATAATGGGGTGCGAAAGGGGTAAAGAGGAAAGGAGAGAGGCCCACTAGGGGCAGAGGAAGAGAGAGAGAAAAAGAGCACGAAGTGGGGAGAGGGACTGAAGAGAGAAATGAAAGGGGAAAGGGAGGGTAGGGGGGCGAGAAGGGATTAAAATTGTAGAAGATAAGAGTACAGCGGGGGGATAATGGCTAATTGAGACATTGTATTTGTCATATTTTTTTTTTTAAATGAATGCCTAGTTTTCTTTTCTTTTTTTTTTTGTTCTTGTTTTTTTTTGTAAAAAATGAGAAATGAATTACCACAATGATGTGACTTAGCCGAAATTCTATATGAATTCCAAGGTGAAAATTACTGGTAAGGCAGTCTACTGAGGTGGTAAAAAATACCCCCAGCACAGGGGTGAGCAATCTGTAGGAAAATACAGAAGGAAAGAGAAAAGTTGGGATCAAGCCACAGAGGCCGCTTCCCTAAAAAATCCCCTCAAAAATAGGCCCAATGTCCAGGGCCCAGGGTCCCTAGTAGCAGGAGAGTCTAAAGGCGACTGGAAACCCAAACGCAGCAGTGAAAGAAAGTGAGAAAAGGGAGTAGACCAGGGAGTAAAGAATGAGAAGGGGAGAAGGGAGAGGGAGGAAGTGGAAAAGTCTTGCGAGTAGGGGCAATAACAATTCCATACACAGGAGAGGCTCAGGCTGATTGAAAGCAGGGTGGGGAGAGCATAGGACCACCAAGGTGACCATACTTTGAGAAATTTAGAGTGAGTATCTTTGAGAATACTCAACATTTTCTCATTAATCATCAAGTCAGTTAGAGTGTTTTTCACCATTGCAAACGGAACAGAGGGCCTCCTCCGAACATCACTGTTTTAACCACTTCAGCCCCGGAAGGATTTCCAGCTTTAGGACCGGAGCCCTTTTTGCGATTCGGCGCTGCGTCGCTTTAACTGACAATTGCGCGGTCGTGCGGCGTTGTGGCCAGGATTTCGACCTTTAGGAAGGCCCCGACTTCACCAATTTTGTCACTACAAGCCTCCTCCGGGAGACAAGGCAAACGTTACCACTTTTTGTGAGATTGACTGAACTACTAATTACTCTTTTACAACTCATAAGAGTTTCTATGAGTGAGATTTAAAGAGTTTCATACCAGTGGAACCACCAGGATACGAGAGGGGTGGGACGAAAGTTAGTCGGACTCGGAGAGGACACATACCTTAACAATAACGGGGATGAGCGTTCTGAAAAGGTGAAGGAGGGAGAGGGAAGAGGGGAAGAGTAAGAAATGAGGGACCAGATGAGGGAAAAGAGTGAAAGA
>BLSH010121841.1:2026246-2040326 GCA_018402905.1 Glandirana rugosa | reverse complement strand
ACGGTTTCATTTAAAGTGATACACACATTTTAAAAAGAAGTGTGAATAAAAGATGTGCAATGATTGACGGTTTGATTTAAAGTGACACACAGACTTGAAATACTTGTGCAGAAGAGATGTGCACTGATTTCTGGTTTCATTTAAAGTGATACACACATTTTGCAGAACAGTGATATGGGTACTCCCGGCTTATTTATACTTTTTTGACACAGTTTGAAGATGATTTTAGAACAGTTCTATGGCCTCTAATGTTAATTAATACTTTTCAGACCCATTTTGAAGATGATCTCCATTTTTGCATTTTTTATGTTTTTATTTTTTTAAAAATATTTAAAGTTATTTCCCTGTCCCCATTTCTTTGTAGGTCACTTTTCCCACCCTTACCCACATTTCCTTCCTTTTGCAGACCTCTAGGACCTTCCAGGACTATTTTACAACACTTTTTGTACCTAAAAGTCCGGGTCTCCATTGATTTCAATGGGGTTCGGGGTCCGGGACAAAGTTCGGGTTCTGTCCGGACCCGAACCCGGACTTTGTCCCGAAGTTCGGCTGAACCAGCAGAACCCGGACTTCTAGAAGTTCGCTCAACTCTACACGTGACACTTCTAACTCAGTAAGACAAACATCTGACCGATTTTCAAAGATAATGGAAAATTGGAAATAAAGCTCTGCTGCACTCACTGATTGTCGTCGCTTGTTCTTCCTGAAGCCATGTGAGCAGCATGCATCTTGGTACAGCCTAGTAACCCAGCTGGGAACAGGAAATCCATCTGGCGTGCACTTGGGGTGTGGTAACAGAAGCAGAACGCTACTTTAGAAAAAAAAAGACAGAAAGTGAGACCTGAAGAAGAAAATGGACATAGGGGCTGCATGACTAAGGGAGGAACAGGGGTCAGGGAACGGTCAGCTAAGTCAGTATGTGGATCAGTGTTGTAGGCTTACCTGATTGGAGGTTCAGGGTAATGGGCAGGGTCCATAGCAAAGGGTCTTGGCAGTGGGGGTTAGTTTTGTTTCATTCCGAGGAGTCAGGAGAAGAGTCAGCTTCAGCTTCAACCCTGCAGAAGTAAAAGTGACAGCATGAGCAACTTGAAGGTCCTGCTAGCACAGGTCAGGGCCACAGCAATAGATCGGGGCCCACAGTAGCTGCAACAGCGGCTATCAGACATGCTGGGAGGGTCGGGAACGGATCCCTCACCTGAGACCTCACCACCTGTGGAAAAACGGGCTAGGAGGGTGCGCCCTCCTGAGCGCCTTAGTCCTTCACCTACCCCCTGGTTCCAGCGTCAAGGTAGGAGCCCCAGGTGGGACCCTTCAGGCCGGGCTGTGGGGCTTGCTGCTCCAGGTCCCAACGGTGGCCCTGGGAGGAATCATCGTCACCGATGGGAACCGACGGGGGAGGGGGTTCCAGGTCACACGCTCTATCCTCCCCCTCTCTGCAGATACCGGAGCTTGCGCCTGCCACCCCTGCTGATGCTGAGGTGCTGAGCGGGGGGTCGGCTTGGCGTGGGAGACAGTCCAGAAGGCGCAGCGGTGATGGTTTCGGGCCCTGGGCTGCTCGCAGTGGGAAGCCGGCCAGTGGTGCTGCAGGCTGCATTGTGCGGAGGATGTCTCCCCCCCTTCCTGACGCCGCCGCGGGGATCCGGAGATTTTGGCTCTCTCTGGGGAAGAGGTGCAGAGAGGAGCTCAGCCTGGCACTGCTGGAACTACGAGCAGCAGGAGGGTTCAGGTGCCCTCTGCTGGAGCAAGTACAGCATGTTCCCCATCATGGACGTCGGCCAGAGACTCGGGCTAGAGGCTCCGCCCCCCCTTAAAGAGACAGCGTACCCCTGTTGCAGCTGGGGGTTCTGAGGTACTCCGCAGTTTTTCCTCCTTGCGGGATATGGCTGGGGCGGATGAGGACACTCCCGGGAGCCCTGAGCCAGAGTCACCTGAACGCAGGGCACAAGAGTCCCAAGGCAGCGGGATTCTTCTTCGGAATCCGGGAAGGTCACCAGTGTGGAAGATGACGAGCAGCCGGCGGGGAGACGTCCTGCCTTGCGGAGCCAGCTGGGATCCGGACGAATGGCTGGTCGTGGGTCAGTGCGGCAGCAGCCCGGTAAGTCGATTTCCTTATCCTTATCTGATTGTCAGGGTGGGACAGCTAGTTCCAGGGTGCAAACAGGGGGTCTTTCAGGGGGGTCAGGACAGCAGGGGGTTCAGGTGCCCCCAGATGGGCGGGGGGCTGCTGGTGCGGCGCCAGGTTTGGCAGCATTTTTTGCAGGTTTTCGGGAGTTATTGGCCCGTTGTGACCCAGCCTGGTCTTCTTACCCATCCCAGGGGCCCACAGGTGCATGGGCCTCTGCTGGTTCTGCATCAGGCGGTGCTGACTCAGCAGTTCCGTTTACGCCTCCCTTAGCGGGGACGAGGTCGATAGCCACGGTGGAGCTGGATTCTCAGGGTCGCAGGGAGATTGTTAGCGGAACGGAGGCAGCCGCGTCCTCCGTTTCCAGTGTTGTGGCTGCGTCGCAGATGGAGGCATCTGGGGGATGAGAACCCTACAAGGCAAAGGAGTCCACGGAGGATAGGGTGAGGTTGGCGGGTGCCACAAAATGTGAGATTTCTGTGTGTTTTGAGGGCCCGCTGGGGGTTCATCTTAAACAGGATGTCAGAGAGAAAATTTGGAAGGGAAAATATGTTGATATATTCTCCCTTTTGCCTTTGGAGAAATTTAACATAGAAAAAGGTAAGGCAGACGAGAGCAAGAAAGAGGAGGCCGGGCTTGCGTTGAGGTGAGGGCTCCAAGGGCCTTTCTCGGTGGGGGCGGTTCAGGTGCCACTGGACAGTCGGCCACTCAAAAGAAAGGAGTTTGCTGGCAGTTCAACGAGGGGTCCTGCCGTTTTGCAAACATGAGTGCTCCAGTTGCGGGGGCTCCCATAGTTACGCCAAATGTTTTAAAAGAGGGAAGTCCCAACTCGGGGAGAATGCTGCAAAAAAGGAGGACAGCCTTCCCGCAATGGGGCCGTATTTAAGTAGATATCCTTGGCGGGAGGCGGCAAATTTTTTGATGATGGTTTTGTGCACGGGTTTCGCATCCCCTGTTCTTTGCCGGTGACACCATCCTCGCGGCCTTGGAATTTGACATTGACGCGGCATTTTCCTCAGGTTGTGTCAGCAAAATTGGAAAAGGAGGTGGAACTTGGGAGAATGGCTGGCCCATTTGACCGTCCACCAGTTCCGTGTTTACATGTGTCTCCGTTAGGGGTGGTCCCCAAAAAGGAACCCAACAAATTTCGGTTAATACACAATTTGTCGTATCCGAAGGGAGCTTCGGTGAATGACGCCATTTCTCCAGACTTGGCTTCGGTGTCTTATACCTCATTTGATGAGGCAGTCGGGTGGGTGCAACGTTATGGCTGGGGATCGCTGTTGGCGAAGACAGATATCGAATCGGCTTTTCGGCTGTTACCGGTACACCCGGAGAGCTAACGTTTGCTGGGTTGTTTTTGGGTTGGGCGTTTTTTTATTGACCACTGCCTCCCGATGGGCTGTTCTGTTTCCTGTGCGTATTTTGAGGTATTCAGCACATTTGTCGAATGGGTGGTGCGGGAAGAAGCACAGTTACGATCAGTGATACATTATTTGGACGATTTCCTTTGTATTGGCCCCCCAGATTCTTCAGTTTGTTCGGTATTGTTGCACACTTTGGAATCTATTGCGGCACGGTTTGGGATTCCCCTGGTGCCCAGAAAAACAGAAGGTCCTGCCACGGTCATGCAGTTCTTAGGTATTGTCATCGATACGCAAATGATGGAATGTCGTTTGCCGATTGATAAATTGGAAGACCTGCGTCAGATGGTTGCTGAGGTCAAGTCAGCAAAGACGGTCAGTCTAAAGCGATTACAGTCACTATTAGGCAAGCTTAATTTCGCATGCCCATGGCGCATCTTTAGTTGCCGTCTCAGTGCTGCCACTTCAGGGGCAACACAGCCGCATCACTTCATCCGGCTCTCGTGGGAGCATAAGGCCGATCTGGGGGTTTGGGATGAGTTTCTGGCTTCATATAAAGGTAAGTCTCTGTGGATGGCTCATTGCTTGTCGGCTTTTGACCTTGACCTTTACACTGATGCTGCGGGTGGTTCTGGGTTTGGGGCTTTTTGTCAAGGGGCATGGTGCACGGTGGCGTGGCCCGAGGAATGGCGAGTGGCTGGGTTTAGTGTTGTTGGAGCTGTTTCCGATCGTGATAGCCATCGACATCTGGGGCTCTAAGTTTCGGGATCGTCGTATTTGTTTTCATTGCGACAACATGGGGGTGGTGGTGGTTGTGTCCAGTCTGTCGGCCTCTTCACCACCCGTGGTGCGCTTACTGCGTCACCTTGTTTTGCGATGTTTGAGTCTAAATTGTTTTATCAAAGCTGCTCATGTTCCAGGTGTTCTGAATTCCGTTGCTGATTCTTTGTCTCGTTTCCAGTGGGACAGTTTCCGAAGGCCGCTGGAAGTGGAGCAGCAGGGGGTTCCTTGTCCCGAAAGGCTGTGGAGACTGGCGTTGGAGTAGCATGGGAGCTGTTATGCCGTTCTGTAAGCGAGGGTACATGGGCAGCTTATTCGTCGGTCTGGAGTGAATGGTCTGCTTTGGTGAGTTCAGTCGGTGGTTGTTTTTCCGCGGCTGATCGATTATCTGTGCTTCTGTATTTTATTGGGTCTGGATTCGCACAGGGCACATCAGTTTCCAAAATGAACAGGAGCTTGGCTGCTCTAGCTTTCTTTTTTCGGATGCATGGCCTATATGATGTAACCAAAGATTTTATGGTGGGCAGGCTATAAAGGGATTTAGACATGGGAGGGTGAAGCTGGATACCAGGCGTCCGGTTTTGTTTGATTTGCTTTAAGACTTAGTGGGGGAATTGCCCAGGGTTTGCACCTCTGCTTATGAGGTGCGGTTATTTAACGTGGCTTTTGCATTGGCCTTTTTTGGGGCATTCAGAATTGGGGAGCTGGTCAGCAAGAACAGGTGCGGTGGAGGTGGGTTGCAATTCTCGAATGTTGCGATGACTGCCGATTGTGTTCGGGTTCCTGTGAGAAAATCAAAAACTGACCAATTGGGACGGGGGGTTACGGTGTCGTTGTTTCGGGTGTTGCCGGACTCAGTTTGCTTAGTTCCTTCGGTGCAGAGGTTTTTAGAGGTGAGGGGGTTGGCACTGGGT
Organism: Glandirana rugosa; assembly: GCA_018402905.1. Taxonomy (NCBI): domain Eukaryota; kingdom Metazoa; phylum Chordata; class Amphibia; order Anura; family Ranidae; genus Glandirana; species Glandirana rugosa. Next base: position 2,035,146 of record BLSH010121841.1, on the reverse strand, counting down.
TCCTTTTTGCGGCACGAGGATGGGTCGTCCTTGTCGCGCTTTCAGTTTTTGGCGTTTTTTTTGCCGTTGTTTGGTGGGGGCGGGCAGAGGGGTTTCCCAGTTCAATACTCATTCTTTTAGAGTGGGAGTGGCTACGGAAGTGGCCAGATGGGGTTTGAGCCCTCAGGTGGTGAGATGGATAGGAAGGTGGGAATCAGATCGTTTTAAGATTTATGTTCGCCCTCATTTGCTATGAGTTTATTAGCTGTTAATTACATTGTTTATTTTGGTGTGGCTCTATGTTTTCTTTTGTTTTATTTCAGGTCTTCTTACCGGTCTTGTCTGGATTTTGGGGGATTCTTATGTTTTCTGGGGGGCTGTGAGGGCTGACGCCCGGCTGGAGGGAAGACAGCCTGGCATTCCACGGAGTGAGGGTATTTTGAGATGGTTGGGGATTCGGGGTATGATGTGGGGCCGAGTTCTCCCTGAATTTCATTATTATTCTAGAGTTGATAGGCCTCCAGATGTTTTAGTGCTGTATGTTGGGGGTAATGATTTGGGGGTTCGGGCCACCAGGGATCTGGTCAGAGATGTTAAATTTGACATCTTGTGCTTGATGCGGGATTTTCCTGGATGCATCATTATATGGTCCGATATTGTGGCTAGAAGAGTTTGGCATTTTGCTCTCTCCGTTGCCCACCTGAACAAGACTAGAATTAAGCTGAACAGGGTAGTGGGCAGGTTTGTGGCTAAACTTGGGGGCGTAGTGGTTCGCCACTGGAGGATCAGACGGTTAGATATTGGAGGGACAATGGCGTTCACCTGAATGCGGTGGGGACAGATATATGGGCTTTAGGCCTCCAGGAGGGGGTGCTGAGGCCACTGCAGGTATGGAGGGATTCGCTTGTATGAGGTGTCATTCAAGATCATGTGGCGGGTCAAGGGGTCTTTGGGGGGTCTGTGAGTAATTACAGTGTGACAATATGGGGGCCCATCTAGGGTATGGCGCTCCCACCTGGTTAGTGGTGTTTCTCCCAGGGGCTAGGTCCCCTGGGGGAGGGGGATATGGAAATATGTGTGTGTATGTCGAAAAGTCTTCGAGCCTGTTGGGGTACGGCTGAGGACATGGACGATTACAGTTAAAATTGGGCTTTATATACACCCAAAGACCCCTTGTGTTTGGTCATTATATGTTTTTTTGTGTTTTAATGTGTTGTATTTTATTTTGGTTAATAAAATTGGCTGCTGTGGCTGTTTAAACCCATGTCACGCAGTCCGTGTCTTTATTTATAATTGTAAGTACCCAGGTTGACAAATCCTTTAGTCATGTTCTTGAGAACCCAGCCAAGCCAGCAAAATAAAAACTGCACAATACTATGCGACTAGATGGACAAATGCTAGGCCAAGGTGCAAATAAAAAAAAAAAGGCATACAAAAATAAAATGCATTGTAAAAAAAACAAACCACTTGCAGGCTGCAGCAGTAAATTAATACTCTAATTGTAAAGGAAAGGGTGCACATTGCATACACAGCTGGACAGGGGACAATGGGACACAAGATGACATGTGGGTATGGGACATGTTAACAGCCTGGTAACACTCACTGGGCTGTATTGTAATAAGCAGAGAGAGCACATGCTGTGCTGTGGGTGAGGTGTGGGAACACAGGTAAATTACACACTGGCCGCCATGTAAGTGGAGAGGGACATGCTGTGGGTTTGGGACATGTACAGGTAACACTCACTGACACTGGCCGCCATTTAAGCTTAGAGAGACATGGCTTGCTGTGGTGTGGAATATGTACAGGCAGGGCCGCTGTTAGAAATCATGGGGCCCCGTACAGCGTACCTGACAGGGCCCCCCTCAATCCCGTACTCGACCCCCACCCCTAACCCCATGCTGTCACAGGGGAAACTGGTGGCAGGGGCATGTTACACATGCCACCCTAAAAACAGATGAAACGTAACATGTTCCAAAAGGTGAACTTAAAACGTATTACACATATTCTAAAGCGGTGGAGATGTCTTATTTTGGAACTTTTTTCACAACAACTAAGTAGATGGGATAAGCGCAAGTGTGTTCAGACCCTATTGTGCCAGGAAGCTGTCACAGTGCCCCACCAATCACAACTGGGACAGATGTCAGTGTTTTGATGTCCATGCCCGTTCAGTGTGTGTCTGCATACACCACGGACTTGTGGTGGCTTTAGGGGTGGCCAGATGTAAATGGACCATTTACATCAGGCTAACTCTGATCTGCCACATTTAGTATGCAGTCTTTTTCAATTTTTTTTTGGACCTGAATGGACAAGGAGGTAGGTGGGTGTAAACAGACACAAGCCCATTACATCTGGACTCCATACTAAGGATGGGCTCGGCATGTTCGGAACCAAGCGCGCCCGAGCCCGCTGGGAAGTGAACCCTGTGCTGCGCAAATCACAGGCAGTGAGACATCCCTGATGTGCGGCTGCATCGATCAGGGAATGTCTCCCTGCCTGTAAATAGCGCAGGGTTCACTTCCTGGCAGGCTCTGGCACGTTCCAAACACGACTGAACCCATCCTTATTCCCTACACCTGTAGTAAAAACTAACAGGCAGACCTAGTTGGAAAGGTGGGATGAAAGGTTCTTAAAGGGGAGTGTGGCAAAAATGCAGCTCAGCTGTGTGATTTTACTGCCCCCCCCCCCCCCAAACACAAGTGTAAAGTAGCATCTCACTGTGTTCTTATGATGATCATCATTATGTTGATCACAGCACAGCATGTTATCTATGGCTCTCAGTGTCACATGGCTGTTGGATGCTGACCTTAACTTATGACTGGCTGTACTGTGTGTTACAAAGTATAACACATTCAGCATCCAACAGCCATGTGACACTGAGAGCCATAGATAACCTGCTGTGCTGTGATCAACATAATGATGATCATCATAAGAACACAGCAGGGAGTCTGAGGACTGCACTTTCCTGAATAGCCTATGTCACCTGTGCGTATGTCATGTGCAGGGGGCTGCTTGCCTGCCGCCACAAGTTCTCCCGCTCCCGAGCCTCCTCAGTGATCGCTCTCGCCCTTGAGCTGCAGCGCCGGCACTTTCTGAGACAGGGGAGCCACTTCACAATAGAATCCATCTGCCAGGGAAGGCACACAGTTGGCAGCCGTAACTATAATGTTTGTAGATGTGTGTAGGTGCAGAAGAGAGCAGCATGCGGCGCAGGATTGTGTACCTGCGCCCGAAAATGGCGAAAAAGTCCCTCTTCTGCCCTCACCTCCTGGGCCCCTCTGCTGACCTGAAGGGGTCCAGGAAATTACTATATTCCCTGGCAATCAAGTGGGTGTGGGGCTGTGGGTAATAAAGTCCTTTTTTTTTTTTTTTAGATAGAAATGAACTGTAACACTACCGGGCCCCTCTGCGGAGTTTATGGAGCCCGGGCCCGGTACACCAGGGCTGGCTGTACTGCCTTATCAGTGGCCCTGTGTACAGGTAACACTCACTGACACTGGCCACCATGTAGCTAGCTTAGAGAGGCATGCTTGCTGTGGTGTGGGTCGGACATGTACAGCCCTGGTGTACCGGGCCCGGGCTCCATAAACTGCGCAGGGGGGCACGGTAGTGTTACAGTTAATTTCTATCTAAAAAAGGACTTTATTACCCATTGGACGTCATGTAAGCTGGCTGAAAGAGACATGGTTGCTGTGGTGTGGGTCGGACATGTACAGGTAACACTCACTGGCTGCAGTGTAAAGACAGGAGAGGAGACATCAACACAGCACTCACTCACGGATCGCCATGCGAGACATGGTGTAACCGCGCCGATCGCCATTAACAGACAGCCTGGAGGAGACAGACAGCAGCACAGCCAGAGACATGCATCATGTATCAGCACTCACCGCAAAGAGGGAGGGCCGGAAATCTTTATCTGCTCCCGACATCCACACCACTGACGTCACTTCCGGTATCAGTTTCCGGTATCGGCCAATTTTCATGAGTACCGGTACTCGCGAAAAGGCCAAGTATCGGCCCTGATACCGATACCAGTATCGGTACATCCCTAATATATACCGTAGTTTGTGGACTCTGGTGCACTGCGGCTTTCACACTGATGCACTGCGGTTTACCCACACCATGGGTGCAGTGCAGTGTACCTGCAGCTTGCCAGCGGGTTTGCTGTGCTTTGCCATAGACTGTTGCTCCTCTTGAAAATGATCTGAATGTGTGTGCAATATTTTGCCTCCTCACCACCTGATTAAAACCCATGATTGCCATACAGTGCACGCGATTGCAACACTGTTGTGCGGCAATTAGAGGTTTTAGGCTGTGTTCACACTATCGCAGCAGGGGTCTGGTGCGTCCCTGTTCTCTGTTTCCGGTCTGATTTCAGCCCAAATTTTTGGCGGAATTCGGACCTGAAACAGACCAAAAAACGCACAGGGCTCCTGTGCAAATTCGCACCAGAGCCGCAGCAGAGATCCATGAACCGGCTCCATAGAGAGCCGGTCAAAATCTCTTTCTATTGCAAATTGGATTCGGAGAACCCAATTTGCAATGGTGTGAACCTAGCCTAAATCAGGTGTTAGGAGGCAACACTGTGCCCGGTGATATTTGACTTCTCCCATGTTGTTATGGTAGATCTCCATCTTCTTAAGGTTGTAAAATTAGGTGTTCCACGCAAACGGATAAGTTACTTTTATCTTACAGCTGCAGCCTCCACCTCAAACTTTCTGGAGGTATAGTTTGGATAATATTTAGTGTAATTATGGTGAGTATGGCGCTGCTCTGAACATGTACTGGTAGGTATACACAAACTTATTGGTAATTATTTCTATAGTTCGTAATGTAGTCATACATTTTCCAGCGTGCTGGTAAAGTTAATGTTTATGTTTAATTGGCGGAGGTATTTTATCAGATGGGAATCATGATGTATTACTTTTTTGAAGAGGCTCAGTGAATGAAAAAACTAAATGGAAAATAAATTAATAAATTGCGAGAAAAATTTTGAAAAATGTCGAAATATGTCAAATTGGCACTGAATTGAGTATAGTCTAATCTAGGAAATACGCTGTCCCAATCCACAGATAAGGATGTTAAATACAAACATTCAGTGTCCCCAACTCTAATATAGAATACATATGTGTTAAAAATAAAACGTGCACCATATGAACATCTTTCAAACCATCAAAAAAGTCCATATACATTCCATAGGTGAAAAGTTATTGGTGTTGCAATACAATATTCCACTCCAAACTCCTGTGGCAGTGATCCACTCTGTGCTCTCCCCAATGCCAAATCAATCACCGGAAAGCGATCCCCACTGAAGGGGTACTCACTTTAGAGATGTTTCTGATTCCTAGGCCTTTATTCCTTCCCCGTGATGTAGACATAGAATAAGAAAGGCAGAATCTTGCGCAATATTGTATGACAGGTTTTTTTATTTATAAATCATGTAAATGTACTCACGTTTCTGTAGAAATATCGAGCGTTCATGCAAACAAAACTTTCCCAGTTCAGGAAGTCCGCTGCGTTCCTTGCGTTCCACGGCTGAGCTAGATGCGACTGGAAGTGACGTGTGAGGTACGGCCCGTCCTGCGCGTTTCGTGATAGAACGTCTACTGGAGAGGTCAAGTAGATGTCCTATGACGAAACACGTAGGGCGGGGCCGTACCTCACACGTCACTTCCGGTCGCTGTGAGTGTGGAGGGAAGGAGAGATTATGTATGTATTTATCTGATAGTATGTTGTGGCTGTGTATTTATGCATGTTTGTTTGTATCTGAGTGCATGTTTATATCTCAGTGTGCAAATATATGGGTGTGTGTGTATGTATCTGAGTGTGTATGTATGTGTGTATGCGTCTAGCTGATTGTATATATCTGAGTGTTTATATATATATCATAGTTGCCAACATTAATAGGGACACATTTTTAGCAGTGGGCGGGGCGTATTATAATTAGGGGTGGGGCATCCATTTGTAGGTGTGTCAAGAAAAAAAGGGAGTAAATCGGCGCATGAAGCGAGGCGCAGCGAAAACGGGCGTGGTTTATTCGAAACAGTGGGTGTGGCTTGAAGGGGCGTGGCTCAAATGGGGTGTGGTTCGAGTCTGAGATGAACGACGGATGGAGGGAGAAAGAAAGAAATAGGGAGGGAAGAAGAGAGAAGGAAGGAAAGAGAGGGATGGAGGGATAGCAGGCCCAGATACTACAAGACAATACAATATGTGTATTCCAGAAAGTGTAACAATCAGCAGATAAAGATACTCCAATCACCTGATGTTGGCACTTCAATTATCCCGGCACCATGGTTGTTATGGTGTCAGGATGATTGAAGCACATTATTTCTATTATTACATAGTAATATAAAATGAAATAGTTCAACTCACCATAATGCAGAATTAGTGGGAGCCCCGAGTGGGTCACTTACCACGTCGCCTGCCACCAGATGCAGCTTGTCACTTGCCACGTCACCTGCCAGAAGATGCAGCTTGTCGCTTGCCACGTCGCCTGCCACCAAATGCAGCTTTTCACTTGCCACGTCGCCTGCCACCAAATGCAGCTTGTCACTTGCCACGTCGCCTGCCAGAAGATACAGCTTGTCACTTGCCATGTGGCCTGCCAGAAGATGCAGCTTGTCACTTGCCACGTCGCCTGCCACCAGATGCAGCTTGTCACTTGCCACGTCGCCTGCCAGAAAATGCAGCTTGTCACTTGCCATGTCGCCTGCCAGAAGATGCAGCTTGCCACTTGCCACATTGCCTGCCACCAGATGCAGCTTGTCACTTGTCACTAGATGCAGTTTTTGTCACCACAGATGCAGCTAGTCCATGCTTCTCTGCCTTGGTGATTTGCAGTGGTGTCCTCCTTGGGGGGGTGGTGGTCCCTGTGTCCCCGAGGGGGGATGGTGGTCCCTGTGTCCCCGGGGGGTGGTCCCTTTGTCCCCAGGGGTGGTGGTGGTCCCTTTCTCCCCGGGGGGTGGTCCCTTTGTCCCCAGGAGGGTGGATCTGGTGTCTCACTCTGACATGTACAGTGCATCAGCGACCGCCAGCACTTAGAAAGTCTCCACCACCATTATAAAAAAGGTCAGAGCTCGTGCAGCAAGGAATAAATAAGAGGCGGAGCCCGAGAAGCTGCCAATGGGGCAGCCGCTTTCATTGCTGCCTGGGCTCTGCCTCTTATTTCTTCCTTGCTGCAAGAGCACTGGTCTTCTCCATAATGGCAGTGGAGACTTTCTAAGTGCTGGTGGACGCGGACCTCTAGCGGCCAGTGGCGAAAAATAGGGATAAAACAAATTTCTCTGGACATTTTCCGGGAATCATTAAGGCTGGGAAAAAGGTCTGAATCCCGGGAATGTCCTGGGAAAATAGGGACTGTTGGCAAGTATAATATATATATTTATATAATATGTGTGTGTGTGCATGTACTGTATGTAATTGAGCATATGTATATGTACTGTATATATATATATATCTCAGTATCTGTATGCATTTGACTGTGTGTATGTATGTGATTAACTGAACGTATTTATATATATCTATATAGTAATTGTAATTGTAGTATGTAATTTATTATCCTCCATTGATGCCAACAGCCCCACTCTAAGGCTATTTTCACACCGAGGTGCCCATGCCCGAGCGGCACTTTAGCGCTGTTTTAGCTGCACTTTTTGGCCGCTAGCAGAGTGCTTTTTACAAAAAAAATGGTAAAAAGTCCCATTTTGCAGCGATTCCAAAGCGCTTTTCAGAAGCACTGCCTATTCATTGCAATGGGCAGGAGCATTTGGGGAGCGCTGTATACAGCGCTCCCAACCCGCCCCAAAGATGCTGCTTGCAGGACTTTTTGTAACGTCACACAAGCGCACCGCCCCAGTGTGAACAGCCACACTGCAATAAATGGAAGGAGGTTGTTAGGCACTTTTTGGAGGCTATTTCTAGCGCTAAAGCGCCTGAAAACCGCCTCGGTATGAAAGTAGCCCAAGGATCACAGACAGTGCAAGCAGATCTCACAGATCAAAATCCATATAAGCACATCAAGGAAAAATTTAATTCACAATAGTGAAATACCAAAAAGAATTTTTATTAAAAAAAAAAAGAAAAAAAATAAAAAAAAAAAGGTCTTTTACAATACTTAGTGTTTGTGCAAAAAATACAAACAAAGTGCTAGTGCAAAAAGTCTCAACAGTGCAATCCTCAATGAAGTGCAAAGGTATGTCCTCCTTGAATCAAACAGCCAAATTGCTTCAAAGCTGAGTCCTTCACCTTCAATCACTTAAATGCAAAAACCAAGGTGGTAGCAGGGGCGGATCCAGAGCATAGTCTCGGGAGGGGCACTGCCAGAAAATAAGATGTTGCTTACAGACCTGTATTTAACGCATCATACAATCCTAACCATGCTTAAAACAGTGACACTGTTTTAGGGCCAGTTCCCACCATAGGTACGTTTTTTCGTAGGTCTCACGTAAACCTGACGAAAAGATACCACCCTTGACCGGGATTTTGTCACAGTGACAAAATTCGTACCAATCCTAACATACTACGCAATTTATGTCCAGACATTCGTTGTAGAATAAAAGACCGTCACGGGGAGGGCTCTGATACGAGACCTAGGCGGGGACGATGGTGGAACCAAAAACGTAAATTCACTAACTTCCACTTCCTGAGTCGAAACTTCGTTAAACCGACAAACTAAGTTCCTCCTGTATGGAAACGTGAAGTAACTCCTAACGTGACAACTCTGAAAAACGTGATCGTGAAACAAACATAAAAAACGTGTTTGTGATTCATAACATTTTCTGGAAAAAAAAAAATAAAAAAAAGAAAAAAAAAAATTATTTTTAAGAAAAACCATAAAGTGATAACACTTAATTTAAAAAGGAACTACACGAATATACCTAAAACTAGACACTCTAGACGAACGTGACAGACACTAGGAACCCGAT
>BLSH010121841.1:1985929-2020358 GCA_018402905.1 Glandirana rugosa | reverse complement strand
TTACCGCTACCGCCCGCCAGCCCCAGTGTGAAAGGGGCCTTAGTGATACACTATGAGGGTCTTTCTTGCTTGTTCCCCATGATTATACATGCTGGAGAGGAACGAGTGCCTGTGGATGCGGTTCTTGGGAAGGTCATTGTGTGATGAGCCCCCTCTATTCTTGGAAAGATGAGCCTATCTATCTTTGACCTCTGGTGAGCCCCCAATGTGTGCACACGCATGTGGTGACCGATGGTGAAGGATACGCTATCAAAAACAGCATAGCTGCACAATTTAAGGAGTATTTATCCCTGCACTTTATTCAATGTTGCACAATTGATTTTTTTGCACTACCACCTTGGTTTTTGCATTTAAGTGATTGAAGGTGAAGGACTCAGCTTTGAAGCAAGTTGGCTGTTTGATTCAAGGAGGACATACCTTTGCACTTCATTGAGGATTGCACTGTTGAGACTTTTTGCACTAGCACTTTGTTTGTATTTTTTGCACTAAATTGTTTTGCACAATATATATTCAGTTTTAGCGCTGCTTTCACTATCACGGATATAGCTGATCTTCGGAGTTTTTTATATATTTTTATATATTTATAGCAGCTGCTTTATTTCCATTTTTAATCACTTTATATATTTGTTAATAAGGAGCGCGCAGTGTTACTGTTCTATTAATACTTAGTGTTTACTAAAAAAAAAAATGCCGCGAGCCAGTAAAGTGTTCGGGTTTGGCTTGAAGAAAAGGTGGCAACCCTAGGGCACAGACAGCCTGATAGAGGTTCTAAACTTCCTCATTCTGTCCAAAGCAAACAATTAAAACGTTCTGGCTGAGCCAAAAAAAAAAAAAAAAATTGGAATAATATAGTGTAAACATAGTTTAATAACAAAATATCTACCAAATGATTAAGTTAACCACTTCAGCTTTGGAAGATTTACCCCCCCCCCCCCCCTTCATGACCAGGCCATTTTTTTTGCCATTTCTGCACTGCGTTACTTTAACACAATCGTGTGGCTCTGTACCCAAATAAAATGTAGGTCCTTTCTTTTGGTAACCTCTGCGTTTTTTATTTTTTGCGCTATAAACAAAAAAAATAACATCAATTTTGAAAAGAAAAAAAAAACAATATTTTTTACTTTCTGCTATAAAAAATATCCAATAAAAGTAAAAAATCTAATTTCTTCATCAATTTAGGCCAATATGTATTTAGCTACATATTTTGGGTAAAAAATAATCCCAATAAGTATATATTGATTGGTTTGCGCAAAAGTTATAGTGTCTACAAACTATGGGATATTTTAATGGAATTTTTTTTCCCTACTAGTAATGGCAGCGATCAGTGACTTATACGGGACTGCAATATTGCGGCAGACAAACTGGACACTAAGGGCTTGTTTACACTTGCTTCAAAACAGGGCGTCATACAGGTGTTGTTAAAGCTCCCTTAATGCCAGTCAAAGCTCATGTCACTAAATAAAATGGTTAGCTTACAGCCCTGTTTACACCTTACGTTGGCTTAGCAGCGCTTCAGCTTTGCGTCAAAAATGATACCCGATGTAGATTTAGCCAAGCTTCAAAGCCTCTCCAACGCCTCCATAGAAGTCTATGACAAAGCTTGTTTGAAGCTCGCTTGAAGCACCTGCGGCTTTTCAGAGGCTGTAATTCAGTTTTAGCTTCGCTTTGTTGTGGAGAAGTTGCAGGTGTGAGATATCAACAAACACACAGGGAGTTTACCAAGCTTCAACAAGGCTTTAAGGGCTTGTTTACACTTGCTTCAAAACAGGGCATCAGACAGGCGTTGTTAATCCCTTAACGCCAGTCAAAGCTCATGTCACTAAATAAAATGGTTAGCTTACAGCCCTGTTTACACCTTGCATTGGCTTAGCTGCGCTTCAGCTTTGCGTCAAAAATTATACCCCATGTAGCTTTAGCCAGGCTTCAAAGCCTCTCCAACGCCTCCATAGAAGTCTATGACAAAGCTTGTTTGAAGCTTGCTAGAAGCACCTGTGGCTTCCGCTTTTCAGAGGCTGTAATTCAGCTTTAGCTTCGCTTTGTTTTGGAGAAATTTAGGGCTAGTTTACACTTGCTTCGGCTTCAACGCTCATTAAAGCTCATACAGCTTCAACAAGCTTTTATGATGTGTCTTTGAGGCTTCGGCGGTGCTTCAAACAAGCTGTAGTGAGGCTTCAACAAAGCTTCAACAAGGCTTCAGTGATGCACTTTTGAAGCTTTGTTGAAGCTTGGCCAATGCCCTGTGTGTTTGTTGATATCTCACACCTGCAATTTCTCCAAAACAACGCAAAGCTAAAGCTGAATTACAGCCTCTGAAAAGCTGCAGGTGCTTCAAGCGAGCTTCAAATGAGCTTTGTCATAGACTTCTATGGAGGCGTTGAAGAGACTTGGTAACATGGCTAAAGATACATGGAGTATAATTTTTGATGCAAAGCTGAAGCGAAGCAAAGCCAATGCAAGGTGTAAAAAGACTGTAAGCTAACCATTTTATTTAGTGACATGAGCTTTGACTGGCGTTAACAGAGCTTTAACAAAGCCTGTCTGACGCCCGTTTTAAAGCAAGTGTAAACGAGCCCTAAGACCCCTTTCACAATTGTGCGACTTGTCCTGCGACTTGGGACTGCAAAGTCACATGACAAGTCGTACCCCATGATTTTCATACTATTCATATCTGCGTGGCTTCATAGTAGTCCCTGTACTCTACTTTGGTCTGACTTTGATGTGAGTTGAGGTCCATAGACCTCAAGTTTAAACATGCATTCCTTGAAATCGCGGCAAAGTCGCTGCAAAATCGCACAAAAAGTCGCTGCAGTGTGAAAGGGGACTAACTAACACTTTTCACACTTTTTTTGGGGACCAGTGACTTTATTACAGTGATCATTGCTAAAACTATGCACTGTCACTGTACTAATGACACTAGCAGGAAAGAGGTTAACATCAAGGGCAAATAAAGGGTTAACAGTGTGCCTAGCTGGTGTTTTCTCACTCTGGGAGAGCTGCTTGTACTAGTGGAAGGCATGGTTTTGCAGGAACACAGGATCCATGACTTCTGTACTAAAAGAATGGCAATCTGCCTTGTTTAAATAGGTAAATCGCCGTTCTGCCTGTGTACAGAGTGATAAGAGGGTGCCCGTGGGCATCGTGTGTGTGTGACCTGCTGATCAGTCTCTGTTGTGTAGAATCCTCCGGAGGCGTGCACTTATGCTCCCTAAGCAGTGTTGCTCATTGAAGCACTGTGCAGGGAGTATGTCAGGCAGCTGAAGATCCGGAGCAGTGCGCTCTGTGCTAGAGCAGCAGTCCGGATCTCCAACATGCTGCTGGAACACTGGAAAATTAAACACGAATGTTTAAGAATAATTAAAAACTGACACATTTTTTTACTTTTTATGCAGCTTGACTGCAGAGCAATAATACATACTATGGGGGGAATTTATCAAAACTGGAGCAGCCAGAATCTGAAGCAGCTGTGCATAACATCCAATCAGCTTTTATCTTCAGCTTATTTAATTAAACTGTCACTAAACCCACCCTCATAAAAACTATCAGTAAATGATGTACTACATGCCGTTCATATTCAGTCACTATGACATTCATTTTCTGTATTCTGCAAAAAACCTGGTTGATCCTGCTGCTCTCTATCTCCCCCTTCTGTCCATGTCCCCAATTCAGCTAGGGATTTTTCAGCTGTGGTGGCAACTGTGCACATGGTCAGTTTTAAGTGAGTTTCTATGCTGAGCATTTCCTCCCTATCACATCTGAGCAGCCCGTGTGACTATAGAGTCACACATGTGGGCATATACACAGTGGCAAATAACAGCCCACTTCCTCCCTCTTCCTCCATGCCCATTAACCAGCTAAACACAATGGGGCGGGATATTACATGCAGATTAATGGAGGCTTCACCTCCCTCTTATTCTAAGACACAGGCTGGAGGGTGGTGACACAGCCTGTGTGACTGACAGAAATCTGCCCACACCATGTTATTGCCAAAAAATAATAACGATTTAATTTGGAATATATATTTGTATGCCAATTTATAATTGTTTATTGATATTAATATTTTACTCTTTAGGTCTAGAAGCTCCTCCTGTTTATGTTTCCCTGAAGACAAGCTGGGAAAGAGTTGGGACATGTGACAGCTGTATATCAATTAGGAAAAAGGTACTTAGATGTGTTTTTTAACATTAAAATAATTACAGTGCTATCATCCGCATACAGAAATAGAAGGGACAATGTAAATTAAACTGTGTATGCTTAGTATCACTTTAACTGTTTGCCGACCAGTCGCCGCAGTTGCACTGCAGCAGGTCAGCTCTCCTGCGCAAACCGCCGTCATTGTACGTCGACCGCGCATGCACAATTTGTGGGCAAACACGTGCCACCAGTGGCATGCGAGCCTGCTGTGTGCTCCGTGAGCGTGCCCGCGGGTCGGGCGGACTCGATGTCTGCCGGTGACCCGCGATCGCCTACTACAGAGGCAGAGCGGGGATCCATCGATGTAAACGGGGCAGATCCCTGTTCTGTCAGGGGACATGACACAGATCTACTGTTCTGTGTAATCGGGAACAGATAGATCATGCCTCGGCCAGCCCAGCCCCCACACAGTTAGAACACAGTGAGGGAACACAGTTAACCCCTTGATCGCCCCCTACAGTTTAACCCCTTCCCTGTCAATGACATTTACACAGTAAATCAGTGGCTACTATTTAATCGCTGATCGCTGTATAACTGTCATTGGTCCCAAAAAAAGTGTCAAAAGTATCCGATCTGTCCGCTGCAATGTCGCAGTCCCAATAAAAATCGCAGATCGCCGCCACTACTAGTAAAGAAATCCTAAATAACTAAAAATGCCATAAATCTTTTTCATAGTTTGTAGACTTGATAACTTTTGCGCAACCCAATCAATATACGCCTATTGCAATTTTTTTATCAAAAAATATGTAGAAGAATATATATCGGCCTAAACTGATGGATACATTATTTTTTTTTTTGATATTTATTATAGCAAAAAGTAAAAAAATGTTTTTTTTTTTTCAAAATTGTGGCTCTTTGTTTGTTTATAGCGCACAAAATAAAAAACGCAGAGGTGATCAAATGCTACCAAAAGAAACCTCTATTTGTGGGAACAAAAGGACATACATTTTGTTTAGGTACAACATTGCATATCAGTGCCATTGTCAGTTGAAGCAACGCAGTGCCATAGTGCAAAACGTGCTTTGGTGAGGAAGGGGGTAAATCGTTCCGGGGCTGAAGTGGTCAAGCTTTGAAAAAAAGTTAGAGGCTGATTAGTTGCCATGTACTGTAAGTAAAAGTGCAGCACTATAACACATATGATATCTAATTGATGAAACATAAATTATAAAATCATATACAAAACGTCCCAAGATAGTTCATAAATCCAGTGAAAGGAGGCATATATCCCAAACAGTGAAAGGAAGGGTGTCTTTGAAAAGATCACCATAATTCCAGTGAAAAAAATGGTGCTCAAATAATCAGTGCTTCTTAATGCTTCACCATTATAAGTGTATCCATCACCATAAAGTAATATATACTCTTACCAAAGGTAAGAAATAAAACAGCATGTAGGATTAATCCTGGACAGTGCTCAGACCAATGATGTCAGCAGTATGCCAAAGAACTCTGCGGTCTTGCGGCGATCAGGACATTCAACGGAACAAATAAAAGCCCAGGAAGCCAAGACATTCCTCAATGACACAAAGCCAGTGGTGATCCGTCCATAGGAAATAAAAATCCCAACATAGCATAATACTGTATAATACGGGCTTTATTAAAAAGAGTTGCACTTACATTCCATAAAACAGTTAAAACAGTAAGGAATTCCAAACATTCAATGGCGCAATGGAGAAGGTGTGGGCTTACAGTCAACCGACGCGTTTCATCTAAGTAGACTTCCACTGGGGTATGGGTCATACCCCAGTGGAAGTCTACTTAGACCAAACGCATTGGATATAGGATTAATCCTACATGCTGGTTTATTTCTTACCTTTGGTAAGAGTATATATTATGGTGATGGATACACTTATCACAGTGAAGCACTAAGAAGCGCTGATTATTTGAGCACCATTTTTTTCACTGGAATTTATGGTGATCTTTTCAAGGACACCCTTCCTTTCACTGTTTGGGATATGTACCTCTTTTCACTGGATTTATGAACTATCTTGTGACGTTTTGTATATGATTTTATAATGTATGTTTCATCATTTAGATATCATATGTGTTATAGCACTGCACTTGTTGATATTGTGGTGCTGGCAGCTTATGAGGTTTTTCTGGATGCGCAGTATTAATTTTTGTTCCCATGGTTGCCATGTGCAACTGCTCTAGATTATGGCTGCTCCAGTTTTGGTAAATTCTACTCTATGACTTTAAGGGCTGGTTCATACTACTCCGATCCCGGAAATCGGATGTGATTCACATGCGATCTCTGTGTGATGCAAATTCAACCATAGAGATAGTATGGCTGAATTTGCATCGCAATCAAAGCAAACTCGCACAGGACCCTTTTTTTCCACAAGGGCAGAATCGGATCGCATGTTCGTTCACACCATGCGATCCGATTCCTGTTCGAGTTTGAAGTTTGCAATGCAATTTGCAAACTGATTTGGGGGTGTCATTAGCTTTCTATTATCACTCCCCACAGTTCGCATATAGCAGTGTGAACTGCCACACCCAGAGACATGCGATGTGGGAACCCGCAGTGGATTTGCAAGGTTCCCGCATCGCAGCAGTGTGAACCAGCCCTAAGACCTCATGTACACGCATACTGCTGGTAAACGAACATTTAGATGCCGCATCTTATCTGTACATGTACACTGAGTAGTTTATAGTCCTTTAGAGGCAGTTGAGTTTAGTGGCATTTTTTTAAAGCAAATCATTGCGTTCAGGGTGGAAGTCTATTGGCATTTGAAACACCAAATGCTTGTAACAGCGTGCAGACGCATCTAAACACAGTTTAGACGCGTTTCGTTTATAGGTGTTTTCAATGAAAATATATTTCTAACCATTTACAATGTAAAAAAACTATTCTAAACACAAACGCGGCATGTAAACGTGGCACAACGGACGATTTTGACTGTCGGTTACCATCGTTCAGGAGAGGTTTTTAAACGTCCTGTGTACATGAAGCCCTAATGGAAATTAAAGCTGGCCATGCACATATGGTTTTTTCCATTCAACGTTTCTCTATCCATCTAACTTCTATTCCAGATTACATACAATCACGCTCCAGATGAGTGATTTGAAATCACGAAACGCGTAGAGCTTCCATATGCTTACTATGTTATATTCCAGTATCTTATTAACATGTCATTGGGGCTATTCCCCTATGGGGTACCATAAAGAGCCATCGTAGTGCACAGATTATTATCTGTGTACGACCAATTGTATGTATATACGCCAATGGATGGTTCGGGGAATTTATTTTTTATTTTGTTTTATTTATGAATGCAGTGTCATAATATATTGATTTTATACTGTACAATCATGTTGCTGATGTAATGTATACTGTACAATCATGTTATTATTATTTCTACTTTGGTTATTGATTTATGTATATATTTATTTGTATTGATATGAATTCTTTAATAATAATAAAAATACTTTAATCATGATCCATCCTTTTATATTATACCACCACATATAAAGTCCCAATTGTTTTGTTTTGTTTGCTAAGCAACAGGGATGGAAGTTCATGACGTTATGTCATGACTTCATATTAAGTCTATCCATGCTACACAGTGCAAATGGAGGAATCTTCTGCTGTGGCTATTGTACTTTGCTGATGGGGCCAGCTGTCAAAATTCAATAGTTACAGCAGAAGATTCCTCCATCTGCACTGTGTAGCATGATATATCTGATTGGATGCAGATACTGTTTGGCCGACAACGATCCACTTGGCTCTTTCGATTTTTCCATTGAGGGATGCCTAGCAGGAAGCTCCCAACTATGGGCTAGTTCATCAGGAACCATACAAAAGTTGTCCTGTGGCCAGCTGTAGGTGCTTAACAACAAGGTATTGCAAACCTTGTTTTTATTTACAAGAAAGGTGTGGTACTTACAACACATATTGAAGCAACAGCCAAGCACTTAGCATTTTTACAAGGAAGTCAGGGAGGTCAGCAATGGAAGCCCTTGGACTTCTATGATGGTGGAAAACTGTATCAAGCCACCAATTAATATTATGATAAAGTACCAACGTCCTAAACAGTATAGAGAAGATTTGGAGTGGAGGCTACCATGGACTTTAACGGTACATAAAGACTATTACAAACATTAGGTAAAAAATAGTAATTTTTATTACAACAAATTCTTAAAAAAGCAATACCACTGAAACTTGGATATTGAATACATAAATAGACACATGCTATACGGGCATGAAACCTGAAACTAGCAGCTGAAGACCCAAGGGACATGGACCCCAAGGAGGGGGGGGGGGGTCATGAATTAGGTTTATCCAGCTTACACTTTTACATGTTTCGCAGTGGGGCCACTTCTTCAGAAAGAGCCGTTTCGGTGTTAAATGGCTCTGCAAGAAACAAACATAATTACATGAGCATATATATATACATATATATAATAAATTTCCCTCTTTTCTTTGCTATGGGGGTCTTGGAAAGAGGGATATTTATAATGTACGTATACAGTTGCAAGAAAAAGTATGTGAACCCTTTGGAATGATATGGATTTCTGCACAAATTGGTCATAAAATGTGATCTGATCTTCATCTAAGTCACAACAATAGACAATCACAGTCTGCTTAAACTAATAACACACAAAGAATTACATGTTACCATGTTTTTATTGAACACACCATGTAAACATTCACAGTGCAGGTGGAAAAAGTATGTGAACCCCTAGACTAATGACATCTCCAAGAGCTAATTGGAGTGAGGTGTCAGCCAACTGGAGTCCAATCAATGAGATGAGATTGGAGGTCTTGGTTACAGCTGCCATGCCCTATAACCCTAAAACACACACTAGTTCTGGGTTTGCTTTTCACAAGAAGCATTGCCTGGTGTGAATGATGCCTCGCACAAAAGAGCTCTCAGAAGACCTACAATTAGGAATTGTTGACTTGCATAAAGCTGGAAAGGGTTATAAAATATCTCCAAAAGCCTTGCTGTTCATCAGTCCACGGTAAGACAAATTGTCTATAAATGGAGAAAGTTCAGCACTGCTGCTACTCTCCCTAGGAGTGGCCGTCCTGTAAAGATGACTGCAAGAGCACAGCGCAGACTGCTCAATGAGGTGAAGAAGAATCCTAGAGTGTCAGCTAAAGGCTTACAAAAGTCTCTGGCATATGCTAACATCCCTGTTAGCGAATCTACTATACGTAAAACACTAAAGAATGGATTTCATGGGAGGATACCATAGAAGAAGCCAATGCTGTCCAAAAAAAAAAACATTGCTGCACGTTTACAGTTTGCACAAGAGCACCTGGATGTTCCACAGCAGTACTGGCAAAATATTCTGTGGACAGATGAAACCAACCTTGAGTTGTTTGGAAGAAACACACAACACTATGTGTGGAGAAAAAGAGGCACAGCACACCAACATCAAAACCTCATCCCAACTGTGAAGTATGGTGGTGGGGGCATCATGGTTTGGGGCTGCTTTGCTGCGTCAGGACCTGGACGGATTGCTATCATCAAAGGAAACATTAATTCCCAAGTTTATCAAGACATTTTGCAGGAGAACTTAAGGCCATCTGTCCAGCAGCTGAAGCTCAACAGAAGATGGGTGTTGCAACAGGACAACGACCCAAAGCATAGAAGTAAATCAACAACAAAATGGCTTAAACAGAAGAAAATACGCCTTCTGGAGTAGCCCAGTTAGAGTCCTGACCTCAACCCGATTGAGATGCTGTGGCATGACCTCAAGAAAGCGATTAACACCAGACATCCCAAGAATATTGCTGAACTGAAACAGTTTTGTAAAGAGCAATGGTCAAGAATTACTCCTGACCGTTGTGCACGTCTGATCTGCAACTACAGGAAACGTTTGGTTGAAGTTATTGCTGCCAAAGGAGGTTCAACCAGTTATTAAATCCAAGGATTCACATACTTTTTCCACCTGCACTGTGAATGTTTACATGGCGTGTTCAATAGAAACATGGTAACATTTCATTATTTGTGTGTTATTAGTTTAAGCAGACTGTGATTGTCTATTGTTGTGACTTAGATGAAGATCAGATCACATTTTATGATCAATTTGTGCAGAAATCCATATCATCCCAAAGGGTTCACATATTTTTCTTGCAACTGTACATACATGCTCATGTAATTATGTTTGTTTCTTGTAGAACCATTTAACACTGAAACTGCTCTTTCGGAAGAAGCAGCCCGCCGCAAAACATGTAAAAGTGCAAGCTGAATGAACCCAATTCATGACCCCCCCCCCGCCCTCCATGCCCCTTGTGTCTTCAGCTGCCAGTTTCAGGTTTCATGCCCGTATAGCATGTGTCTATTTAGGTATTCAATATCCAAGTTGTCAGTGGTATTGTTTTTTTAAGAATATGTTGTAATAAAAATTACTATTTTTTACCTAATTTTTGTAATAGTCTTTATGTACCATTAAAGTCCATGGTTGCCTCCACTCCAAATCTTCTCTGATGGTGGGGTTACTACCAAATGCCAATGAAAAGCTGGTTCTAAGGTGGAATAAAAATTAAAAAGAACAACTTCCTATGTAACTATTCTCTATACATTGCCTATTGTTCACTGTGTTTCTTTTTTTCATTTGTTATTGATGCTTCATCATGCTTCTACTAATGAAAGGTTAGTACTAGTACATGACAGTTGGAGCATCCTTCTCTGCTTTCAGGAAATTCCGCCAACTTAATCTTTTATTCTGGCCAGTGTTCAACAGCCTGAGACAATATCCAGACATATCCTATAATCCATATTTAAAATTGTGTCCTGTAATTAATGAATAAGGTGATTATGAATGCCCATACTTTTTTTTTTTTATTACAAAATAAAATGTAACATTGAACACAAAATAGTGTATGGCATTTAACATAATACAGTACAAACCATGCAAATAAATGAGTTAACTCGAGCAAAACAACATTTGGCTTTGTTTAGACATGTGTGTGCCGTTCCAACTTGACAACAATCTAAGTGTTAGCAGACTGAGAGTTATTGTCACTGGGGCAAGTTAACTCCACAGTCAACCATATACACATACATACGATAGACACCACCATGTCTTTTTTAATGGAAACATGCACCCATCACAGCATCTGCTGTTACAGTTCGGACCTTTAGGAAATGTCTGTGGCATTTGCTGCCATGCCCAGATAGGAATGCAGCAGAGTTTTAAAGTTGGGTAGTGCTCACAGAGGCAAGGATTCTTTCATTTTTAATTAAAGCATCTGAAATTCAGCTTGTGGATCAGAAACAGTGTTTTGGTAATTCACAGGGTAGTCAGTTTTGTGGGAAAAAATTGCTAATAAAATAAATAATAAAATTAGTGTTGCACCAATACCGGTATTGGTGCCGATACTAGGCATTTACACGGGTATCGGTACTCATGCAAATGCACTAATACCCGAAACCAATACCTCCTGGCTCGGTTCTTTCAGCTGTCAGCAGGATTTCCCCACTAACAGCTGAAATGTAAAGAAAAGAATGCCGGCAACTATTGGTTGTTATGGAGCGGGGCCACTGCATCCTTAACCAATGACATTTCATCTGTCTGTGGGATTCCCCTCCCTAACACTAGCTGTCACTCTCCTGTCCTAAAGGACAGAGAGAGCAACACCCTCTAAGTGCAGTATGACTGCAATTTAATGTATAAAAGGTAAGAAATACACTAACAAGGTAAAAACAGTTCCAGCCTAAATAATTAAAGTGGCATTGATCCGCTCTCGGGTGATAACCGCTAGTGTATATCGGAGTAGAGGTCCGGGGGCACTGGTGGCTCCCAGCGTTTCCTGGTAAACTCGGAGACACTCGGGGGGCACTGATGTAAGTCACCAGCCACCAGCGCCCCCCGACCACTGGCCGCTGACGCACCAGCGGCTACCACCCGAGAGTAGAGTAAGTGAGAACTACAGAGCTAAAAATGCTGCCATCTTTTCAGATCCCCAAAAGGGCATATACAGACATCAACGCAACCAATAAAAAAGTATGGTAGGTATGCTGAAGGGGTGTTGGAAGAGTTTTTATTTAGCAATGCAATATGGCAAACTGGAGATAGTCTGTGCACAGATGGTGTACAGAACACCCCCCAGAAATGTAATTTCCTGCTTGTTTGATTGGCTGACTGATTTTCCTAGAAGTCTGCACTAAGATACAAGTCCAGATTTTGGGCATCCTCTGCAACAAAATATCATTTTTGGTAGGATACTCCCAAAGGGAAATCGCGTCAAAAGGGATGCAGACCCTGCAATGTTCCTCATTAGAACCCTGCAGGTGCAGCAGCTGATTGATAATTAAAAATTAGATTCATTTTCCACATGGACACAAACAGCTATTACTTCAGAATAACAAAAGATAGGAATCTGCAACAATGTTTGTTAAAGTCCTTGCAATGTACATTGATTACCCGGGGGAGGGGGGGGGTGTTTTTTTCTCAACAAAATTGGATAAGGCATATATGTTCTAGGTTTGGGTTTCTGTATAGTAAATGGTAAAGTTAATATTGCTTCCAAAGTTATCCCAAGTATGGACAGTTAGCACATCTACGGTTCTGTAGCAAAGGCAGTTAAACTATGCAAAAGTTACAGGCAGCTGTATACTAAAAGATTGCTCCTTTAAACAGGTCCCCTTAGACATACACAGCGGGCCTCCCAGATAGAGCATTGTGCTGGCGATGTAGGGCATATGAACTCACTGATCCATATGCAGGCTAGACCACCTGATCTTTTCTCAACTCCACTAGTATACAGGAGTGATCCAGACTGTCCCTAGTCTGTTTCTGCTCCTCAGGAACCTTTCCATGCACTCTCTCTCCTTAGCCAGAGTGTATATGTCCCTATCTGTGTACTACCCACACTGCAGGGTGTGCTAAAAATTACCTATCAGGGGGCTATATATAGCCTCTTAGGTTCCAAGATGGCTTCCCAAATCTTGGGAGAGATCTGTGTCCAATCAGACACAGGCTACCCCAAGATGGCTGTTGGGTGCCCAGTTTAGAAGATGACGTCCTCCAACAAACTTAACATTGTTAAAATATTTTAATGAAGAAAAAGGAAACACGATGCAAAAAATATTTACAGGAAAGATAGTACAAAAGAAACAATTACCAACTGTAAAATAAAACAGTCATCTGGTCTTTGGATCCATACAGAAGTCCAATTTGATGTATCAGAATCACTGGCTCGCAAAAATGACTCCTAACATTCCTTCATAGTTTCCATGGTAAGCGAGAACTACAGAGCTGCAAATGCTGAAATCTTTTCAGGTCCCTAAAGAGGGCATATGCAGACATAACGCAACCAACAAAAAGGTACGGGAGGTATGCTGAAGGGTTGTTGGAAGTGTTTTATTATGCTCCAGCGGACACTCCCTCATTGCCAATTATTCTTACTGTATGCATATTTCCAGATTGCAAGGTTCCACAACCCAACAACCAATATTGCACAGAATGAAATTGGAATTTGTTCGAGATCAAATATGATATAAATCAGATGCATATAATTCTTCTGAGATTTGGGATGTCCATTAGCCTTCTGCCCCTTGAAAAATAGGCGTGTTTGGTGTCTAACTGATTGTTATTTTAACATTAATGTAATCCATTTTTATGAAGATAACTCATCACAGCAGGAATTGTAAAATATGAATGAATTTTTGCTCTAGTATCGTATATACTCGGGTATAAGTCGAGTTTCAGCACATTTTTGTGCTGAAAAAGACCCCCCTCGACTTATACCCGAGTCAGTGTCTGTGGGTGATCATTAGTTTCACATTAACAGAGCCGTGCTGCTTCTAAGAGCCGTTCTGTGCTTTGTAACTGTGACTAATCACATTGGAATGTAGAGAATGCTGAGAGAGGTGTCAGATTCTCAGCTTGATGTCGGGAGGTGGGCGGGACAAGCTGATGTTAGCTGTTCAGTCCCGCCCACCTCCTGATCTCCATGAAGAGCTGCAGCTCTCTCTCTGCATTCTTTACATTCCAATGTCATTAGTCACACTTACAAGCACAGAACGGCTCTTAGAAGCAGCACAGCTCTGTTTAATGTGAAACTAAACTACCTTACTCATCCCTTATGTGTTCTGGCTACAGTCTCTGTGTCCTGGCATTAAAATCCCTGTGTCCTG
Source organism: Glandirana rugosa (assembly GCA_018402905.1). Lineage (NCBI taxonomy): Eukaryota > Metazoa > Chordata > Amphibia > Anura > Ranidae > Glandirana > Glandirana rugosa. The sequence goes on along the minus strand of BLSH010121841.1, from coordinate 2,006,076 downwards.
GCATTAAAATCCCTGTGTTCTGGTACCCTGTCCCTGTGTTCTGGCACCCTGTCCCTGTGTTCTGGCACCCTGTCCCTGTGTTCTGGCACCCTGTCCCTGTGTTCTGGCTGCTGCATTTCACACCCTAAGCTTATACGGGGGTCAATCATTTTTCCCATATTTTTTGGGCAAAAGTATGGGGGTCGGCTTATACACGGGTCGACTTATACACGAGTATATATGGTAGTTAAAAAAGACAGAATGTGTATTACTTTAAACTGCCCTGCCAGACTATTAACTAAATTGCAATTTTATGACGTTTTATTCATCTTCTGAAGATTCTGGTTAATGGGGGTGTATGACACCTTGCTCTGCTTCTAGCTTGCAAATGCTTTTTATCTTACTTTCTGTGCTTCGTGTCTTAAGCTGAGCTGTGTTTTAGTGGATGGTCTAATGAAGTGTGACACCGTCTCTGGCTGTCCACAAGTGACATGACCTTTAAATCTGACTTTTTTGTCATTGACTAACGAATTTTGGGGAAAGGAGGGTCTTCTTAGTTTTATGCGGTCAAAAGATGTGTACATACCCCTATTATTTGGAGTCAAATACTTCTTTTAGGGAGAACTAAGAACGAAAGCTGGATTGCTCCTAATGATGCAATAAATGTTAAACTTAAATTTAAGGTAAAACGACTCTTTCAGGAAACATTATGCATATGTATTTACCCCTGTGGCTTATGAAAACATGCCAGTAAGATGGCCTGGTCCTGTGTTTGCATTTATGCTTGCTGTAAACCTGCTGTTCTTGGTCACCCCTTGTGGTTGTGAATTGGGGATGGAAGACAAGCTTTACATTTAGCTGAATGACCAATCTTTGTCACGGGAGAAGACTTTTCAGAGTACAGCAGAAGGCAGCAGTCAGCATTGCTGGAAATGGAAATTATGTTCAGAAAAGGTAACTCATCATGTTAACATTTTTCAGAGGCTGCTGGCACAATTACAAATGTGTCATATTTAGTAAAAGTGCAGGTATATTTTAACGCATGCTTTCATAGGATTAACTCCTTTCAGTAGAATTAGCTCCTGAGTCCAACTGGGGAACACTGGAAAAGAGACTGCTGATTTTTTTCTTGGAACAGAGCTGAAAGACCATAAATGCTCTGCTAAAACAATGGCAGGGAATGTTTATATCACACAAATTGGTATCAGTAAGTAGAGTTGAGCGAACCTCTGGAAGTTCGGGTTCTGCTGGTTCGGCCGAACTTCGGGACAAAGTCCGGGTTCGGGTCCGGATAAAGCCATATTAGTGTTATAAAATCAATGATTTTATAACACTAATATGGCTTTATGCGGCTACATAACACTTAGTGAATGGAGCTTGGAAATGATTTTATAACACTAATATGGCTTTATGCGGCTGCATAACACTTAGTGAATGGAGCTTGGAAATGATTTTATAACACTAATATGGCATTATTCGGCTACATAACACTTAGTGAATGGAGCCTTGGACATGATTTTATAACACTAATATGGCTTTATGTGGCTACAATATACTTAGTGAATGTAGCTTGGACATGATTTTAGAACAATAATCTTTCCTTTAAATCAACAGCTGGAACCTTTCCCTGTACAAGTTGGAGATTATTTTAGAAGAATAATCTTTCCCTTAAAGCAACAGACTCTACCTAGTCCAGTCAGATCGTTCTGTGCAGCAGGATGAGGTGTGCAATCTGTCTCTCAAAGCACCAGTACTAGTATCTCTCCCTCCCTCAAAGCACCTGTACTAGTATCTCTCCCTAGTCCACAATCAGATCGTTCAGTAATGCAGGATGAGATGTTCTGCAATCTGTCCCTCACAGAGCCAGCAGCATCCTCTCCCTAAACTATCCTTAGAGCATATGACATGCAGCACGGTGACTCCAGCCCCATATAGAGGCTGGGTCACATGGTGCACTGGCCAATCACAGCCATGCCATTAGTAGGCATGGCTGTGATGGCTTCTAGGGAAAACCAGTGAAACACTTGTTGATTGGCTGCCCTTGGCAGCTTTTCAACACGTGGAATAAAATACCAGAACCCCGGACCCGAACCCGGACTTTTTTTTAAAAGCCCAGGTTCGGGTCCGGGTCCCGGACACCCAAAAGTTCGGTACAGACCCGAACTTTACAGTTCGGGTTCGCTCAACTCTATCAGTAAGTAAACGTCCAGAGCATCAAATAAGGTCAAAGGATGCAGCTATCCTGCAGATCGCTTTGGACTGCAAAAATGGATGTAGACCAAACATCTTGACTACAATATTCCTTCTAGACATGGTCCTGTGGTCCCCAACAACCAAACTAGCATACCTGGTGGAATTGACAGTACCATGGGAAGATGGTGTTGAAGAAGTTTTCAAGAAAAAAAAGGCCAAGAATTACCAACTGAAGCTACTCAGAATGGCTAGAAGATAATGGTTTTCACATTAGAAGTGGAATGCAGGGGTTTTGCTGGTACTTAAAAAACATCTTTCTGAGGAAGATGGCACACCAGCAAGAAAATGCAGCAGAAAAAAACAGCAATTGAATATGGATTAACAGGAAAGACAGCAAAGGTAAGAAGAAGAGTAGTGAGTACCTGGGAACCAGGTATCATCATTTAGCCCTCTGGAGATGTTGTAGGTTAATCAAAAGGAGAAGGAAGGTGCCCACCTGATGACCCCGATGAGGTACCTACCCTCCTCCTTTGCACCACGCCAATCACAGCATCAAGAACGTCAAATTACCATAGGGGTTAAATAATGAAATTCTATATCCTCTACTACCTCAGCTTTGAAATTAAGGGCCTCTGATCATGAGGAGCATGGGCAGACTGCTGCAGCAACCTATGCATTTAGTCTTGACTAGCAAACGTTTGAAGATTGATTTAATGGACTGGTGGCAACATTGAATATAAGTGACTCGGACCACTCAGAAAAGCCCCAGCTGTGGACCAAACAGGTTATTCCTATAAAAGCATTAGGGTGATCTGATTTTCCATTACATATTCAGGTACTAATATTTGGCATGAGAGATCAGCTGTGGAAATGGGACACATTAAGTTGAGATTGTTTCACTTTAAAGTGAAACATTATTGGTTTTGGGTGTACATTTTGTTTTTATTGTATTTTTTAAGGGTGTATGTTTTTAAACCGCTATATACAGTATGTGTTTGGTTGCTATATATACCGTACACTGTATGCACAATTATGTCTTACTGAAATAGCGATTCTGGGGAATGTTCTGTTCTGTTCCAATTCATTCACTTGTGTATGAATATTTTATGAAAAAAATAATATTTATCTGACCGATTCGTAATAACACGTGGGACGAGGCAATGTTGCCCCTTATCTCCACTGCTTTTCACTCTAGCCATTGAGCCTCTGGCAACACTGATCACTCTAATCCTGACATCCATGACATTGAGGCGGCTGGTCTCCAGCACAAGTTATGTCTATTCACGGATGACATCCTTCTTTTTCTTATCGCCCCTCTAACAACAACTCCTAACCTATTTTGGGTGTTGGAACAATTCTCCTCAATTTCAGGATTGGAAGTGAATCAATAGAAGTCACAGGCACTTAACCTCTCCCTTCCCAACCCAGTATTATCTCAACTACAAACTGCATTCACTTTCAACTTTGCTACTTATAATCTCCCTTACTTAGGGGTTAAACTGACCCCACATGCTTCCTCCTTATTCCAGGCAAACTATGCAGCAATGCTAGTTCATTTGACTTCCTTAATGTCTAATTGGTCCCCACTGAAAGTTTCCTGGCTTGGTCGAATCATGGCTGTCAAGATGTCATTACTCCCCAAGATATTATATTTGTTTTGAATCCTGCTGGTCACAGTTCCATTGTATTATCTGAGAATCTTACAACGCCGGGTTAATATTTACATTTGGGGTCAAGCCAGACCAAGGTTGCCTAATGTAGTCCTTATGCACTCAAAGCTTAACGGTGGCCTGGGCCTACTCAGTTTTGTTAAATATTACCAAGCAGCCCATTTGGCCCAATATCACACTGTTTTAGAGCCCCCTCTCTAGCTCTCCCTGGAAGCAGCTGAATGCGACCCCTTGGTTTTTGACAACCTCTTCTGGCTTCATCCTAGGGAGCGCAAGTTTTATAAACAACCCTATAACACAACATTACTTGGCTTTATGGGATAGATTGAAATCTTCTTGTCACTTGCAATCCCCGCATATCCCCCTCTTATCTTTTCTGAATAACCCGTATTTCTATGAAGGCAGGGTAGCTTTGACCTCATTCCAACTATGGAAATTGCAGGACCTTCATAGGCTGGGCTGTTTGGTTACCAATACCGCATTACTTTCCTTCGCATCATTGCATGAGGAAATATCAACTCCCTAGTGCGGAAATATTTAGGTACTTCCAAATTCAGCATTTCATCTCCACATATACTAGGGGCCAAACGAACCTGCAGTCCCAAACTTTCTTTGAACACACATGCTCCTCAGATCCACGGGCTCCAGGCTTGTTTTCTAAGATTTATGCTCACTTGATTGTTATACCAAATCCAGAATTGCCAGCCTAAGCTATTGGTCTGCTGATTTTAATATCCAACTAGAGCCTGATGATTGGATAGATATATGGCACTCTACTAAATATTCCACTGTATATATATTGGTGCTGGAAACAAATTATAAGTTATTAACCAGATGATATTTAGTCCCAGCTAGAATAGCAAAAATACTTTCTATCCCCCAAACTGCTTCAGGGGCTGCCAGGATGTGGGAATTCATTACTATATTTGGTGGTCCTACCCGGTAGTCTTCTGATTCCGGACTGAGGTGTTTAGCATATTCTCTCTGTTTATGGATGCCCAAATTCAGCCGTACCCATCTATAACAAAACTAAACAAATGCCCTGATGATCTGACTACAGCACAATTTTAACTCCTTTTATATATAACCACTGCCTCCAAGCAGACCATCGCTAAAGCTTGGAAAAGTCCTACACAATGCATCATGGAGATGAAAAATAGAATAACCCAATTCATGATTCATAGTAAGGTTGAGGCCACATTGCTTTTGACAAATCCCTGCTGGAGGCCTAGCTGCTCACTACAGACCTTATATACCCCAATTACTTATAGAAGTGTAGAGTGCTAGCTGACCTCCCTTCTCTTTCCTTTCTACCTATTCTTATTTACATCTCTCTATGTTGCATCTTTGAATGCTACAAGAAGTGTCAGCCACTCCGAGAAGGGAACATGCTAATTGTGTTATGTTTCATTGCGCTCAATGATTATGTATACTCTATTGTATTACCATTTATATCTATTGAAAGCTTTACGATATGTTTCTAAATGCTTCAGAGTGTACCGAATTGTTCTTCAGTTCATATATTGAAACAATTGTACACCATGCTTTTTTATTCAATAAAATCTTTGAACAAGAAGAAATCATATTTCATTTTTCCGGGGCTTAAACAGAAACACCTGAGCACAACATAGAATGCATCAAATATATAACATTTGCTGAAACAACAATTTTCCGATAAGATAATATGCACTGTGACATTATTTGAGGCTCCACAATAGATGGGCGATACTTGCCGCATCGCATGCGATCATTTTGAGGCGAATAGAGAGAGTCCGACCTGGGTTTTGCCAGCCACCTTGGTTCCGGCCTGGTCTTTCTGGTCCACTCAAACCCCTCTCCACCTGCATTTAATGATCAGGAAGAGAACAGAGGAGAGCTTGATCCTGGATCTTAGAGGGAGAAAGCTGGGAGAGCTCTGTGTGCTAATTTGGACTCTGATGCCTCGTACACACGGGACGACGATCGCATACAACAGGTCGTACTAACGACCGTTGTATGCGATATCGATCGTTCGTATGCGCGATTAGAACAGTCGAGCGTACGACGGCCGTACAAGGGAGTTGTAGGAGCAGACTAGAAAACTTGATCGTACCAACAAGCGCTCATATGACCGTTGTATCATGTGTACAGAGCAGTTGGTACAACAAGTTGTATTGTGCAAAACACGCATGCTCCGAAGTCAGGAATGGCCGGATGCTAATTACATGCACCTGAACGTTCTTCTGCGGTCGTACGAACGTGTAGTGCAGTCAGTATGCTAGATACAACAGCCAACATACGATTTGCGACGATCGTACGTACGAGGCATAAGAGCTAAGGTTTGCAATGCGCTTATGTTTTGTGGGTGCCGGGGACAGCCCGACACTGTATAGAGAGGAATCCGTTTGTTTAGTTTAGCGCCAGATGGCGAGGATTGGTTTTCTGCTTTTGTTTGTGTTTTAAACTTGCAAACCTGAAATAATAAAACCTGGCAAGCTGCCAGATTTTATGAAACTGACATCCATGCTGAATCTTTTCCCCTTTAAAGTGATCCCTACAAACTAATCTCCCACATGTGATAGAGGATTCGGGCAGCCTTCCAAGATGGAGGAATTGTTGAAATCCCTGCTGCAAAGCAATGCCACTCAGCGGGAAACCAACCGCCAGGTTGCAGAGGCTGCTGCAGCTCAGTGGGAGGAGAGTCACCAGGCCATCGCAGCACAACAAGCGGCTCAACAGGAGATAAACCGACAGTTTGCAGAGGCCCTGCTGAAGTTAAAAAAAAGGGCTTGCCTCCCATGATACGCGCTTCTTACCACATGCAGAAGATGACACCTGTGGATGAGTTGGAGGCGTACCTCACCACCTTTGAAAGAGTCGCTCTTTGTGAAGGATGGCCAAAAGAACAGTGGGCGGGACTGCTAGCACCATTCTTGACCGGCAAACCCAAAAAAGCCTATTTCGATCTGGAAACAGATAAGGCCCCAGACTATGAGACTCTAAAGGCAGAGATACTCGCACGCCTGGGGGTCACCGTGGCAGTGGTCCTACTGCACTGACAGGCCACCCTGTTCGCAGATGTTCGACCTGGTTCATCTTACCAGAAAACCGGAGACTTTGCCAGGCCCCCAGATTGTGGATCACATGGTCATGGACTGCTATCTATGGGCGCTCCCTGCTGCTTTGAGGAAATGGGTCAGCCATGGGGACCCCAAAACTGCAAGCCAAATGGTGGACTTCGTCGAGAGATATACGGCAGCTGAGGACTTGTTGCGCCCATCTGCACCCCACTCAAATGTGTCTAGAAATGAAAGATCTGCCGGCGGACCCAGTAAGACTGTTCCAGGGTTCAGGGGCTTGGGGAAATTTGATAGGACTGATACGGCTAAAGAGACTGGGAGTTCTAGACCTGGAGACTGGCCAAAGAAGCTAGGAAGGTCTTGGGGACCCTTGAGAGGACTGGGTATAGAACACATACAGTTCTACCGATGCCATGCATTGGGACATATTGCTGCCAATTGTCCCCTGAATGATGAACCCATGCAATGTGATAACGCTTATATGATGCATTTCTCTTTGTTCACAGGTTGTATGTATAGCATCATGCTCAAGTCGCATGGAGAAGCAAATGTGTGTGATTGCTATTGATGGGAAACCCGTCACTGCGCTGCTTGACTCCAGTAGTGCGATGGTCAACGTTGGTCAAAAGCAGCTGTGTAAATCTGACCAGGTTACACCTTAGCACTGTTGGGGTCATTTGCATCCTTGGGGACACTCGTGACTACCAGACGGTGCTGGTCGAGATTGACACCCCTTGCGGCAGAGTTACCCATTCACTGGGAGTTGTACCTTGCCTACTTCATGAAGCCCTAGTGGGGTGGGATTTTCCCCATTTTGGAGGTTGTGGGAGGGCACAGAGAGCCTGGAGGAAAGAGCTCCCCCTGCTGAGGAGGCAAGGGAGTTCTCACCAGACCCTTTTTGCCAAACGGAGGGAGAGATTGGTGGCAGGACCGAGGAAGAAGCAGACACTATTCCTTTTCCTGTAATGGCTGGGGACCCAGAGGAGCGGAAGATAGCTCCCAGCAGATGGCTAGTGTCCCAGACCATGTCTCTGTCCCTGATGGTGGGAGTGAACCGAATATAGTCCCTGACTTAGAAGTCCGGAGAGAGGACTTCTGTACAGAACAACTACAGGATGTCACTCTCCTCAGAGCAAGAGAAAATTTGAAGGTGATGGATGGGGAACCTGTGGACCCTAATTGGGGGGTGTCTTTTCCCTACATGGCACTTAAAAATAATTTTTGTTGAATCAGGTGGTGAAACACGGAGAGGATGAACTGGAACAGCAAGTGGTTCCCAAACCCTTCCACCGGATAGTGCTAGATCTGGCCCATGGTCATGTAATGGGGGGACATCTGGGTATGAAGAAAACCAGGGAGAGAATAACCCAGAGATTCTTCTGGCCTGGGTTGTATGCAGACGTCAAAGAATACTGTGAGTCATGCCCTGAGTGTCAAATGACAGCTCTGTCACCCTAATTTTCATAGTCCCCTTGTCCCACTTCCCATCATTGAAGTGCCACTTGAGCGAATTGGCATAGATCTCGTAGGACCAGTAGTAAAATCTACCCGGGGACCATAGGTGTGCGCAGGGGGTGTGCCAGGTGTGTCTGGGCACACCCTAATCACCCTGTGCGGCGCAAATTTCCCTGCTGACATCTCACCAAAGCCCCCCAATGGGGCTCGTAAAAAATAATAAATAAGTAAAATAATAAAAATAAAAAACTACTGACATCTTCCACTGCCCTAATGACACCAACCCCTGCCCTGCTGACAAGTCCACTCCTCTACTGACACCATCCATTGCCCTACTAACACCATCTATGTTTTTATAAATTTGGGGTGCACACCCTAATGCAGTAGGCTGCGCACACCTATGCCGAGGACACCAGCACATCCTGGTGATCCTGGACTATGGGACCCGCTATCCTGAGGCCATACCCTTGCGGAATAACTCCACTAAGACTATCACCAAGGAACTGATCCAGGTGTTTAGTTGGTTGAGGATCCCTAAAGAAATCTTGACGGATCAGGGTACCCTGTTCATGTCCAGAGTGACCAGAGAATTGTGTAAGTTGTACAAAATCTGTCATCTCCGTACCTCTGTTTACCACCTGCAAACTGACGGTCTGGTGGAAAGGTTTAACAAGACCCTCAGGAGTATGCTAAAAAAGGTAGTAAATAAAGATGGGCAAAATTGGGATTTTTTGCTGCCGTACCTCATCTTTGCCGTACGAGAGGTTCCGCAGGCATCTATGGGGTATTTACCCTTTGAACTTTTGTATGGTAGACATCCCAGGGGGCTGCTAAATGTCGCAAAGGAGACGTGGGAAAGAGAGGCCACCCCATATAGAAGCATCATAGAGCACGTCTTCTTGATGCAGGATTGAATCGTAGCTGTCCTGCCCCTTGTGCGAGAGCATATGGAGCAAGCCCAAAGATGGGTTTACAATCGGGGTGCCAAAACCCAAACTTTTAACCCCGGAGACAGAGTGTTGGTGCTAGTCCCCACAGTTGTAACTAAATTCCTGGCAAAATGGCAAGGTCTCTTTGAGATTAGGGAAAGAGTAGGGGAGGTAAACTACAAAGTTTATTAGCCTGGGAAAAGGAAACCAGAGCAGATTTACCATGTTACTCTCCTAACACCGTGGAAGGACAGGGAGGCTTTATTGGCAGGGCCCATGCCTCAAAAGGACAGATTACCCCTAACCCCGGATGTCCCCATAACCAAGTCCTTGTCACTGATGCAACAAAACTACAAATTTGTCAGTAAAAATAGAGACTTTTTTTCTTTCCTACCTGGACTGGCCACTGTGCTACAACATGACATAATCACGGAACCCGGGGTCCGTGTAAATGTAAAACCCTACTAAATACCTGAAGGTAGACGATAGGTGGTGGCGAGAGAAATAAAAACCATGTTGGAGTTAGACGTGATAGAGGAGTCCCACAGTGCCTGGTCAAGCCCTATAGTACTGGTCCCAAAGCCCAATGGTACTACCCGGTTCTGTAAAGATTTTAGGAAGCTGAATGAAGTGTCTATGTTTGACGCATACCCGATGCCGCGGGTTGACAAACTTGTGGATAGGTTGGGGGGGGGTCTCGGGAAATAACAACCCTAGACCTAACTAAGGGATACTGGCAGAACCCTATGATCATGATCATCCACAGCCCAGATTGGGAATCACATCTGCCCCAGGTGCAGGCAGTGGTAGATTCGCTGAGGGTAGCAGATTTAACAGCCAACCTGAAAAAGTGTGCCATAGGTCTAGAGGAAGCCAAATACCTTTAGTATGCTATTGGCCGGGGTCTGATCAAGCCCCAGGCCAATAAGATTGAAGCCATTCAAAGGTGGCCTCAACCCATGAACAAGAAACAGGTTTGTGCCTTCGTGGGGATTACAGGGTATTACCGAAGTGTCATCCCCTATTTTGCCACCATTGCCATCCCTCTGACCGATCTAACGAAGGGGAGAGGGTCAGGAATGGTTAATGGAATCCCGAAGCCGAGAAGGCCTTCCAAAAATTTAAGCAAGCCTTTTGTGTACAGCCCAAGACTTCACAAAGGAGTTTGTGGTTCAAACCAATGCCTCTGAAGTGGGACTAGGTGCTCTTCTGTCCCAGATCAGAGATGGTGAGGAGCACCCGGTCGTCTACTTAAGCAGGAAGCTTAATAGGCATGAAAGGAATTATGCCATTGTGAAGGAGTGCCTGGCTATCAAGTGGGCTTTAGAGGCCCCAAAATACTACCTGTTGGTAAAGTCATTCAGACTAGTCACCAACCATGCCCCCTTAAGTGGATGTGTAACAACCGGGAGAAAAATATCCGGGTGACTAGGTGGTTCCTAGCCCTACAGCCATTTAAGTTCTCAGTGGAACACCGGGCTGGAAGGCTCCAAAATAATGCCGATGGTCTTTCCTGGGCCCACTGCATGGTCAGAACAGTTGCTCCGCCCGACGGGCTTAAACAGACGTTATGCGAGGCGCCACAATGGATGGGCGATACTTGTCACCTTGCATGCGATCATTTTGAGGCAATTAGTGAGAGTCTGAACCGGGTTTTGCCAGCCACCTTGGCAGAGCTGGTTCCAGCCCGGTCTTTCTGGTCCACTCAAACCCCTCTCCACCTGCATTTAATGACCAGGAAGAGAACAGAGGAGAGCTTAATCCTGGATCTCGGAGGTAGAAAGCTGAGAGAGCTCTGTGCGCTAATTTGGACTTTGGCTGCCTTCACACCTGAGAGTCATGTTTTTGAGCATTTTTGAAGCTTTTTGTTGCGTGTTTTGTAGCGCGACATCAGGCGTTTGCAAACACTGATGTTGCGCTAATACGCACGTTTGACGCTTTTCCATTGATTCTATGGCAATAGAAAAGTATCAGGAACGCCAGAATATGCCCAATTCGCGCGACAAAAATACCTCCGGGAGTAGTTTGACCATAGGGCATTTGGCTTCAGGCGTTTTTGAGTGGAGATGTGAACCATCTCCATAGAAAATAAGCGTTTTGTAGCTTCATGCTTCAGGCATATTTGAGCTACCAAACGCTCAGGTGTGTATGGGCCCTAAGAGCAAGGTTTGCAATATGCTTATGTTTTGTGGGTGTTGGGGACTGCCCCACACTATATAGAGAGGAAACTGTTTATTTTAGCGCCAGATGGCGAGGTTTTGTTTTCTGTTTTTGTTTGTGTTATAAACTTGCAAACCTGAAATAATAAAACCTGGCAAGCCGCCAGATTTTAAGAAACTGACATCCATGCTGAATCTTTTCCCTGAAAAGTGATCCCCATGAGTTAATCTCCCACAGAGCATATAATGTATTTTATGCATGTATTGAGCATCAGCGTATTAAAAACACTAAACTACTGGTATGAAAACATAGCACACATGGAAGACCCTCAAACTTGGTGAAGATAGGTAGAAGTGAGCAACAAAATGTACAGTATATTATGGAAAATTAAAAGAATCAGTTTAAAAAAATGGCAAGCACTGTAGAATGCCTATTGATGCTGCCAGTGCGAAAAATCGAGTGAGCTCCCAATTTCCTGTGCGCTTTGCCACTGCTGCACAAAGGACACAATGGGGTTGATTTACCAAAGTCAAATAGGCAAAGTGCACAGCCTTTTTGGCTGTATTAAATCAATTAAAATCATATTCATATAACATCAACCAACAATCAACATTATGTGTATAAGGGGTTGATGTTATATGAATACGATTTTGATATGAGATATTTTCTATAATATGTTTAAGCACCTATGAATATAATACCGTAGGTTGCTCATTAATTAGGCAACCTGTTTTAGGCCCCTTTCACACGGGCATTCCATACAGGTCCGCCTGTCAGTTTTTCAGGCGACCTGAACGGATGCTCCATGCAGCCCTATGGAGCGGTGAATGTCAGCGGAGACATGTCCGCTGACATCCGCCACTCTCCGATCCAATCCTGTCCGTGAAATACAGACGGATGGAGACCATATTTTCCATCTGTCTGCAGAATCTGATCGGAGCATATCGGATGAAAATGGACAAGTGGATCCGTTTTCATCCGATCTCCATAGAGCAGAGCGGGGCAGCTAACAGACCTGTCTCCGCACAGTGAGCGGAGATGGAACTGTTATCCACCTGCTCGATGGGGATCAGCGGATCGATCGAACATTTGTCTTTCTAACACTAAAACGCTCTCCGCTAATCAGGAAGCATTGGTATGTTACCGGTTTACCAATTGGCAGAGAAGACAGGCTATCCTATTGGACACCTTTCTCGTTGGAGGAGGGGGATGCACGGCCGAAGCCTGCTGCCCGCTCCTAGATGGGGTAAGTGCAGGACTTTGATGTCCCGACTACCCTGGGGGGGATCTTCTGTCAGTGCCGCGAGCCCCCCGGCGGGGTGGGGGGGTGGGTCTGTATATCCCTATGTGTGATACTGCTGTATATCCATATCTGTGGTGCTGTATATCCCCATCTATGGTGCTGTATACCTCTATCTATGGTGCTGTGTACCCCTATGTATGGTGCTGTATATCCCTATCTGTGTGCTGTATACCCCTATCTATGGTGCTGTATACCCCTATACCCCTATCTATGGTGCTGTATATCGGTGCTGTATATCTCCATCTGTGGTGCTGTATACCCCTATCTATGGCGCTGTATATCCCTATCTGTGGTGCTGTATACTCCATCTATGGTGCTGTATATCCCTATCTGTGGTGCTGTATACCCCTATCTATGGTGCTGTTTACCCCTATCTATGGTGCTGTATACCCATATCTGTGATGCTGTATACCCCTCTCTATGGTGCTGTATACCCCTATCTATGGTGCTGCATACCCCTATCTATGGTGCTGTATATCCCTCTCTGTGGTGCTGTATATGCTTATCTGTAGTGCGGTATACTCCTATCTATGGTGCTGTATATACCTATCTATGGTGCTGTATACCCCTATCTATGGTGCTGTATACCCATATCTGTGATGCTGTATACCCCTCTCTATGGTGCTGTATACCCCTATCTATGGTGCTGTATACCCATATCTGTGATGCTGTATACCCCTCTCTATGGTGCTGCATACCCCTATCTATGGTGCTGTATATCCCTCTCTGTGGTGCTGTATATGCTTATCTGTAGTGCTGTATACTCCTATCTATGGTGCTGTATATACCTATCTATGGTGCTGTATACCCCTATCTATGGTGCTGTATACCCATATCTGTGATGCTGTATACCCCTCTCTATGGTGCTGTATACCCCTATCTATGGTGCTGTATACCCATATCTGTGATGCTGTATACCCCTCTCTATGGTGCTGCATACCCCTATCTATGGTGCTGTATATCCCTCTCTGTGGTGCTGTATATGCTTATCTGTAGTGCTGTATACTCCTATCTATGGTGCTGTATATACCTATCTATGGTGCTGTATACCCCTATCTATGGTGCTGTATACCCATATCTGTGATGCTGTATACCCCTCTCTATGGTGCTGTATACCCCTATCTATGGTGCTGTATATCCCTATCTGTAGTGCTGTATACCCCTATCTATGGTGCTATATAGCCCTTTCTGTGATGCTGCTATATATCCCTATCTGTTGTGCTGTATATCCCTATCTGTGATGCTGTATATCTGTTTCTGTGGTGCTGTATATACCTATCTGTGGTGCAGTATATATCTATCTATGGTGCTGTATATCCCTATTTGTGGTGCTGTATATACCCCTATCTGTGATGCTGTATATAACCCTATCTGTGATGCTGTATATCCCTATCTGTGGTGCTGTATATAACCCTCTCTGTGGTGCTGTATACCCTATCTGGTGATGCTGGACTGTATACACCTGACACAATGGGTGGAATCTATAAGGGGTAGGGCTTATGAGAAGTGGAAGGGGTCAAAGAGGAAGGGCGGGGGTCTGGCTCACCTCATCCTAAAATTTCACCAGCCGCCACTGACAGTTGTGCTCATAAGTTTACATACCCTGGCAGAATTTATGATTTCTTGGCCATTTTTCTGAGAACATGAATGATAACACAAAAACATTTCTTCCACTCATGGTTAGTGTTTGGCTGAAGCCATGTATTATCAATCAACTATGTTTACTCTTTTTAAATCATAATGACAACAGAAACTACCCAAAGGACCCTGATCAAAAGTTTACATACCCCAGTTCTTAATACCATGTATTGCCCCCTTTAACATCTATGACAGCTTGAAGTCTTTTATGGTATTTGTGGATGAGGCTGTTTATCTTCTCAGATGATAGAGCTGCCCATTCCTCTTGGCAAAAAGCCTCCAGTTCCTTGGACTTCTTGGGCTGTCTTGCATGAACTGCATGTTTGAGATCTCCCCAGAGTGGCTCAATGATATTGAGGTCAGGAGACTGAGCTGGCCACTCCAGAACCTTCCCTTTATTCTTCTGTAGCCAATGACAGGTCAACTTGGCCTTGTGTTTTGGATCATTGTCATATTGGAATGTCCAAGTCCGTCCCATGCGCAGCTTCCTGGTTGATGAACGCAAAGGTTCCTCCAGTATTTTTGATAATATACTGCATTCATTTTGCCATTAATTTTGACTAAATTTCCTGTGCCTTTGTAGCTCACACATCCCCAAAACATCAGCGATCCACGTCCATATTTCACGGTAGGAATGGTGTACCATTCATCATACGCCTTGTTGACTCCTCTCCAAATGTAGCGTTTATGGTTGTGGCTCAATTTTGGTCTCATCACTTCAAATTACTTTGTGCCAGAAGGTTTGAGGCTTGTCTCTGTGCTGTTTGGCGTATTGTAAGCGGGATACTTTGTGGCATTTGCTTAGTAATGGCTTTCTTCTTGCGACTTGACCATGCAGCCCATCTTTCTTCAAGTGCCTTCTTATTGTGTATCTTGAAACAGCCACACCACATGTTTTCAGAGAGTCCTGTATTTCACCTGAAGTTATTTGTTAGTACTTCTTTGCATCCCGAACAATTTTCCTGGCAGGTGTGGCTGAAATTTTAGTTGGTCTACTTGACCGTGGTTTGGTTTCAACAGAACCCCTCATTTTCCACTTCTTGATTAGAGTTTGAACACTGCTGATTATCATTCTCAATTCCTTAGTTTTCCTTTAATATCAATTTCCTGTTTTATACAGTTAAACTACCTTTTCCCAAAGATCCTTTGACAATTATTTTGCTTTCCTTATGACTCAGAATCCAGAAACGTCAGTGCAGCACTGGATGAAAGATGCAAGGGTCTGTCAGGAGTCCAGAAACGCATTGACCTTTTATACACACACACACACTAATGACTAGCAAACAGATCACAGGTGAGGATGGTTACCTTTAATAGCCATTCAAACCCCTTTGTGTCAACTTCTGTGCATGTTATCAGGCCAAAATCACCAGGGTATGTAAACTTTTAATCAGGGTCTTTTGGGTAGTTTCTGTTGTCATTATGATTTAAAAAGAGTGAAAGAAATGTTTTTGTGTTATCATTCATATTCTCTGAAAAAAGGCCAAGAAATCATAACTTCTGCCAGGATATGTAAACTTATGAGCACAACTGTATATACCAAGACGCTCTCAGGACACCCCGGACATGGTACTATAACAAAGAAAATAATGATAACCCTGATCCACTAGTTTTAGTCCAAAATATTGATCTTTTACTATAAACAAGATGACACTGGATAAAAAATAAGCCAACACATTTTGGGGCCGAAGAACAACCCCCTTCATTAGGGCTTTCAAAGCAGCATGTGTATACAAGATAAGACTGATTGTCAGGGCCTGGACCTCTGCTGGGTCTGGAGATGACTCTTCTCGCTGAGCTACATGAGATGCTGGACAGCACCCTTTTTCAAGGCACTGTATAGCGGACCATTGGATGTTTTTTTACTTGTTACTTAGCACATTAAATGATTTGATTATTTATCACATATGCTTTTCACATATTTTACTTTTATTATAAGTGCAAAAGGGGGGGGGGGGGCAAAAGTTTTGAGAATGACACAAATATTTTCACAGTCTGCTGCTTCAGTGTTTTTAGATCTGCCAGATGTCACTATGGTATACTGAAGTATAATTACAAGGATTTCATAAGTGTCAAAGGCTTTTATTGACAATTACATTAATTTTATGCAGAGTCAACATTTGCAGCGTTGATCCTTCTTTTTCAAGACCTCTGCAATTTGCCCTGGCATGCTGTCAATCAACTTCTGGGCCGCATCCTTACTAATGGCAGCCCATTCTTGTATAATCAATGTTTGGAGTTTGTCAGAATTTATGGGGGTTTGTTTACCCTCCTCTTGAGGATTGACAACAAGTTCTCAATGCGATTAAGGTCTGGGGAGTTTCCTGGACATGGACCCAAAATTTTGATGCTTTGTTCCCGAAGCCACTTATTTATCTCTTTTGCCGTATGGCAAGGTGGTCCATCATGCTGGAAAAGGCATTGTTTGTCACCAAACTGTTCTTGGATGAAGTTGCTCTCAGAGGATGTTTTTGTACCATACTTTATTCACAGCTGTGTTCTTAGCACTGGCGGCTGGTGAAATTTTAGAATGGGGAGGCGCCAGACCCAGCCCTTCCTTTTTGACCCCTTCCCACTTCTCATAAGCCCCACCCCTTATAGTTTCCACCCATTGTGTCAGGAGTATACAGCCCAGCATCACCAGATAGGGTATACAGCATCACAGATAGGGTATACAGCATCACCAGATAGGGGTATACCGAGTCACCAGATAGCAGTATACAGAGCCCCAGATAAGAGTATACAGAGCCCCAGATAGCAGTATACAGAGCCCCAGATAGCAGTATACAGAGTCACCAGATAGCAGTATACAGAGCCCTAGATAGCAGTATACAGAGTCACCATATAGCAGTATACAGAGCCCCAGATAGCAGTATACAGAGTCACCATTTAGCAGTATACAGAGCCCCAGATAGCAGTATACAAAGCCCTAGATAGCAGTATACAGTGCCCCCATATAGCAGTATACAGAGTCACCATATCTCAGTATACAGAGCCCCAGATAGGACTATACAGAGCCCCAGATAACATTATACAGAGTCACTATATCACAGTATATAGAGTCACTATATCGCAGTATACAGAGACACCATATCGCAGTATACAGAGCTCCAGATAGGAGTATACAGAGCCCTAGATAGGGTATACAGTCACCAGATAAGGTATACAGAGTCACCATATAGCAGTGAGCCCCAGATGGGGGCTCGCGGCACTGACAGACACCCCCCCTTACCCCATTAATAGCAGTGTGCAGAGCTCAGCTTGTGGACAGCATGCTGGAGTGTGCAGAGCTCAGCTTGAGGACAGCATGCTGGAGTGTATGGTCTGCTTCGCGGGAGTCGGGACTGAAACCCTGCGGAGTGCTGCACCTGCGTGAGTTATCACGCAGCCAGCACGTCCGCCACAGTCCTGTCCCCGCCCACAGCATCCAATGCCAGTCAGTCACTGGCTCAGGACAGCCAATCATACGATGTGTGTGCGCCTGTTCAGCGTACACACGTAGTCTTTTATGACTGACCAATCGGCTCTCTACTTGCTGTTAGCAGACAGCCAAGAGCCAAGAGCCTCCTGTAGGGGGTCAAGCTGACTTTTTTATTCCTTGTCAGAGGCGGTGAGGCGGCGCCCAAGCGCCCCTTATTGACTGGCTGCCTGCTGGTTCTTAGGCCAAATTGTGAGTGAGCCCACTCCCTTGGCTGAGAAGCAACCCCACACATGACTGGGCTCAGGATGCTTTACTGTTAGCATGATACAGGACTGATGGTAGCGCTCACCTTTTCTTCTCCGGACAAGGTTTTATCCGGCTCCCCCCAAACAATCGGAGAGGGAATGCATCAGAGAAAATGACTTTAATCCAGTCCTCAGCAGTCCAATCCCTGTACTTTTTGCAGAATATCAGTCTGCCTCAGGTTTTTTTTCCTGGAGAGAAGTGGCTTCTTTGCTGCCCTTCTTGACACCAGGCCATCCTCCAAAAGTCTGTGCCTCATTGTGCATGTGGATGCACTCACACCTGCCTGCTGCTATTCCTGAGCAAGCTCTGCACTGGTTGTACCCCGATCCCGCAGCTGACTCAATCATCCAGGCACTTGCTGGACTTTTTTGGGTGCCCTGAAGCCTTATTCACTACAATAGAGCCTCTCTCCCTGAAGTTCTTGATGATCCGATAAATGGTTGATTTAGGTACATGTAGCGGTACCCCCCGAAGGAGCTGCTATTGTAATTTATATTTGTTCCCGGGCCTCCCTCTGATTATACCTGCAGCCAGTCACTATGAATTTTCACACTGCCAGGTGCACACACACAATCCTGCTCCTTTTCAATGACCAGTCTAGGGGATGAATTTTCAATGCTTTATTGTAGAACTTGGATAGGAGAAGGGAAATCATAGGATACTCCAAGTTAACTTACTTCAACTGAGGACAACTTCTCCCTGGCTCTATATAGCAGACTGATCTCAGTGGTGCACTTAACAACTGGTCCTAATGAAACAAGTCCATCTTTAAGCACAGGCCGGACCTTGCTTCTTCAAGACACTAACCAGTGTCTCCTTTCCAACTCAGGGTAACAGACTACCAATGGCACTTTATGGCAGGCTGACTTTAGTGAAACAGGTCCCTTTTTAAGCAACACAAGATAAGCTGGACTCTGTTCTTCAAGACACTCATCGGTGTCTCCTTTCTAGCTGGCACACGCAATTAAGCTGATTATGAGGGCAGGGGGGAATTCTAGCAACACAGTCTCAGGGATCCTCTCACAGGTCTGTACTCACACCATGTCCTGGGACAGTCGGTAGCCCTTTCTCTACCAACTTCCAAGCGACACTTTGCCACTGTGATATCAGACCGAATCCAAGGACGTCCTCCCCCTGTCAGTTTCTAAAGAACTCTGAGTTGGAGCTTCAGCATCCGGATAGGCCTCAACTAGGCCTAGCAGCTGGGAGCCTCCTGGATAGGCCCTCAGGCCTAGCAGCCAGGAGCTGAAACACACGCCTCGCCCCTCAGGTCTGGGTGGGCTGCAACTTATAACCTCAAATCCAGGCTCTCTGATAAGCAGATAGTATATAAATTTGCCTATCTGCTCTCCTGTTAAGCAGAGTGAGCCAAAAACTGTATACACTCACTAATACCCAAACTAGGAGGGCGTTACATCCATACTTAGTAGCAGCAATATCCTTACCTGTGAATCCCTTTTTGTGCAAAGCAATGATGACTGCACGTGTTTCCTTGCAGGTAACTATGGTGAACAGAGGAAGAACAATGATTTCAAGCCCCACCCTCTTTTTAACCTCCCTGGCGGTATGATTCTGTCTGGAATTTTGTTCCAAAAGTGGTACAATTATTTTGCATGAAAATTTGGCGTTTTATATTGTAGGCCTGTAATTCTTAACCCCGAACTTTAGTAACAAGAAGGAGACAAGTGGTATCAATGGACGTTCCTTTGTGCACGTCAGTAGTAACGAAACGTGTTTTTCCCTAAGTGTCCATTCCTATAACGACGATGATTCATACCTACATTGCGGGAGGATCAAACCCATAATCACTCACATATGTCAAAAACCGAGTGAGACGAATTGTCCTCTCGTCTATCCGTTTAAATATATGATAGACGAATAGTCTCTCGGACCTAAACTCCAATATTCAACGTCGGGTGGGTCTGGACTCCCCGCTCCGCACACAAAGTCGAGGACCGACGATCCGGACTCCCGGATAGGTCCTCCGAGGGTCGACGATCCGGATCAACTCCGGATAGGCCTACGACTTCGAGG
>BLSH010121841.1:1936197-1964867 GCA_018402905.1 Glandirana rugosa | reverse complement strand
TTTGTCTGTGTCCATGTGTCGAGTGAGTCCGTATGGGAGTGGTTTTGTAATTATAAATCAGCTGCTGCACCTGCAAGGCTCTAATGAGGAAAATTGCGGGGGCCTGCATCCCTTTAGACATGATTTTATTTGGGAATATGTCACCAAAAATGCTATTTTTGTTGCAGGGGTTGCAGAAAATCTAATTTCAATCTTAGTGCAGACTTCTGGGAGAATCACACAAGCAGGAAATAACATGCCTGGGGGCATTCTGTACACCATCCAGGGGCGTAACAATAGGGGTTGCAGGGGTTGCAATTGCAACCGGGCCCCATGGTCCAGGGGGCCCGTGTGCCTCCCTTGGCAGGGGTGGCATTTAGAGGACCCAATCTCCTCCATTTTCCTCTATCAAGTTTACTTGTCTTCTGCTGTTCCCAGGGTCCCTGTGTGCTTCCCTGGTCCGTCCGTTCCCCCCCCCCCCCTACAGAGCTGCTGTCTTCCTCCCTCTCTCCTGCCAGCTGCTGTAGAAGATGTGTCATGATGGAGAGATGGGAAAAGGTCGGTAAATTTGTCATTTCCTTCCTTTTCTGAATGAACAGAGTCAGTGATTGGTACCAATTGGTTCATTCATAACTGAAGCATAGTAAACTGTTTTTTACTATACTTCCGTTTATGAATGAATGAGAGGCTCGGTGCACAATTAATAATGTCCATTCATTCTGTGCAGCTGATGCTAAACAGATGGAGATTGAGGGCTGAAGTTTGTTTAGACCCCTGATATCTCATCAAAGCCCCCCAACAGGGCTCCTAAAAAAATTGTAAAAAATTGTAAAAATAAGATTGGAAAAGAAATTAAATGAAATGGTAAAAAAATAATAAAATTAAAATCTACTGACACCAGTGAGGGATTGCAAAGGTTGCAATTGTGACCGGACCCTGGCATTTCACCACCATGGGAAGGCCAGAAGATGGCAGAAACTTGTGAAAGGGCCCCGCTGCAGAGCCGTAATAAAGGGACCCGCAATAGGAGTAAAAGGCCCCAGGATCAGTGGGAAGAGGGAAGGGCCCTGGCCAGGGGTCAAGGGCCCCTTCATCATTTCTTGCACCGGGGCCCTGAAGATTCTAGTTACTCCTCTGACACCATCTATATACAGAACACTTCCAGGTAGTCATATTGCATTGCATTTTACAGAGAAATACAGTGCTGCAGATTAAAAATGATAGGTAATTTAATAACATTCAATTACAATATGACTCGTGTAGCAATTGTATATGCTACTGTATATATATTTTTTTTTATTTGCTTTTTTCCCTATGAAAGTAGAGTTACCCTTTAAATATATAGACATACCTGTAACAGACAACTGGGAAGCAAATAAGCACAATAATCATAGATCACTAGGTGCACACAAAGGTAAAATCATTTGGAGTAACCATTTTGAAATCTATGGTGCAAGTAATGAAGAACAATGCAAACCTTTTCATGTGTATATTGCTATATTGTTTGTTATGGGCCTTTAGGGGAATGGAATAAAAATGATGCAGCGGATAAAAGGTTTGGTGTTATGGGCTTTGGGCAAGATGTGTCTGTGAGAAAGGGTGCACAGGATGAAAGAGAGGGTTTCATTGATGATGTGCCAATTCAATTCATAACAAGGAATAATTATTTACATACAAATAAGAATAAGAAGTAAGATTAATTTTACATTTGACCAAGCTCACAAAACATTTCTTGTTACAGCATCAGTCAGATGTATTTTTCCTGCATCGGCATGCAGGCAGTCTCATTCATGTCTATTGGAACGCAACTGCTGCATGGCCATAGCCGCTGTTCCCAATCACTCCAATCTTTATGCCTATATCTAATGGGTCCTGGCGGTTGAAACGTGTCAACGTATGTGGTCCCAGAACAGGGACTTGTTATGGATTTGTTGAATAAAGTTTAGCTGAATGAGAGTGTGATTGTTTGTTTCTGTGCATTAATCTCAGAGCACAGATGTATTATGTATTCCTAACCCCTGCACTTCATGTAATAAGTATTCCTAAGTCCTGCACTTTGTGTATTATGTATTCCTAAGTCCTGCACTTTGTGTATTATGTATTCCTAGCTCCTGCACTTTGTGCATTATGTATTCCTAACCTCTGCACTTTGTGCATTATGTAATCCTAACCCCTGCACTTTGTGCATTATGTATTCCTAACCTCTGCACTTTGTGTATTATGTATTCCTAACCCCTGCACTTTGTGTATTACGTACTCCGAACCCCTGTGCTTTGTGCATTATATATTCCTAACCCCTGCACTTTGTGTATTATGTATTCCTAACCTCTGCACTTTGTGCATTATGTTTTCCTAACCTCTGCACTTTGTGCATTATGTATACCTAATCCCTGCACTTTGTGCATTAAGTATTCCTAACCCCTGCACTTTGTGTATTATGTATTCCTAACTCCTGCACTTTGTGTATTATGTATTCCTAACCCCTGCACTTTATGCATTATGTATTCCTAACCCCTGCACATTGTGCATTAAGTATTCCTAACCCCTGCGCTTTGTGTATTACGTATTCCTAACCCCTGCACTTTCTGAATTACGTATTCCTAACCCCTGCGCTTTGTGTATTACGTATTCCTAACCCCTGCAATTTGTGCATTATGTATTCCTAACCCCTGCACCTTGTGCATTATGTATTCCTAACCCCTGTACTTTGTGCATTATGTATTCCTAACCCCTGTACTTTGTGCATTATGTATTCCTAACCCTGACAATGACCACTGCACTCTGCACTATGTACTCTTGACTCTTGCCCTCTGTTCAGTATTCACCCATACACTTTATGACCTACAGACTCCTGCACTCTATACGCTATATTGTGCATTACATACTTCTGACCAAAGTATTTATTATCTTAACTGTTGCTGGTTGCTAAGAAATTCCTGAATATGTTAATGAAGTTTTTCAATAAGACAGATTCAGACAAAGTGTTAGCTCTATTTTCAGTATGCACAAAAGCATATATAATGGAAGAGTTTCATTTAAAAAAAAATATTGTGCTGAGGTTTACACATGTCTGTGAGACTCTAGCTTATGGCACAGCAAATAAAGCATATTTTATGGTTACAAGGAGGCTTGGGTATTATTTAACCATGCCCCTTTAAGGTCCTCCCACTTTTAGCCACAGTGCACTACTCATTTTGAATTGACTTTTACAATACAGTCAACCCCCGTAATTAACGGGGGTTAAATTCCTAGAGCACTAAACCGTGAATCTTGGATGTAGTCCAAAAAAATGCCTATAAATGCTTATTTTCATAGTTTAACCACTTGCTGCCTGGCCAATAGCAAAATGACGGCCGGCAGGATAACCTGCGAACGCACACCTGCGGGGGCGCGCATTGTGGCAATCGTTGGTGCGGTGTGTCAGTCTGACACACCGCATTACTGATCTCGGTAAATAGCCTCCTTCGGTAGCTCTTAACACGTGATCAGCCATGACCAATCCTCTACTTTTGTCTGCAGACGCGAGCAGACAGGGGGGTCTGCGCAGGGGGGTCTGCTCTGATTGATTATCAGTGCAGACCTCCCCCTCTAAGGATCGCCACCCAGGACCACCAGGGAGCCCACCAAGGGGCCAACAGGGAGCCCACCCAGGGACCACCAGGTAAGGGGCATACAGTGCACTATAGGAATGGCAATGTGCCCATCTGTGATGCCTGCCAGTGCCTCCTTATCAGTGCTGCCTAACAATGCCATCTATCAGTGCCGCATATCCGTGCCACCTATCAGTGTCCATCAGTGCCACCTATCAGTGTCGCTTATGAGTGCCCATCAGTGCCACTTATCAGTGCCCATCAGTGCCACTTATCAGTGCCAGTCAGTGCTGCTTATCAGTGCCGCCTATCAGTGCCCATCAGTGCTGCATATAAGTGCCTCATTATCAGTGCCACCTGATCGTTGCCAATCAGTACCGCCTCATCAGTGCCCATCAGTGCAGCCTCATCAGTGCCCATCAGTGAAGGAGAAAACATACGTATTTACAAAGTTTTGTGACAGAGACAAAGAAAAACTTTTTTTTTTTTCAAAATTTTCGGTCTTTTTTTATTTGTAGCGCAAAAAATAAAAACCCCAGAGGTGATCAAATACCACTAAAAAACGCTCTATTTGTGGGAAAAAATGATAAAAAGTTTGTTTGGGTACAGCGTAACATGACCGCACAATTATCATTTAATGCAACAGCTCTGAAAGCTGAAAATTGGGCGGGAAGAGGGGGGAGTGCCTGGTATTGAAATGGTTAAACCCTAAATATGCCCCCCAAATATGCTCCCAAAATACTTTAATTTCTTTTCAAACGCAGTTTAATACATTGCCTTTAATAAAAAAAAAAATGTAAAAGTAAACCCGTATACTGTACAGTATTGTACTGCTATGTCTCCCGCAGTGCTATAATGTAAAATGCAAGCGTATTTTCTTTGGTATGCGCTGTCGTTTTCCTTGGTATAAGTAGGGTAAGAAAAATTTGCGAACTATTGAGGCCGCAAACTCTGAACTGCGACTTTGTGGCGGTCGACTGTATTATCAACGCCCCTACCAGGAGAGCAGCCTACAGAGCTCCCTCCATAAATGCAGTGGGGAATTTATAAAGCCACTCAAGGACAATAAACGTGTTATCTGCAGGATAAGGAGTAATAATCTGCAATATATTACATTTTTGGTTTTGAGCTTAGATACACTTTAAATTCAGTTAACCCACATATGTACAGTATATTTTATGGGTCTGAATTAAATAGTGCTATTTTAATTGTAGCCGAAACAATCAAATAACATTCCAAACTGAGAGAATAGAGAAATGCAAAAGACAGTGTGCAGAAAACATGGACATCTTCCATTTTTTCTTTTTTCTTAGACTGATAATTTCATATTATTTGTACTTTCAGAGAATGGAGCCCGACCAGTCCAAAATTACATACGTGGACTGTTTTAATATAGCACTGATCTAGTGTCCCAGACCAAAACTGCAAGGTAAGCACTAATTAAACATGCCTGCTTGATTCTAAGTACAGTGCTCCTCACCACACCGTTATTATGGGATATCCATGTATGGTTAGGAGCTACTTGACCCTTAACTTGTTTGTCTGCTCTAATGGCTTTGTACCACGACAAATCTGTTGATTTTGGTAGATGGTCCAATTCGTTTAATGGTCAGCTTGTCTACAGCATAAGTGCCGGTCGCATTTTATTGACTGCTCGGCTTTGATTAGTCAGGGTTTTGCTGAGGACATGTTAAAACAATAAACAATTTATGCATTCTTTTGTGTTAAAAAGTGGAATTTTATGAATGTCATATATGCTGTAAGTGGTGTAATCACAACAGTAAATGTTAGCATAAAGTAAATCTCTGAAAAGGAAAATTCCAGGCAAACTAGTAATGACCAATAAAATTATATAAAACCTATCATTTTAGTAATGTTAACTAAATGCTATTATTGTTTACAGCTAAATTCTATATAACATTGTTTATCTCATTACAATGGCATCTGAAAGTGGGTGGAATATATTAGTCAGGAAGTGAACATATTGTCCCTGAAGTTGATGTGCTGAAAAAAATGGGCAAGCTAGACAACTGGGTCAGAGCAACTCCAAAACTGCAGCTCTTGTGGGATGTTCACAGTCTGTAGTGGACAGAACCTACCAAAAGTGGTCCATTGAAGGAAAACCAGAAAACAGACAACAGGGTCATAGGAGGACCAAAGCTCACTGATGTGGGGAGCAAAGGCTGGCCGTGTAGTTTTATCCAATACAAAAGCTACTGTAGCTTAGATTACTGAAAAAGTTAATGCTGGTTCTGATAGAAAGGTGTCAGAACATGCAGTGCATCACAGTTTGTTGCATGTGGGGCTGTGTAGTTGCAAACTGGTCAGTATGTCAATACTCACCCCTGTCCACAGCTTAAATGTGCTACAATGGGCACATGAGCATCAGAACAGGACCACAGAGCAATGGATGAAGGTGGCCTGGTCTAATGAATTCAAGAATGGTTTGGGGAACACAACAAGTTTGCAATGTTCTCCAGATCTTAATACAATTGCGCATCTGTGGGATGTGCTGGAAAAACAAGTCCAATCCATGGAGGTCCCACTTTGCAACTTATTGGA
This sequence comes from Glandirana rugosa, assembly GCA_018402905.1. Taxonomy (NCBI): domain Eukaryota; kingdom Metazoa; phylum Chordata; class Amphibia; order Anura; family Ranidae; genus Glandirana; species Glandirana rugosa. Next base: position 1,958,736 of record BLSH010121841.1, on the reverse strand, counting down.
TCTGCTACTGATAAATTGGTGCTAGATACCACAGCATATCTTCAGAGGTCTAGTGGAGTTCATGTCTCAAAGGGTTATGGTGGGTGGTCATAATGTCATGGCCAATTGGTGTATGTAGAATAGCATTCGCACTAGAAGTCACTGTCTAAGAGTGCATCAGCAGCAGTGTTTATGCATCAGCCAATTATTTACCCCCCAGGTTGCTGAGCATTCTCCCTGCCAGTCATTAATGTTGCAGTAGGTATATAATAGGCTAGGACAATGGAGTCAAGTCCATGGGAAGAGTTGATCAGCAACCAGGAAAGATGTAGGCTACAGTTATACATGGATGTTTCCCATACAAGGGAAAGCCTGGAGATCTCTCCCTGTTTGGGAGGTAAGATAAATTGTTTGCCCCATGCTTAGGGATACAGGGACTTTATCCCAGTAGGTCACCATGCAGATTAAACTCTTTCTAAAGACATTGCTGTAACTCTGTGCCACATTACCAAACTATTATGCTGCCATTTGGCAAGCGGCTGAATTTACAGAACTCTGTTTGTTTATAAATGTTTTGTAAAGCAATATAAATGATATGCACCAGATAGGCATGTGGGGTTCCTAGCCGTGGCTGTAGAGTTAGATAAACCCCAGGATCCTGGACAAGTCAGGGTGTATTGCCTTTGGTGACTTTTAGATGGTGTGGGAGATTAGCTTGTGGGGATCACTTTTCAGGGGAAAAGATTCAGCATGGATGTCAGTTTCTTTAAAATCCGGCGGCTTTCCAGGTTTATTATATCAGGTTTGCAAGTCCAAAACACAAACAAAAAACAGAAAACAAAACCTCACTGTCTGGAGCTAAACTAAACAAACAGATTCCTCTTTATACAGTATGGGGCTGTTCCCGACACCCAGAAAACATAAGCACATTGCAAACCTTGTTCTTAGAGTCCAAATTAGCACACAGAGCTCTCTCAGCTTTCTCCCTCTGAGATCCAGGATAGAGCTTGAGTGTGTTCTCTTTCTGGTCATTAAATGCAGGTGGAGAGGGGCCTGAGTGCACCAGAAAGACCGGGCCAGAACCAGCTCTGCCACGGTGGCCGGCAAAACCCGGTCGGACTCACACTAGCCGCCTCAAAATGATTGCATGCGAGGCGACAAGTATCGCACGTCCATTGTGGCGCCTCGCATAACGTCACATATCCCCCCCCTGCTCAAGCCCCTCAGGTGGAGCAACTGTCCCAATCATGCAGTGGGCCTGGGAAGACCATCTGCGTTATTTTGGAACCTTTCAGCCCAGTGTTCCACTGAAAACTTAAACGGCTGTAGGGCCAGGAACCACTTAGTCATCTGGCTATTTTTCTCACAGTTGTTACACATCCAATCAAGGGGGGCATGGTCGGTGATCAGCCTGAATGACCTTCCCAGCAGGCAGTATTTTAGGCCTCTAAGGCCCACTTGATAGCCAGGCACTCCTTCTCCACAATGGCATAATTCCTTTCATGCCTATTAAGCTTCCTGCTTAAGTAGACCGTCTCTGATCTGGGACAGAACAGCACCTAGTCCCACCTCAGAGGCATCGGTTTGATCCTTGGGTTACGAGCACCGGCTGTACACAAAGGGCTTGCTTCAACTTCTGGAAGGCCCTTTCGGCTTTGGGATACCACTTAACCATTCCTGACCCTCTACCCTTCGAGGGACGGCAATGGTGGCAAAGTCGGGGATGAAGCGTCGGTAATACCCTGTAATCCCTAGGAAGGCACAAACCTGTTTCTTGTTCACGGGTTGAGGCCACTTTTGAATGGCTCCGATCTTATTATCCCTGACCAATAACATACCCAAGGTATTTGGCCTCCTCTAGACCTATGGCACACTTTTTCGGGTTGGCTTTTAAGCCTGCTACCCTCAGCGAATCTACCACTGCCTGCACCTGGGGCAGATGTGATTCCCAATCTGGGCTGTGTATGACCACATAATCCAGATAGGCCACTGCATAGGGCCGATGTGGCCTCAAAGTTTTGTCCATCATCCTCTGGAAGGATGCAGGGGTTCCATGTAGACCAAACGGCATTCCCTTGCATTGGAAGGAACCCTTGGGGTACGGAAGGCTGTTTTTTCCTTTGCTGACTCCGTTAGGGGGATCTGCCAGTATCCCTTAGTTAGGTCTAGGGTTGTTATGTACCGGGCACCTCCCAACCTATCCACAAGTTCGTCAACCCGCGGCATCGGGTATACGTCAAACTTAGACATGTCATTCAGCTTCCTGAAATCATTACAGAACCAGATAGTGCTTAGTGCCATCGGGCTTTGGGACCAGTACTGTTGGGCTCGACCAGGCGCTGTGGGACTCCTCTATCACGTCTAATTCCAACATGGCTTTTATTTCTCTCGCCACCGCCTCTCGTCTAGCCTCAGGTATTTGGTAGGGTTTTACATTTGCACAGACCCCTGTTTCCGTGATTTGAGTCATGTTGTAGTATAGTGGTCAGTCTGGGTAGGGAAGAGGAAAAGGTTCTATTTTTACTGACAAATTCCTTAACGTTGTTTTGTTGCGTCAATGACAAGGACTCGGTTATGGGGACATCCGGGGTCAGGGGTAACCTGTCCTTTTGGTGAGTGGGCACTGCCAATAAATTCTCTCTGTCCTTCTATGGATTTAGGAGATTAACATGGTAAATCTGTTCCGGTTTCCTTTTCCCAGGCTGGTAAACTTTGTAGTTTACTTCCCCTACTCTTTCCCTAATCTCAAAGGGACTCTGCCATTTTGCCAGGAATTTACTTTCGACCGTGAAGACTAGCACCAGCTCTCTGTCCACAGGGTTGAAAGTTCGGGTTTTGGCACCCGGATTATAAACCCTTCTCTGGGCCTCCTGGGCTTGCTCCATATGCTCTCGTACAAGGGGCAGGACAGCTGTGATTCGATCCTGCATCAAGGAGACCTGCTCTATAATGCTTCTATATGGGGTGGCCTCTCCTTCCTACGTCTCCTTTGCGACATATAGCGGCCCCCTGGGATGTCAACCATACAAGAGTTCAAAGGGGGAGTACCCCGTAGATGCCTGCGGAACCTCTCATATGGCAAACATGAGGTATGGCAGCAAAAAATCCCAATTTCGCCTATCTTTGTCCACCACCTTTTTTAGAATACTCTTGAGGGTCTTTTTAAACCTTTCCACCAGACCGTCAGTATGGGGGTGGTAAACAGAGATACGGAGGTGGGAGATTTTGTACAATTTGCACAATTCTCTGGTCACTCTGGACATGAACGGGGTACCCTGATCCGTCAATATCTCTTTAGGGATCCCCACCCGACTAAACATCTGGACCAGCTCCTTGGCGATATTCTTAGCGGAGGTGTTCCGCAAGGGTATGGCCTCAGGATATGGGGTCGCATAGTCCAGGATCACCAGGATGTGCTGGTGTCCCGGCAGATTTTACTACTGGTCCCACGAGATCCATGCCAATTCGCTCAAATGGCACTTCAATTATGGGAAGCGGGACAAGGGGACTAGGAACATGGGGTGTCGGGGCCATCATTTGACACTCAGGGCATGATTCACAGTATTCTTTGACATTTCCATACAACCCAGGCCAGAAGAATCTCTGGGTTATTCTCTCCCTGGTTTTCTCCATACCCAGATGTCCAATGGGCCAGATCTAGCACCATCCTGCAGAAGGGTTTGGGAACCACTAGCTGTTCCAGTTCATACTCCCCGCGTTTCACCACCTTATACAACAAATTATTTTTAAGCGCCATATAGGGAAAAGACACCACTCAATTAGGGTCCACAGGTTCCCCATCCATCACCTTCACATTTTCTCTGGCACTAAGGAGAGTGACGTCCCATAGTTGTTCTGTACAGAAGTCCTCTCTCCGGACCTCTAAGTCAGGTACTACATTCGATTCACTCTCACCACCAGAGACATTGTCTGGGGGGTCATTAGCCCCCCGCTGTGAGCTATCTTGCAGCTCCTCCAGCTCCCCAGCCAGTACAGGAAAAGGAAGAGGGTCTCCTCCCTCCTCGGTCCTGCCACCAGCCTCCCCCTCCATTTGGCAAAACGGGTCTGGCGAGAGGTCCCGTGCTTCCGCCGCAGGGGGAGCTCTATCCTCCAGACTCCCTGTGCCTTCCCATAACCTCCAAAAATGGTGGAAAATCCCTGCCCACTAGTGCGTCATGTAGTAGTGAAGGTACCACCCCCACTGAATGAGTCACACTACCGCAAGGGGTGTCAATCTCAACCACCGCTGTCTGGTAGTCACGAGTGTCCCCATGAATACAAATGACTCTGACAGTGTTAGGGTGTAACCTTGCAGGGTTTACATAATTGCTTTTTACCAATGTTACCACGATACCCGAGTCAAGCAGTGCAATAACTGGTCTCCCATCAACAAAAATCACACACATTTGCTTCTCCATGTGACTTGAACATGATGCTGTATATGCAACCTGTGCAAAAAAAGAAAGGCGTCTATTCAGTATAATCGCATTGCATGGGTTCATCATTCAGGGGGCAATTGGCTCAATGCATGGCATCGGTAGCACTGTATGTGTTCTATGCCCAGTCCTCTCAAGGGTCCTTCTCAAGACCTTCCTGGCTTCTTTGATCAGTCTCCAGGTCTAGAACTTCCAGTCTCTTTAGCCGTATCAGTCTTATCAAGTTTCCCCAAGCCCCTGAACCCTGGTATTGTCTTACCGGGTCCGCAGGGCGATCTTTCACCTCTAGACACATTGGAATGTGCCGCAGATGGGCGCAACAAGTCCTCAGCAGTTGCGTATCTCTTAACGAGGTCCACCAGTTGGCTTGTCGTTTTGGGGTCCCCATGGCTGACCCATTTCCTCAAAGCAGTAGGGATAGTCCGTAAATAGCGGTCCATGACCACGCGCTCCACAATCTGGGGACCTGGCAAAGTCTCTGGCTGTAGCCATTTCCTGGTAAGGTGAACTAGGTCGAACATCTGCAAATGGGGTGGCTTGTCGGTGCGATAGGTCCACTGAAGCACGCGTGGGGCCCGGACTGCCATGGAGACACCCATGCATACGAGAATCTCTGCTTTTAGAGTCTCATAGTCCTGGGCCTTATCTGTTTCCAGGACGAAATAGGCTTTTTGGGGTTCGCCGGTCAAGAATGGTGCTAGCAGTCCTGCCCACTGTTCTTTTTGCCATCCTTTGTGAAGAGTGACTTTTTCAAAGGCCATGAGGTACGCCTCCACGTCATCCACAGGTGTCATGTTCTGCATGTGGTAAGAAGCGTGTACCAACTGTGGTTCCACTGTCATGCCCTTTTTTAACTCCAGCAGGGCCTCTGCAAACTGTCAGTTCATCTCCTGTTGAGCTGCTTTTGTGCTACGATAGCCTGGCAACTCTTCTCTTGCTGAGCTGCAATGGCTTGTCGACTCTCCTCTCGCTGAGCTGAGTGTTGTGCTGCCTGTTGTGCTGCAGCGGGCTCTGCGACCCGGAGGTTGGTTTCCTGCAGAGCTGCGTATTGTGCTGCCTGTTCTGCTGCAGCAGCCTCTGCGACCTGACGGTTGGTTTCCCGTTGGGCTGCATTGGCTTGCAGCAGGGCCTTCAACATTTCCCCCATCTTTGAAAGTTGCCATGCTGAACTCCACCACGTGTGGGTGATTAGCTTGTGGGGATCACTTTTCAGGGGAAAAGATTCAGAACGGATTTCAGTTTCTTTAAAATCTGGCGGCTTGCCAGGTTTATTATATCAGGTTTGCAAGTTCAAAACAAAAACAGAAAATAAAACCTCGCCATCTATCACTAAACTAAACAAACAGATTCCTCTCTATACAGTGTGGGGCTGTCCCCGCTGCTGTCAATCAAGTCCAGGGGGGCGAGGCCGAGTCCTGCTGTCTGTCGATGGATGCAACAACAGGACTCTGAAGCGCGCCCTGCACAAATGCCCCTCAGGGGAAGAGCTTCCCTGAGGGGACAGTCAGAGAAGAGGAGGATCCAGGAGCACCGCCAAGGGACCCCAGAAGAGGAGGATTGGGGCCCCTCTGTGCAAAACCACTGCACAGAGGAGGTAAGTATAACATCAGGGGCGTAACGATAGGGGTTGCAGGGGTTGCAATTGCAACCGGGCCCCATGGTCCAGGGGGCCCATGTGCCTCCCTTGTACACCTGAATAGGAGGGATGGCGGGGGTGGCTTTTAGAGGACCCAATCTCCTCCATTTTCCTCTATCCAGTTTACTTGTCTTCTGCTGTTCCCAGGGCCCCTGTGTGCTTCCCTGGCCCCCCTGGGGTCTGCTGCAGAACTTGTGAAAGTGCCCCACTGCAGTACCGTAATAAAGGGACCCACGATGGGAGTAAAGGGCCACAGGATCAGTGGGAAGAGGGAAGGGCCCTGGCCAGGGGTCAGGGGGCCCTTCATAATTTCTTGCACCGGGGCCCTGAAGGTTCTAGTTACGCCTCTGTATAACATGTTTGTTATTAAAAGAAAAGGAACCTTTAGTATCACTTTAAGAATAATTTAAGATAATTTCCAGGAAATCATTGAAAATGTATCTATGATCAAAATGTAAAATCATCATGGCCATTTCCACATTGTATTTCAATTATTTCTAGTCTACTCCAATTAACCTAAATGAATGACACTGAAGTTTGTAAACTTACTTTGGGAAGATCCCACACATTTACTTCCTTGAATTCTGTGATACATATTCACTATGCCATATGATTAGACAATGCTGTGTCACAGAATTTATAGAGCATGCCTTCTAAAGAGCATTTAGAAGAACATTACTGTCTGGTGTGCACTACCACTGCTGCATATTGGCAGCCGGAGCAGGATCTGAAGTGCTGAGTTTGGGGGTGCCAACAGACAGAGTCACCTGGTGCAAAGCAGAGGGTTAACTACTGCTGTTAGCAAGACTAAGCCCTTTAAGAAACTGCCATACAGCAATCTAGTAGCCTTATTGTTGCCTGCATGCTTGACTGGGACTATTCCCATGTGCACCAACAGTGCATAGGGGGTCCGACGCTAGCCGGCTGAAGAGAGACTAAAGACTGCCCCTTTACAGCTGCTGTACTAAGATGTTTACTTTTTGCCGATACAAAGATGAACTTCTCAGCGGAAATTGCACCATATCCTAGCCATCCTCCTAGAGTGCACTCCAGACTAGTTACAGTATTATTATTCACATTGCAGTTAAAACTTACGTGCACTGTTTATTGCTGATGTTGCTGATTAATGAGTTGGCATTGTGATTATACTGTCTAGCAGATTGTGTCTGAACACACCTTCTGTATGTTCATTTATGCTCAAATCACCATTTACTCTAACCCATACCAATACATTGCATTCAGTTTACTACTAAAGCGTCTTGTGTCCTGATACTAATTCACAGTCTAGTTAAAGGTATCCACACTTGCGTTCCTATAAGTGGGTACAGTAACTTTCATTCAAACAGGTGTGTCAGAGGGGCTGAGGTTGTTCTTGGAGTCAAGGTGCAGAAATAAGAACCCAAATTACCAAGCAGCTCCTTAGGGGGTAGACCTACAAGCACATTTTAACCTCTTGCTCACTGGGCACTTAAACCCCTCCCCTGCTGTCCAGACTAATTTTCGGCTTTCACCGCTGTTGCATTTTGAATGACAATTGCGTGGTCGTGCAATGTTGTACCCAAACAAAATTTTTATCATTTTTTTCCACAAATAGAGCTTTCTTTTGGTGGTATTTGATCACCTCTGCATCATTTCTGATCGCCGCTATAAACAAAAAAGAGCAACAATTTTGCAAAAAAAACAATATTTCTTACTTTTTGCTATAATACATATCCAAAAAAAATAAATGATTCTTCTGGTTTGGCTGATATATTATCTTCGACATATGTTTGGTAAAAAAAATCACAATCAGCGTATATTGATTGGTTTGCGCAAAAGTTTTTGCGTCTACAAACTATGAGAATTGATTTATGGCATTTTTATTATTTATTTTTTTACTAGTAATGGCGGCGATCTGCGATTTTTATCGGGACTTTAATATTGGGGCGGACGTGTCGGACATTTTTGACACTTTTTTGGGACCAATGACATTTATACAGTAATCAGAAATTGAAATATCCACTGATTACTGTATAAATGTCATTGGCAGTGAAGGGGTTAACACTAAGGGGGCAGTGAAGGGGTTAACTGTGTTCCCTCATTGTGTTCTAACTATGTGGGGGCTGGGCTGGCCGGGACATAACAGATCTCACTGATTCCGATCACAGGGGTCAGTAGATCTGTTATATCCCCGTTCACAAAATGGAGAACGGCCGTGTTTACAGCGGCGGTTACCCGTTCTGCAGCTCTGACAGGCAATCGCGAGTCACGAGCGTATATTGAGTCTGCCCAAATAGCGGGCACACCCACGCAGCGTGCGGTGGCCGCGCGTGTCGCCGCCTGTGGGTGCGCGCCAGGACGTCGTCCCAGAAATTCAGATCCACGCTAGAGCCGCTCTTTGGCAATAGCGCAGGTCTGGAAGGGTTAAACTAAGTTTCATATTTAGTGAATACACAACTGTGTTCAGTAGTTTTATATCTGCACATCTACACAAAGAGCTTTCATACCTGTGTCAGAATACATTAATTAGAAAATTGAGGATACCCCCTTTGTGGGATTTTAAATGGTAAAACACCACCCAAAAGTATGTGAAAATATCAAAATTTTATTACATCCCTTAGGCTCCTTTCACACTGAGGCGTTTTACAGACGCTATTTAGCTAAAAATAGCGTCTGTAAAGCGCCTCAAAAATACCCCCCAATCCACCCCAATGTTAAAGCCCTGAGTGCTTTCACACTGGGGCGGTGCGCTTGCGGGACGTTACAAAAAGTCCTGCAATCAGCATCTTTGGGGCGGTGAGGGGAGCGGTAATATACCGCTCCTCTACTGCCCCTGCCATTGAAATGAATGGCAAGCGCTTCCGAAGCGGCTGCGCACCGCCTCAGTAGCGCTGAGCGCCGGCACTTTTTACCCCTTTTTAACCCCTTGTGTGGGGGGGGTGTTAAAAGCATGGCGCTCTCGCCCCGCATAGTAAAACTAGCGGGGTTTCACAACGACCGCGGCTGCCACTTCAGTGTGAAAGTAGCCTTAAAAGAACATCACTCAACTGAGTGAAATCTAAAAATGCATAGCATGGACAAACAACATTTACTATATAGTTTCAAACAATTGTACAGTGCAAAGCTATACAAAAAAAGTATATATGAATATACACACCGTTCTCCAAATTTAAGTATCGGTACAGTTGTACTGTACAGTGGTTTGAAACGATCTAGTAAATGTTGTTTGTCCATGCTATGAATTTTTAGATTTCACTTAGTTGAGTGATGTTCTTTTAAGTGATGTAATAAAATTGTGATATTTTTACATATTTTTGGGTGGTGTTTTACCGTTTAAATTCCCACAAAGGGGGAAAGGGGGTATCCTCAATGTGGTAACCACCACCTGGTTTTGCTATTATGGAGCAATATCCAGAATACATTAATTCACATTTTTTCAGCCCAACCAACCGCGATCCTCACAGTTTATATACAGTGATATGGAAAAGGAATAGATTTTTTTTATAGTTCAAACATAGTGCAAACAGCTGTAGTATAACTCAAATGTGATAATGTTCTGAAGTGTACCTGAGGATTTTATGAATGTAACACATCTGATGTTTACAAGCAAGGGCAGGTCTGTCAGTGTGTCTGCATTTCAAAAATTCACAATCACCATAGATACATTCACTGGACTGTTCATTGAATTATGGGTTACAGATGTAACCTACATCTCTGTATCTACTTGTCTATTTTTCTGTGCTCACTTCTGGCAGATGATTTATTACACCAGTGGCCAGATTTCGTGTCTATTCTTAAAGAGACACTGTTGCTGATGAAAAAGAAATTGCACGTAAAGAAGTACAGAAAAATCAAATATTCTATATGCTTACTCTTTTTTTTATTCACTTGCAACGTGTCTTTGAACCTTCTAGCAAAATGTACTCTCTGTGCCGACCCAGCTCCTTGCGTCTTCCCCTCACCTCCCTGCATAACCTCCAGGGGAGAAGTAAAGGGGAATGGCAAGCGGGAAGAATGTCCTCCTTGCGGTGATATTCAGAATGCCACCCTGTGGGACAGGTTTGGGTTGCAGGCACCATCAATCGAGGTCAATCAGCCACAGCAAAATCAACTCCTAGCAGCCTCTGGAATGCCCCTAGTTATGAATTGTTGCTATAGAGTGTCACTTGAGTGGCAGCTTTGGAGTTTCCTGTGGCTGCTGGTATCACATCCAAAATGGTGGCACCTAGCAGAAGTCTCAGGTCTTTTGGACTTCTACACAATGGAAGTTTTTACAGGTAAATACCATGGTATAAATATAGTATATAAAGGAACACGTCATTTATAAGGTATCTATTTAGCTTGTCAGCTTGAAGGGTGCAGAGGAAAGCATCCTTTAATTCTTAGTGTAACAATCCCATAACCTCTTCCGTGTACATTATCAGATTGGTTGCAGGCCTTCAGAGTCTTGCCTCCCAGTATGCATCCGGATAAGCACCATTGTGCTTAGATAGGCAGCAATTCACCAGCTGATGATGTACCGTTGACATGTCTGCACTCCCCTGGCCTGGCATTATTTAAAGTTCAGCTTTATTAGCAGCATGTTTATAGTGTGCGCAGGAGGTAAGCTTAAAAACCAATAACAAAGCAACTGCCTTTAAATGACTGTATCAGGAAAATCAGTTTTGGCAAAAAATAATACCCTGTGTAGCCAATTGCTGGGAAGTAGACATTGCCCTTTATCTGCCTCTTTCCCTCTACTGTGATATTAATGTTGTGTTGCACTATCTCCCTCCGGCCAGCAGGGGGAGAGCTAAAACCAAGCAAGCCCATAGACTTCGATGCAGAACTCTGAGAATGCTGGGAGTTGTAGAGATGACAGTCATATAATGACTACACTATAATGGTTGCACTACAGATCCTGATATGCACTGTGCAGCAGGGACATGCAGTCAGACGAGGAGGGTAAGGCAGAGCTTCCCCTACAATTAACATAAAAAAAAAAAAAAGTCGTAGCTCGTCGTAGCTCGGCGACCTAGTGTCACAGAGACCCCGAGGGGCTCCTATCATCTATGGTTCCGGAGATACGGGGATCCTTGTGCAGCCGGGGATCCTTGTGCAGCCTGTCAGAAGCTACATACAGAGCGGCCAGTTTAAATACAAGTTGGCACACTCTGTTTGCAGCAGACTGAGAGGATGAGCTCACAGTGCCTCTCACTTCTTGTCAGAGGCACTGAGTTAAATGGACAACTTGGAGCCTTGGACCAATGGTAAATCACATTGGGCTAAAGCTGTCCAATAAAAATGCTGCAGTGGAGGCACGCCTCACTGCAGTGTCATAGAGGGGGGGGGGGGGGGCATGCGTCTAAAAGACAAATGCTGCCTTCCAGCACAGCCCTCTTAACTACAAGGAAAAACATGAGTTTATGTGTATAAAATTTACGCATAATCCCATGTTTTTCTCACACAGTTAAGAGGGAGAATGAGAATCTGCTGCTGCTAAAAAGGTACAAACTAAATAATATATTATTATGCTATATGTTATAACATATTCATTTATTATTTATCTATTTACTGCAAAATTACTGGTTTGAAGCTATAACTTCAGTAATTTGTCCATTAAGCCACCTGGTTGAGTACAGTTTTTGAAAATATAGTAAATTACCTTAAAAATATATAAAATGAATTTGTATATTACTTACGTATGGTAGTTAACCCCTTGCCACCCAGGCCAATTCTGACTCTTCTCTCCTACATGTAAAAATCATCATTTTTTTTGCTAGAGAATTATTCAGAACCCACAAACATATATATTGTTTTAGCAAACCCCCAAGGGAATAAAATGGCAGTCGTTGCAACTTTTTATGTTACACAGTATTTGCGCAGCAATTTATTTAAGGCAGAGAGTATTGTATAAGTAAATAACTTTAAAAGGCAGTTTTGGTCCTTTGACAGAAAACCATCAATTCCATGGTCTTTTTGTGGTTGCTGTGCTTTAGATATCCACTGGGTGGCTCCATTTGGGCTCCCTGTGAAGTTCTTACACACATCACCCGGCGGATGGGCTCCGCCCATGTTGGCTGTTAGTTATTGCCGGAGATGTTGGTTTCCGGCTCTCTCTTTCAGCCTGTTTATGGGTAGAAACTGCTACTTCAGTAGAACTGCCCTGTTTATGACTCCTCGTCACCTCCCCTGTGTGAGGATTGGCTCCCTCAACGGTAATGGAGATACATATGAACTCTTACCATTCGGCAGTCTTGTCTCGGTCCGAGCACTACCGATATGGAGATACTCCTGCACCAGCTTGCTTCAATGTAGAGCGATCTATGTTAGGGGAACATTGTTTGATCTGTGCTCTTCCCTCTTTTTCACTATGAGGCCCCATACATACAGGCGTTTTTACAGCCACATTTTTAAGCCTTTTTTACAACTTAAAAAATGTCAGCTGTACGTGGCATAGGCATTTTTAAGCTAAAAAAAACCCCCCACGACCAGCGTGTTCTGAGGCTCCAGCCCCAGAGCTGTAAAAATGCTGACGCCGGTAAAAACTCAAAAACGCGGCTTAACGTTGTATAACTCTATTCAAAATCATTGATACCCTATGGGAGCCCATTGATTTGAATAGAAGCCACACCAGAAGTCTGATCATGATGATCCAACTTGCGGTGCGACTTGTTTGCTGAGGATCTTTAAAGGGGAACCCCCCGCGCCAAAACGAAAAGAAAAATCCATACCATACCCTTATCTGAGCATACAGCCCGGCAGGTCAGGAAAAGGGGGGGGCAAGCACCTCCCCCCCATCCTGGACCATACCAGGCCACATGCCCTCAACATGGGGGGGGGGGTAGGTGCTTTGGGGCAGGGGGGCCCTGCGTCCCCCACCCCAAAGCACCTTTTTCCCATGTTGATGATGACAAGGGCCTCTTCCCGACAACCCTGGCCGGTGGTTGTCGGGGTCTGCGGGCAGGCACCCAGATCTCAGGCTCCTCCACCCTATGTGAATGAGAATGGGGTACATTCTACCCCTACCCATTCACCTTAAAAAAGTGTCAAAATTACACACATTACACAGGTATTTAAAGTATTTTATTAAATCACCGGCATTATGAGGTGGTGATGTCACAAGGTGGCGGGGCCTCCGGATTACATCAGCAGGTGGCTCCCGACCCATATCAATATAAGTCCTTGCACACGGCGGACCCAGCAGTACACCGGGAGATCACGTTGAGTCAACATCAGAAGAAGAATAGAGGGAAAAGACAGTGGAGAAGACCCGACAAAAGAGCAAAAAGACAGGAGACTCTGCAAAAGAGCGAGAAGACCGAAGACCTGGCAGAAGAGGGAGAAGAGAAGACAGCGCAGAGAGGAAAAGAATCGCAGAGGGAAAATAACTGGCAGAGGGAGAAAACATTGGCGGTGGAGTGAGAAGAGCCGGAGAGGGAGAAGACGCCGGAGCTGATTTAATAAAATACTTTAAAAACCTGCGTACTGTGTTTTGACACTGTTTTTTAGGTGAATGGGTACAATGTACCCCATACTCATTCACATAGGGTGGGGGGCCAGGATCTGGGGGACCCCTTATGGGGGCTTCCAGATTCCGATAAGCCCCTGCTTGCAGACCCCGACAACCACCGGCCAGGATTGTCGGTAAGAGGCCCTTGTCCTCATCAACATGGGAACAAGGTGCTTTGGGGTGGGGGGTCCCAAAGCACCCACCCCCCCCATGTTGAGGGCATGTGGCCTGGTATGATCCGGGGGGCACTCGCTCATCCCCCCCTCTCCTGACCTGCCGGGCTGCGTGCTCGGTTAAGGGTCTGGTATGGATTTTGGCCATTTTTTTTCACATTAAAACCCATACCAGACTGAAGGGTCTGGTATCTCTTGGGGGGAACCCCACGCACATTTTTTATTTTTTTTAATTTTGGCCGGGGGGGGTTCCCCTTCAAGATCTTCAGCACACAAGTCACACCGCAAGTCGGATCATCCCCCAAAGCAAAGCTTGTATATATATTACCCTCCTTAGTGACATATTACCTTCCAGATGTCACCCCCTTTAGAGCATTGAGTTCCACAAAACTCCGGTTTCCATGGGCGGGTCCAATCTGTGGCAGCAGGTAGGTGGAGCCGTGAAGTCACTAGGCTCCCACCCACCGCTACCCTCCCCTTGTGCTGGCAGCATGCACAGAGGACACAGAGTGTGTTCTGGGCAGAAGCAGGGCCCCCTGTGTCTCCTGCACACATAGATGCTTGTCCCTTGACAGTCAGGGATGATCGGTGCAGCGGGGGACAGCTGTGAGCACCAATCTCCCTGCATGGTTTTTGAGCTGACAGCCAACTCCAGCCCCCGTGTCCTCCTCCACCACCAACCCCCCCTTCTTCTCTAGCCCCCCTCGTGTCCTCCTCATCCGGCCACTGTGTCTTCCTCCTCTGCCCCCCCCTTGTCCCCCACAGCCAGCTTCCCTCCTCTCCTGCAGGCTGCGGGGGGAATGTGTCAGGATGGAGAGCAGAGGAAGGGACCAGTAAGTATGTCATTTACTGGCCCCTTCTTTTTCTGAATGGAACATAGTGAGCGTTCACTACATATCGCTCCTATGTCCTGTGATAACTGAGCAGAGCAAACTGTGTTTTACTCTGCTTCAGTTTATGAATGAATGGGAGACGCTGTCTCCTGTTCATTAATTTTCAATGCTGAGGCTGCAGAGAAAAAGTTTGGGGAATCTGTGTCCTCAGCCCCTTTCTCTGTTCCAAAGGGACCCCTGATATCTCCCCAAAGGCCCCCCACAGGGCTGAAAAAAAATGCAATAAAAATTACAAAATTAAAAAAAATTATTTAAAAAATTGTAAAAAAATAAATAAACAAAAACTACTGACACCTCCACCCACCCTACCGACACAGACCAGAGCCGCAAGCCCCCCACCCCCTCAAAAAGGATCATAATAAACGACAAATTAAATAGTAAAAAAAAACATAAAAATGAAAAAAAACTTCTGACACCGTCCACTGCACTACTGACACTGTACTTTGCCCTACTGACACCATCCTCTGCCCTGCTGACACCATCCACTGCCCTATTGACACTGTCCACTGCCCTACTGACACTGTCCACTGCCCTACTGACACCATCCACTGCCCTACGGACACCGTCCTCTGCCCTACTTACACCATCTACTGCCCTACTGACAACATTCACTGCCCTACTGACACTGTCTACTGCCCCACTGACACCGTTCACTGCCCTACTGACACTGTCTACTGCCCCACTGACACCGTCCACTGCCCTATTGACACCGTCCACTGCCCTACACACACCGTCCCCTGCCCTACTGACACTGTCCACTGCCCTACTGACACCGTCCACTGCCCTACTGACACCGTCCTCTGCCCTACTTACACCGTCCATTGCCTTACTGACACCATCCACTGCCCTACTGACACCGTCCACTGCCCTACTGACACCATCCACTGCCCTACTGACAACGTCCACTGCCCTACTGACACTGTCTACTGCCCTACTGACACCGTCCACTGCCCTACTGACACAGTCCTCTGCCCTACTGACACCGTCCTCTGCCCTACTGACACCGTCCTCTGCCCTACTGACACCATCCTCTGCCATACTGACACTGTCCACTGCCCTACTGACACCGTTCACTGCCCTACTGACACGTCCACTACCCTACAGACACTGTCAACTGCCCTACTGACACTGTCCACTGCCCTACTGACACCGTTCACTGCCCTACTGACACGTCCACTACCCTACAGACACTGTCAACTGCCCTACTGACACTGTCAACTGCCCTGCTGACACCGTCTGCTGCCCTACTGACACCATTCATGGAAAGAAGGAAAGAATGAGGGATGGAGGGACAGCAGGCCCAGAACCTACACCACAATAGCAATATGTGTATTCCAGAAATTTTAACAATCCGCAGATAAAGATACTCAAAACACCTGGTGTTAGCGCTTCAGTCATCCCGGCACCATGGTTGGTATGGTATCAGGATGATTGAAGCGCATTATTTCTATTATTATATTGTAATATAAAATGCAATCATTCAGCTCACTATAATGCAGAATCAGTGGGAGCACCGAGCGTGTTACTTGCCATGTCGACTGCCACCAGATGCCATCAGGTTTCCCCAGCAGAGTCCCTCGTTACATCAGGTGCCCCCAGCAGAGTCCTTCCTTACATCAGTCGGAGATGGGTGCAGAACCAGAGGAGCGGACTGTGGTGTTGTGGGCAGTGGAGTTGGGCAGCTGCAGCCAGGAAGGCTGGCAGGGAAATAAGAGGGCTGACTGGGATCATTAGCCGCATATGTGACAGCTAGCACCAGAACTTACTATTTTCTTTTTGCTACACATTAGGGGCCTGTGGTTCCTGCCTGTGAAGGGCATTTTCTTTAGGCTTGGCTGAGCTAGTGTCAAGCCTACAGTGCAAGCTAGTCTGGAGAACAAAAGAGAGGAAGCGATGTGCAGGAGGAATATGGAGCGATACTTAGAAGAGAGGAATCGATGTACAGGAGGAATATGGAGCCATACTCATAAGATAGTAAGTGATGTACAGGATGAGTATGGAGCGATACGCAGAAGAGAGGAAGTGGTGTACAGGAGGAGCATGGAACAATACTCAGAAGAGAGGAAGCGATGCGCAGGAGGAGTATGGAGTGATACTCAGAAGAGAGGAAGTGATGTATATAAGGAGTATGGAGTGATACTCAGAAGAGAGGAGGCGATGTACAGGAGGAGTATGGAGCAATACTCAGAAGAGAGGAAGCGATGCACAGGAGGAGTATGGAGCGATACTCAGAAGAGAGGAAGCGATGTACAGGAGGAGTATGGTACGATACTCCGAAGAGAGGAAGCGATGTACAGAAGGAGTATGGAGCAATACTCAGAAGAGAGGAAGCGATGTGCAGGAGGAGTATGGAGTGATACTCAGAAGAGAGGAATCAATGTACAGGAGGAGTATGGAGCAAAACTCAGAAGATAGTAAGTTATGTACAGGATGAGTGTGGAGCAATACTCAGAAGAGAGGAAGCAATGTACAGGGGGAGTATGGAGCTATACTCAGAAGAGAGGAAGCAATGTACAGGAGGAGTATGAAGAGATACTCAGAAGACAGTAAGTTATGTACAGGATGAGTGTGGAGCGATACTCAGAAGAGAGGAAGTGATGTACAAGAGGAGTATGGAGCAATACTCAGAAGAGAGGAAGCGATGTACAGGTGGAGTATGGAGCAATGCTCAGAAGAGAGGAAGCAATGCACAGGAGGAGTATGGAGTGATACTCAGAAGAGAGGATGCGATGTACAGGAGGAGTATGGAGCAATACTCAGAAGAGAGGAAGCGATGTACAGGAGGAGTATGGTACGATACTCCGAAGAGAGGAAGCGATGTACAGAAGGAGTATGGAGCAATACTCAGAAGAGAGGAAGCGATGCGCAGGAGGAGTATGGAGTGATACTCAGAAGAGAGGAAGTGATGTACATGAGGAGTATGGAGTGATACTCAGAAGAGAGGAAGCAATGTGCAGGAGTAGTATGGAACGATCCTCAGAAGAGAGGAAGTGATGTACAGGAGGAGTATGGAGCGATACTCAGAAGAGAGGAAGCGATGTACAGGAGGAGTATGGAGCGTTACTCAGAAGAGAGGAAGCAATGTGCAGGGGCAGTACGGAACGATCCTCAGAAGAGAGGAAGCGATGTACAGGAGGAGTATGGAACGATACTCAGAAGAGACTAAGCGATGTACAGGAGGAGTATGGAGCGATACTCAGAAGAGAGGAAGTGATGTACAGGAGGAGTATGGAGCGAAACTCAGAAGATAGGAAGCGATGCACAGGAGTAGTATGGAGTGATACTCAGAAGAGAGGAAGCGATGTACAGGAGGAGTATGAAGCAATACTCAGAAGAGAGGAAGCGATGTACAGGAGGAGTATGGAGCAAAACTCAGAAGACAGTAAGTTATGTACAGGATGAGTGTGGAGCGATACTCAGAAGAGAGGAAGCGATGTATAAGAGGAATATGGAGCAAGACTCAAAAGAGAGGAAGCGATGTACAGGAGGAATATAGAGCGATACTCAGAAGAGAGGATGTGATGTACAGGAGGAGTATGGAGCAATACTCAGAAGAGAGGAAGCGATGCACAGGAGGAGTATGGAGTGATGCTCAGAAGAGAGGAAGAGATGTACAGGTGGAGTATGGAGCGATACTCAGAAGAGAGGAAGCGATGTACAGGAGGAGTATGGAGCGATACTCAGAAGAGAGGAAGCGATGTACAGGAGGAGTATGGAACGATACTCAGAAGAGAGGAAGCGATGTACAGAAGGAGTATGGAGCAATACTCAGAAGAGAGGAAGCGATGCGCAGGAGGAGTATGGAGTGATACTCAGAAGAGAGGAAGTGATGTACATAAGGAGTATGGAGTGATACTCAGAAGAGAGGAGGCGATGTACAGGAGGAGTATGGAGCGATACTCAGAAGAGAGGAAGTGATGTACAGGAGGAGTATGGAGCGATACTCAGAAGAGAGGAAGCGATGTACAGGAGGAGTATGGAGCGTTACTCAGAAGAGAGGAAGCAATGTGCAGGAGTAGTATGGAACGATCCTCAGAAGAGGGAAGCGATGTACAGGAGGAGTATGGAACGATACTCAGAAGAGAAGAAGCGATGTACAGGAGGAGTATGGAGCGATACTCAGAAGAGAGGAAGTGATGTACAGGAGGAGTATGGAGCGATACTCAGAAGATAGGAAGCGATGCACAGGAGTAGTATGGAGCGATACTCAGAAGAGAGGAAGCGATGTACAGGAGGAATATGAAGCAATACTCAGAAGAGAGGAAGCGATGTACAAGAGGAATATGGAGCAATACTCAGAAGAGAGGAAGCGATGTACAGGAGGAATATAGAGCGATACTCAGAAGAGAAGATGTGATGTGCAGGAGGAGTATGGAGCAATACTCAGAAGAGAGGAAGCGATGCACAGGAGGAGTATGGAGTGATGCTCAGAAGAGAGGAAGAGATGTACAGGTGGAGTATGGAGCGATACTCAGAAGAGAGGAAGCGATGTACAGGAGGAGTATGGAGCGATACTCAGAAGAGAGGAAGCGATGTACAGGAGGAGTATGGAGCAATACTCAGAAGAGAGGAAGCGACGCACAGGAGGAGTATGGAGTGATACTCAGAAGAGAGGATGCGATGTACAGGAGGAGTATGGAGCAATACTCAGAAGAGAGGAAGCGATGTACAGGAGGAGTATGGTACGATACTCAGAAGAGAGGAAGCGATGTACAGAAGGAGTATGGAGCAATACTCAGAAGAGAGGAAGCGATGCGCAGGAGGAGTATGGAGTGATACTCAGAAGAGAGGAAGCGATGTACATGAGGAGTATGGAGTGATACTCAGAAGAGAGGAGGCGATGTACAGGAGGAGTATGGAGCAATACTCAAAAGAGAGGAAGCGATGCACAGGAGGAGTATGCAACGATACTCAGAAGAGAGGAAGCGATGTACAGGAGGGGTATGGAACGATACTCAGAAGAGAGGAAACGATGTACAGGAGGAGTATAGAGCGATACTCAGAAGATTGGAAGGGATGTACAGGAGGAGTTTGGAGCGATACTCAGAAGATAGGAAGAGATGTACAGGAGGAGTATGTAGCGATACTCAGAAGAGAGGAAGCGATATACAGGAGGAGTAAGAAGCGATACTCAAAAGAAAGGAAGTGATGCACAGGAGGAGAAATGGAGTGATGTATATACAGGATGTATATAAAGTCCCAAGTTCCAATGTTTGATCACCTGGGCATCTCATGAGTCCTCATCCCTATCCAAGTTTAATATCCCCTCAATAAAACAAATTGCAAGGACTGCTTTATTCTCTCTGAGGATTGAAAAAGTGTGTGCCTGGCTGGGCAGGGTGACAGACGGACCATTATACTGAGCAGCCCCTACGGGGGTACCGCTACACTATTTAAGCCACACCCACATTTCACAGCCGCTGTATCATGTTGGAACAATCTCTGATCAAAGTCCAAGGGGGTCACCATATTTGCATTTTTAACCACTTGAGCCCCGGAAGGATTAGGACCGGAGCCATTTTTGCGATTCGGCACTGCGTCGATTTAACTGAAAATTGCGCGGTCGTGCGGCGTTGTACCCAAACGAAATTTGCTTCCTTTTTTTCCCACAAATAGAGCTTTCTTTTGGTGGTATTTGATCCCCTCTGTGTCATTTCTGATCGCCGCTATAAACAAAAGAAGAGCGACAATTTTGCAAAAAAAAAAACAAATTTCTTACTTTTTGCTAGAATACAAATCCAAAAAAAAATATAAAAAAACAATTTTTTTCACCGTTTTTGGCCGATTTACATTCTTTCTCATATTTGCAATAAAAAAAATTGCAATCGGCGTTTATTGATTGGTTTGCGCAAAAGTGGTCGCGTTTACGGATGATGAGAATTCATTTTTGGGGTTTTTTTTTTTACTAGTAATGGCGGCGATCTGCGATTTTTAGCGATACTGCGATATTGCAGCGGACATGTCAGAACATTTTGACACTTTTTTGGGACCATTGGCATTTATACAGCGATCAGTGCTATAAAAATGCACTGATTACTGTGTAAATGTCATTGGCAGTGAAGGGGTTAACCTGCAGGGGGCGCTCTAAGGGTTAAGTATGTTCCCTGGGCGTGTTCTAACTGTGGGGGGACTGCCCTAGCTGGGGAAGGGAAGTGGTCACAGCCTTCGTATACAGGAAGGCTGTGATCACAGCCCTTCCCCCTTCACAGAAGGAGGTCCGTGTTTACATACACGGACCTCCGTTCCTTCGCTCCGGGGGGGCCATCGCGGGTAGCCGGCGGCAATCGAAGCCGCCGCACCCACTCCCTGGCCCTCCCCGAACACAGTGAGCGTGCGGGCGCGCCTCCAGCGGCGCGCGCGCGCTCACAGTGCGCGTTATCGCAGCCGCCGTCGTATGACGGCGGTTTGCGATAACGAGCCACTTTGCCGCCGTCAACCTGCGGTTGGCGGTCGGCAAGTGGTTAATGCACATTTTTCCATGTTTAACTAGGATGTTGGCAGCCTTGTACACCCTCTCCCTATCACCATTTCCATACTGTACCTATACTGCATGCAGGTTAACTGGGACTGTCGTTAAGTGCAAAGACACTCTTAAAGCGCCCCAAAGATAGCCAGCAGAAGAACATCTCAAAGGACTTCTCCTCCCATAATGTTTATTCTGCAAGCCCCCTTTGTTCCCCTGTTCCCTTCACTGCCATCATCTTTTTCCTTTGGACAGGTCATACGCCATAAATCCACTCTGGCAGTATAGTTCCAGCTCTCAGACAAGCAAGGCCTGAATGCAGCATTCCCCTTAACCACTTGACCTTTGGAAGATTTACCCCACTTCATGACCAAGCCATTGTATGTATTTTTTTCCGACAAATAGAGCTTTCTTTTGGTGGTATTGGATCACCTCTGTGTTTTTTGCACTATAAACAAAAAAAGACTGACAATTTTGGAAAAAAAAGCAATTTTTTACTTTCTGCTATAAAACATATCCAATAAAAACATTTTAAAAAATCACATTTCTTCATAAATTTAGGCCAATGTGTATTCTGCTACATGTTTTTGGTACAGTAAGCGTATATAGCGTCTGCAAACTATGGGATATATTTATGGAATTTTTATTATTATTTTTTTATACTATATTTGTATTATTTTTTTTACTAGTAATGGTGGTGATCAGCGACTTATAGCGGGACTGCAATATTGCGGTGGACAAACGGACTCTAACTGACAATTTGTGGGAACCAATGACACTAATACAGTAATCAGTGCTAAAAATATGCACTGTCATTGTACTAATGACACTGGCTGGGAAGGGGTTAAACATCTTGGGCGATCAAAGGATTAACTGTGTGCCTAGCCAGTGTTTTTGTGTACTGTCTTTAAACTTTAACTTTACTGGATAAACTTATTACTGCTCACTGCTGCATTTGAGGTGACCTTGCTACTGTTTATGCTGATCTGGACTCCAAATGTCATCTTATGCCTAGTCCTTACTGTTAATCACTTTATATGCTAAATTGTGTTATTACTAGTGTTGAGCGAACCCGGACTGTAACGTTCGGGTCCGTACCGAACTTTCGGGTGTCCGTGGCACGGACCCGGACCCGGACATTTCAAAAATCGTTCGGGGGTGCCTGTGGGCTTTCAAGCCATGCCTGGGCTTGCAATGTCAGGCCCAAGCGAGTTGTGATCATTATTGTGTTAAATCGTATATTTCACTAATTGTCATTCCTGATCCGTATTCTACTGTAAACCTCAGGTCTAGTCGTATTTGTCATCGTTCCAGTGGAGTTTACGTCGTCACTCGTCATTATTCAAATAGGTCATTTCAATTTCAAATTTCTGTCATGTGTTTTTGTGACCGATCCGTGTGTCAATTAGGAAACTAGCGGGTTCTACAAATTGGGGAAGGGTCGGTCACAGTAATCATGTTACTGTCACGTATAAAAATCGTGACTAA
>BLSH010121841.1:1915975-1932085 GCA_018402905.1 Glandirana rugosa | reverse complement strand
TAAACATATTTTTGATATACTACACTATGGAATCCGTTTGTCTCTTCCTGCATGCCTGATTTTTGGAGTAAGGATCGGAATCAAGGAGTCCAACGACCGGTGGGTCGTACGGTGTGACCACACGGGAGGATCGAGAGTGAGAGAAAAAAACGCACCCCATATTGGAAGAACATCTCCCGCTAAAGATACCTTGATGCGCACAGGTCCTTACCTGCTCAGGTGAGAGTTCTGAGAGCACAGATCCAGTTGAAGCACCTTAGAAATGGAATCCTTTTTGGGGTGATTAACCACCCCCCTGCACAAAGAGGCTTCCCACACCATTGTTTGGAGCACGAATCGTTTTATGAACTTTGGAGCACAAGTCACTCATTTGTCACTTTTACCACTTTATTATAAAGGACTATATTTGATTTTCCACTTGATATTTATTTTTATTTTTATTAACTATCTTGCTACAATTTATTTATCTTATCACAATATCACAGACATTCAGATTTTATTGAATTTTGCATTTACTACTTTTTATCTCGGTATTATTATATATATTATATCCTTGTTTTATTATCATGAGTATGTATACACCTGTCTAGTATCGCCCAGGCAAAATCAGCAAGGTGCATTGTACACTTCGTTTTTTACCTATTTAACTACTAACAGTGAAATAGTGTGGCAATACATCCTAGAACCACTAGGGGCAAGGTTCTTTTACTTACACACTGGTATAGGCTGCGCAGTACCATCCTCATCCTTAGATAACTATATACAGGATGTATATAAAGTCCCAAGTTCCAATGTTTGATCACCTGGGCATCTCATGAGTCCTCATCCCTATCCAAGTTTAATATCCCCTCAATAAAACAAACTGCAAGGACTACTTTATTCTCTCTGAGGATTGAAAAAGTGTGTGCCTGGCTGGGCAGGGTGACAGACGGACCATTATACTGAGCAGCCCCTACAGGGGTACAGCTACACTATTTAAGCCACACCCACATTTCACAGCCGCTGTGTCATGTTGGAACAATCTCTGATCAAAGTCCAAGGGGGTCACCATATTTGCATTTTTAATGCACATTTTTCCATGTTTAACTAGGATGTTGGCAGCCTTGTACACCCTCTCCCTTTCACCATTTCCATACTGTACCTATACTGCATGCAGGTTAACTGGGACTGTCGTTAAGTGCAAAGACACTCTTAAAGCGCCCCAAAGATAGCCAGCAGAAGAACATCTCAAAGGACTTCTCCTCCCATAATGTTTATTCTGCAAGCCCCCTTTGTTCCCCTGCTCCCTTCACTGCCATCATCTTTTTCCTTTGGACAGGTCATACGCCATAAATCCACTCTTGCAGTATAGTTCCAGCTCTCAGACAAGCAAGGCCTGAATGCAGCATTCCCCTTAACTACTTGACCTTTGGAAGATTTACCCCCCTTCATGACCATTTTTTTCCGACAAATAGCGCTTTCTTTTGGTGGTATTGGATCACCTCTGTGTTTTTTGCACTATAAACAAAAAAAGACTGACAATTTTGAAAAAAAAAAACAATTTTTTACTTTCTGCTATAAAACATATCCAATAAAAACATTTTAAAAAATCAAATTTCTTCATAAATTTAGGCCAATGTGTATTCTGCTACATGTTTTTGGTACAGTAAGCGTATATAGCGTCTGCAAACTATGGGATATATTTGTACTCGGAATCTTCAGAATGAAATGGTGAGACATAAATTGGACATAATTAAAAGGAACAGAGACCTGAAGTGTGCCGTGCTCATGAAGGACAGTATGCCTTAAAGGGGGCATACCTAGTGTAGTTGTAATAAGAATGTAGAAATTAAGGGCTAGGGAGGGTCGGAGATGCGCTCCCAGGAAGCCGTGCATAAGGAAGGAGGAGGCTGGGTTATATGTGCCCCAGACTCCTCCTACAAATACAGGCAGGCCTGCGGCCAGCCTTAACATTTGTACTCGGAATCTTCAGAATGAAATGGTGAGACATAAATTGGACATAATTAAAAGGAACAGAGACCTGAAGTGTGCCGTGGTCATGAAGGACAGTATGCCTTAAAGGGGGCAAAAAGACACGGATAGGATTAGGTGACAAAATTGTTTATTAAAGCAAGACAGAAGCTAATCAACCAACCGAGCAAAAGCACTGGACATCTCGGAAAAAGGTTCAGGGATATATCTGACGTAACAAAAAGACTTCCACCTGCCTAATTTACGGATTACGTGAGCGGGGACCCCTTGCTGAGAAGCAGCCGAGGCTGCACCAATCCTGAAGGAGTGACCTGAATACTGTTTGGGGTTTGCTCCCAGTCTGGATAGCAAAATCCGTACGTGTTTGATGAATTGGCTAGTAGTAAGAGGGTTAACGGGAAACGGCAGTAGAGGTCCATCACTAGCCTTTCCCTTAAGTAGAACCAATAGGGCCTCCAGCACCTTGACCGGACACCATGCTGTGTTGGTTTCAAAATACCTGACGTCCGAGCCTCTACCTGCTTGGCTATTCTTGCACGTATCTAAGTGTAACCTGAAATGCCCCTGGTGTCTGGTGAGATGTTTTAATAAAATAGGCCGGGACCGAGAACCAGACATGGAAAACTCGCTCGGCCTGAGGAACCCGTAGAATGCCAAATATATGGCTGACTTGATGATCAGGCTGGCCTGTACGCCGAAAGGAGCCGCGGAGAGCAAGTCAGACATATCACGAAACAGCTGCCCCGTGACCGGGCGTCTGTTAACTGTGGTAGGTGGGCAATTCTTTTGTAACCCCTTAAATATAGCCTTAACAGGGTGTGCAGAGAATAAAGAGGGATCATTGGGGTGCTGCATGGACCTAAAATGCTGGATCCCAGCCACATAAGTTTTGATGGTGGACAGTGTTAGCTTCAGATTAAAGTGGCAAAAGGAGATGAAGGACAACACACACTCCACGCTGAACCGGTCTGCGTGGGGAAATTGCTCTAAAAAGGAGAGGAACGCTTGCCAAGCTGAGTCGTACGCCTTCCTGGTATTAGCTGCCAAAGAAGAGGTGATCAGCTCCCTGGCCCCTGCCTGCAAGACACTTAATCCATCCTGAGTGTTGAGTAACAAGGGCATGGTGTAGCCTGAAGGTCCGCCTCCGGAACCTGTCGAAAAAATATAGGATAATTAAAACGTGACAAAGCGTCGGCTGCCACGTTCCCTGAACCTTCGATGAAACAACAAATGATGTGGAACTTCCCATGCAGGGAGAGCCAGGTTAACTTTCTTAGAAAGGCCATGATCGCCAGTGATTTGGACCTGCCTTTGTTGACAATTTCGACTACAGCCGCGTTATCAGACACGAACCTGGCTGTCTGGCCACCCCACAGGTGACCCCAGACCTGAGCTGCTGCCACAAGGGGATAGATCTCAAACAAGGCAGAGGTCTTGTAGAAACCGGGTATGGATTTCACTTCATCCGGCCATTGCCCAGCCAGCCAGTGATTACCAAAAATGCCCGCGAAACCTCTGGACGCGGCTGCATCGGAAACCACTGTGGGTGATGAATCGGAAACGCCGGGGATGAACATGGAAACACTGTTCCACTGACGTAAAAAACAGTCCCACATATTGAGGTCCGCTAGTGCGGCAGCGTCCAGTTTAATACAGGCGTCAGAGTCCCCGGCTAGAGGGAGGAGAGACAACAGTCTGGACACAAAGGACCTGCCTTGGGGGATTATCCTCATCGCATAGTTCATCATGCCCAAGAGGGACTGTAATTCCCTCCTGGTACACACCTGCGATCTTGCACATGCATGGATGCGTTCCTGGATCCTCACCAATTTGTCAGTCGGAAGACTGGCCTGCATAGACTGGGAATCTAACCTGATGCCTAAGAAATTCAAGGTTTTAGCAGGGCCCTCAATCTTTTTCTCCGCTAAAGGCACATTGAGAGCCGAAAATACGGCAACCAATTTCCCAAGATCAGAAGGAGTTTTATGGACCGCTTCGATTAGCAAGAAGTCATCCAGGTAGTGGATAACCTCCCGGCAACCTTCTCGGTGCACCAAAATCCAACTGAGAGCTTGGGCAAAAGTGTTGAAAAGCCACGGGCTGCTCCTGGACCCGAAAGTAAGCTTCGTGGCGAAATAATATTGGTCTCGCCACTTGATTCCATGCCATTGCCACAGGGAGGGAAGAATCGGCAATAGCTTGAAAGCATCAGAAATATCAGCTTTTGACAGCCAGGCCCGACCCCCAACCTGATGATACTTTGAATTGCTTGATCTACGGAAGCATATTTCAAGGAAAACTCCTCGGACGGGATCAAAGAATTAAGGCTAGGTACCTGTGAGGAATGAGGCGCTGACAAATCATAGATCAAACTTAATTTATTGTTAAACTTGCCAACCGCAATCCCGATAGGACTAACCCTCCAGCTATCAAATGGTGGCTCGGAAAATGGGACTATAACGAACCCCTTCTCTAACTCGGTCTGTAGTAAGGTGTCCACTGCTGCCTGGTTATCCATAGGGGACAGCGAGTTAGGACACTCAAAAGTCACCTGCGGGAGGGAAATGAAACCGGTATGAAAACCTAACGAAAATCCTGAAACCAGAAACTCCCTGATTGTGGATGAAGGGTGTTCCGCCAGCCAGGCTGCCAGCAAAGGAACATTAACCCGGCTTAGTCAGGGCCTGTTAGTGTGTTTCAGGGAGCACGTAGTTTTAGGATGGGCCCTGAAACAAACAAAACAGATATGTAACAACCTGCACTGATTATAGTTGCAGGACCCCAGATTGTAGTTGTTACAGATCTGGGCCTTGCCAAGATGATGTATAGGCCGGCCCAACTTGTCTACTTGAGGAACACTGCCGGAGCTAGTAACACCGCTGACACCTGGCCGGGGAATCCCGGGCAGGGCAAGGAGATCCGTGTTTGGGCACCATGAAGTAGTATGGGAAGAAGATTGACAATTTGCGCATACCGGGGCCCTCAGACCGGCAAAATGCCTGCAGAAGAGCTCGGTATCAATGTTCCCCCAGAAAACCATTACTTGATGTTGGAGCAACACCGCCGCTGCCTTGGCTGAAAAAGAATGGTGGTAATCGTAAAAACTAGTACCACCATATTTATGGCCTAAATCCACTATGGCGTACAAATACAGGTCCAGCTCTTCCCTGCGCCCTGGCTGAACAGAACATATGATGTCTCTATACATGCTGAAAGCCAGGACGAACTCCGGGATGGATAGTTTACGACTGAGCCTCTGATCCCTGGTTTTAACGATAACTGACACGTCCCCGCAAGCGTAGGAGCGGTTGTCGGCAACATCATGCGCTGCGATCAGGAGGGATGCAAGGTTGACGTCCTTACCCTCTAAAATATCTCTCCTGATGTTAGCGGGGACAAAATGGGCCGGAATGACAGAGGGTGTGACTGAACCAATACCTGCCATCGGGGGCACCAGCGTAGGCATGGCCGGAACCCTGGCTGCTGCCGCAGGCCCGGAAGGGGCTTGAACCTCTGGTACTAGGGGAGGTCTGGCCTCCAACGCCTCGACCCTGGCCCTCAGATCCTGCCCTGAAGTGACCAATGACGTTAGCGTCGCCTGAATGTCAGCGAGCGAATTGGCAACTGCACGAAGAGTCACTTGCTCGGCATTAGAAACGGAAGACCGAGGAAATAATAATCTGAATAACTCGGCCTTTCGGGCAGAAGCCGGGTAAGAAATGCCCCTGAGCTGAAGTTCTGCGATTAACTTCGGAATAGTCCATGATCTTAATGAAGGAGAGCCTCCATGTTCGGAACTTCTGGCTGGTGAAGGAGGGTTGGACTGGAAATCCCTTATATCTTCTGCTTGTGACATGACCTGTACAATCGAGAAAAGTGTATGAGAGAAGACAAACAAGAAAAGCGAGAAGCTGCCAAAGAGGCGTCAGAGTGAGTGGCCTGAGCTAGATAAGACTGTGCTAACCATCGTTGTACCTGCAACGGTGGACCGTGCAACCCTACAGTGCGGGTACGTGAAGTGCTGGCGTGGCGGCCCCTGCCAATGCATGGGAACCTGACGGTGATGGTTGCGAAAGTGCTCAAGACTCCGGGAACCCTTGACCAGGTGATAAACCGGGGTGATCAACCGTGCAACCATGCCACCCCCCCTTACCTGCGAACAGGCGAGTGACCTGTGAGCTAGCATTCCTACCCAGCGTTACCGATCCCCTGCTGCCCCAGTATTACTTACCAAACTGTAGACTGAGATCCGCGATATGGCTGAACACTTGAGCTTGACACTAAGAAAGGGATAAACGTAAACTAGAACATTATCAGAGGCCTCAGCTGACCCCTCAATGCAAACTTACTGATACGAAACATAACTACCCTCTCCTTCCTCCGTGGCCCCGTAAGGGCGGAAGGAGAGTCACCTGTACAGCCAGTAATAACGAAATAACAAGTACGCATAGAATTACGTATGAGATGCTGCTCCTACCTCCGTGGCCCCGTGAGGGCGGAAGGAGCACCATCTGGTATGCTAACAGAACAGATTAAACGACGAGAACATGCGACTTAACGTGTGGCATGCTGCTCCTTCCTCCATGGCCCCGTGTGGGCGGAAGGAGTATGATGTAAAAATTTTTTTTTTTTTACCAGAATGACTGAAATGAAGCATGAACACTTGGATAAATGACATGCAGCTCCTTCCTCCGTGGCCCGTATGGGCGGAAGGAGCACAAAGTAAAATAATTTACCAGAACAACTGAAAATAGAACGTGAATACTTAGACCTATGGCATGCCGCTCCTTCCTCCGAGGCCCATGTGGGCGGAAGGAGCACAGAATGAAATATCAGAACGACTGAAAAGAAATGTGAACATTAAGAAAAATGACATGCAGCTCCTTCCTCCGTGGCCCGAGAGGGCGGAAGGAGCTCCTTCTGTAACACCAATCCGGAAGGATTGAGAAAATGCTGCGTACCTAGAAATGTAAAAAATGTTTTCTCCTTCCTCCGTGGCCCCGTATGGGCGGAAGGAGTTAAAACGAGAAAATGAGTGACATATTTACTCCTTCCTCCGAGGCCCCGTGTGGGCGGAAGGAGTTAACTGAGAAAATGAGTGACGTAATCAACTCCTTCCTCCGTGACCCCGAATGGGCGAAAGGAGTTAAATGAGAAAAAATGAGTGACGTATTAACTCCTTCCTCCGTGGCCCCGTGCGGGCGGAAGGAGTTAAATGAGAAAATGAGTGCTGTATGCATACCTTCCTCCGTGGCCCAGAGAGGGTGGAAGGAGTGCATGAACCGTATGAGTGACATGCATGTCCTTCCTCCGAGGCCCAATGGGCGGAAGGCAAGCCACCAAAGTATAATCCTGCTAATCAACCCCCTCCATAATTATTTAAAAAATTTTTTTTTTTTTTTAAAACACCCTGCACTTCCCCCTGTGGCCCATGAGGGCGGAAGGAGCAGCCACCGAATGTCAGAAACGCAAGCATGACATAACAAAATTTATAAGACCCTCTACGGACCCCTGACATGAAAAACAAAAGGTGAAAACACATTTATTTAAATTTTGCATCTTACCTTAGAGAAGAACAGGCTTCACACAGCGACCGACCACACCGTGCGACCAACAAAGTATTCTGACAGGACGTCAACCAGGCTAGAGGCTCAAATCTGGCAGTGGCATGAACTCTACCTACAAAGAATATCCAATTAATATCTGCCTGCTAACATGAACCACCCACAGGACATGAACCATACCCGACAGCCTACTTCCTATCCCCTGCCTGCTCCTGAAAAGAAAACCACCCCTGCGGCTGAGGCATGGGGAACCCGACCCCTGCTGATGCCGCGGCTTCAAGGCTCCTGTACCTTCCTGCGACCCGCAGCCCAGCCAGCAGCAGACGAGCGTAGACCGGACCATGAGGAGGTGTGAGAGAAGGCATCCCTCTCCCTGGACAGCAGAGCTACGTGGTGTAAAAAGAGCTCTGACTAACCCAAGCTCACAGACCTGCCAGGAACAATCGGTGCGTGCCCACGACCTTGCTCTTTATTCCTAATACGGTCGGACGGCTGAGGTGTTTATCCACCCTGCGGTTGCCCCATTCCAAGACCCTCTTTGTGGACCCCCTGGCCAGCTGGAACGTGGAAAGTCGACCCTCACAAGCGGAGACCAGGGTTCCCCTAACTGGAGGCCATGAAGGGAAAAGGAGTGTCCCCAGCCACCCACTTACCACCGCCCGAACGAAACACCGCAACGCCGAAATGCTACACACCACGCGGCGAGACCCGGCAGACGGCGACCGGAAATGACGTCACGCAGAAGCGCTCCCAGGAAGCCGTGCATAAGGAAGGAGGAGGCTGGGTTATATGTGCCCCAGACTCCTCCTACAAATACAGGCAGGCCTGCGGCCAGCCTTAACATTTATGGAATTTTTATTATTATTTTTTATACTATATTTGTATTTTTTTATACTAGTAATGGTGGTGATCAGCGACTTATAGCGGGACTGAAATATTGCGGTGGAGAATCGGACACTGACAATTTGTGGGAACCAATGACACTAATACAGTAATCAGTGCTAAAAATATGCACTGTCATTGTACTAATGACACTGGCTGGGAAGGGGTTAAACATCTTGGGCGATCAAAGGATTAACTGTGTGCCTAGCCAGTGTTTTTGTGTACTGTCTTTAAACTTTAACTTTACTGGTTAAACTTATTACTGCTCACTGCTGCATTTGAGGTGACCTTGCTACCGTTTATGCTGATCTGGACTCCAAATGTCATTTTATGCCTAGTCCTTACTGTTAATCACTTTATATGCTAAATTGTGTTATTACCATTGTTAATCCAATTTATGCTTGTCTAGTTACCAACCGTATTAGGTGACAATATATTAGGTTTGCCTTTACTACCTGTTTTTTTGCCTGTTTTATTTGATATAGAACTACTGTTGGGTACTAAGTATTACTTTCAGTGATTTTCTGTGGTATTGCTTGTATACCTAACTTGGTGTGTCAGAGGGGCTGAGGTGCTTCAGAAGGTTGAGGCAAAGAACAGAGGACCCATCCTATCCAGCGGCTCCTACGGGGTATCGCTACGCTTAGATTGGATTCTTACCTTCATTACTTGTTCCACTAACTACTTCTCTGTTGAAGAGGAATCCTTCACACAATTCTGCTGAGAAACTGACACTTCTGGAAGTGTCAAACTTATGATCTTCTATGTTCCCTGCAGCTCTCTATGGTTCTCCCACCAACCTCCAAGACACTACAGTTTAGAGGACCACACAGCATACAAGCACATTGACATGATGTGTGGCTTCCATATCTATTTGAAACCTCTGTCAGGATGTTTGCCTTTTTCTCTGAGACACAGGGGTTGATTTACTAGAGGCAAATAGGCTGTTCACTTTGCAAGAGAATTGACCCCAGAGCTTAGCAAATGTGGTGAAGCTCTACTGACTTGTATCATCCAATCATGTGTAAGCTAAAATACAATTGTTTTATTAATTTTCCGTGCATGTGATTGAGTATTCTTTGAAAAGTGAAACTTCACCACATTTACTAAGCTCTGGGGAAAATTCCCTTGCAAAGTGCATACAGTGGGGAAAATAATTATTTGACCCCCTGCAGATTTTGTAAGTTTTCCCACATTTTTATTATAGGTGTATTTTAAATGATAGAGACAGAATATCAACCAAAAATGCAGAAAAAAAAAACCACATGATACAAATGTTATAAATTGAGTTGCAGTTCAGTGAGTAAAATAAGTATTTGATCCCCAAGAAAAACATGACTTAGTACTTGGTGGAGAAACCCTTGTTGGCAAGCACAGAGGTAAGTTGTTTCTAGTAGTTGGTACCAGGTTTGCACACATGTCAGGAGGAGTTTTGGTCCACTCTTCTTTACAGATCTTCTCTAAATCCTTAAGGTTTCTTGGCTGTCGCTTGGCAACTCGAAGTTTCAGCTCCCTCCATAAATTGTTTATAGGATTAAGGTCTGGAGACTCCATGACCTTAATGTGCTTTTTCTTGAGCCACTTCTTTGTTGCCTTGGCGGTATATTTTGGGTCATTGTCATGCTGGAAGACCCATCCACAACCCATCTTCAGTGTTCTGGCTGACAGAAGAAAGTTCTCATCCAAGATTTTACAATACATGGCCCCGTCCTTGGCCTCTCAATGCACAAAGTTGGCCTGTACCTTTAGCAGAGAAACAACCCCAAAGCATAATGTTTCCCCTTCTGTGCTTGAGCGGCTTGGCACGGCTGCTGCAGGACGGATGTTATATCTGTGTTTGTGATCAAGACATACTGTCTTCTCCCACTTGGATGGGCTGATCCTTAGCGCCCCTCTCTTTAAGGTTTCCCTTTTGGGTCTCCTGTAATATTTGGACACTTGGCTTATAGCTGTGTTGTCGCTACTCAGTTACCAGCTGACGACCCTCTGGCCGTCTACCTTCAAAAATTTCCATAACTGCCAATTTGGGGCTACCACCTTGATACGCTGTCCGTCTGCCTAGTCTGCCATTTGATTTTCTACATGGATACTCCATCAGCCATTTCTTGTTGGCCTGGTTTTTTCATCCTTTTTTTCATCTCCCTTACTGTGGATTCGGTACACATTCCCATATTCGGGAAGGGAAGAAGGGTTATATGTAACCTTTTCATAAAAAGGTTTACCGAGTATCCTATACCCTATGAGTATTTAATTCATCCTGACCACATACCCCTGAGGAAGATATTGAATCAAAACATCGAAACGCGTTGGGATTTTTCTGTCCGCCTCCAGGCTTGGCAGACAAGTGGTCTTTTATCATTATGTTTGTTATCTGATATGTAGTTTATTTGTGATTATCATGTTTGTTTTTGTTGGTTTTCTTTATTTAAATACTATCCATGTCTGCATCCACAAACCATTGTGATGAAAGGATGTTGGTTTTAAATTATACCAATAAATGTTACATTTTATGGACATGACTATTTCTTGGTGAGTTGGTTCTCCCATTAAAGTCCTAGAGGGGGGTTTCTTTTCAAGTTTTCATAGACTGTGCTTGACTGTAGGGATGGTGTTCTTAGGGTCATAGTCATCATTTTTCTTCCTCCATACACGGAGTCGAGTTAATGCCAAGGAGCTCAATTTTGGTCTCATCTGACCACAGCACTTTCTCCCAATCCTTCTCTGAATCATTTAGATGTTCATTGGCAAACTTCAGACAGACCTGTACATGTGCCTTCCTGATGAGGGGGACCTTGCAGGTGCTGCAGGATTTCAATCCATGGCGGTGTATTGTGTTATCAATTGTTTGTTTGGTGACTGTGGTCCCAACTGCCTTGAGATAATTCACAAGCTCCCCCCACCCGTGTAGATCTGGGCTGATTCTTCACTTTTCACATGATTATTCTTACCCCTGAGGCGAAATCTTGCATGGAGCTCCAGACCAAGGATGATTGATGGTTATTTTGTATTTCTTCCATTTGCAAATACTCGCTCCAACAGTTGTCTCCTTCTCACCAAGCTTCATGCTGATGGCCTTGTAGCCCAGTCCAGCCTCGTGTAGGTCTACAGTCTTGTCCCTGATGTCTTTTGAAAGCTCTTTGGTCTTGCCCATGATGGTGAGGTTTGAATGGAAGAAAGAGATTCTGTGGACAGGTGTCTTTTATACACATAACGAGCTGTCGTTAGGAGCACCTTAAATTGACAGGACTACTTGAGCACATACTGTAGCCAGTCTGTGGGAGCCAGAATTATTGTTGGTTGGTAGGGGATCAAATACTTAATTTACTCACTGAACTACAACTCAATTTATAACATTTATATCATGTGGGTTTTTTTCTGTATTTTTGGTTGATAGTCTGTCTCTATCATTAAAAATACACAATCATTTTTTTGTAAGTGGGAAACGTACAAAATCAACCCCATTGAAAATATTTCCCTTCTTCTGCTCTGGTGCCCCCATTGGAAGGCATCCCCTCTTTCCTGTTCCAGTGACAAGACAAATACAGATCTTCTTAGCTGGGAAACAGATAGCAATAAAAAAACAGAACTTGACAGAGGTTTTACAATACAGCACTCTATCCAAAACTATAAAAAAAACTTGGCTTTAGAAACGTTTTAAATAACACTTGTAGTCTTTAATAATTCATTGTTTTTCACAGAAATGTGCAGGTACAATCACTGTTTAAGTGTTACACTTGCATACATGATTTATTTTTATTATTATATCTCCTGGGTAAAAAAAATTGCTGAAAAATAAATGTATTCTTTTTTTTTTTTTCATTTTGTCTGCCTAGAGCAGAGAAGTTGGGGTCATTTAACGAGCAGAGAGAAATTTGGAAGGGGGCAGATCACCAGAGCCCTATAAAAATATACAGCGATCAATTTGTCTCTTCCAATGTACAAATGATAAAGTAAATATTTAATCACAAGACCTAATTTGCATGATGGCCTCTCAGCAGTGTTTACTAGACTGACCATGCAAAGAGAATGACGGAGATTGCGACTTCAAGATATTTACATGTTATGTAAAGTGACCAGAAAACAACAATTTGTTTTATGTAAAGTGTCACTTTTCTCTTAAAGGGCTACACTATATTGCCAAAAGTATTGGGACACCTGCCTTTACACGCACATAAACTTTAATGGCATCCCAGTCTTAGTCTGTAGGGTTCAATATTCAGTTGGCCAACCCTTTGCAGCTATAACAGCTTCAACTCTTCTGGGAAGGCTGTCCACAAGGTTTAGGAGTGTCTATGGGAATGTTTGATCAATCTTCCAGAAGTGAATTTGTGAGGTCAGGCACTGATGTGGATGAGAAGGCCTGGTTCGCAGTCTCCGCCTTAATTCATCCCAAAGGTGTTCTATCGAGTTGAGGTCAGGACTCTGTGCAGTCCAGTCAAGTTCCTCCACCCCAAACTCGCTCATCCATGTCTTTATATACCTTGCTTTGTGCACTGGTGTGCAGTCTTGTTTGAAAGGGAAGGGGCCACCCCCAAACTGTTCCCCCAAAGTTTGGAGCATGAAATTGTCCAAAATGTCTTGGTATGCTGACGCCTTGAGCGTTCCCTTCACTGGAACAAGGGGGCCAAGCCCAACCCCTGAAAAACAACCCTACACCATAATCCCCCCTCCACCAAATAATTTGGAGGGGTGGCTCAATACTTTTGGCAATATAGTGTGGATGAGCGAGTTTGGGGGTGAAGGAACTTGACTGGCCTACACAGAGTCCTGACCTCGACCCGATAGAGCACCTTTGGGATAAATTAGAGTGGAGACTGAGAGCCAGGCCTTCGCGTCCAACATCAGTGCCTGACCTCACAAATGCGCTTATGGAAGAATGGTCAAACATTCCCATAGACACTCCTAAACCTTGTGGACAGCCTTCCCAGAACAGTTGAAGCTGTTATAGCTGCAAAGGGTGGGCCAACTCAATATTGAACCCTACATGCTTAAGGCTCGTACACATGATGGTAATTTTCGTTCAACAGGCTGTCGAACGAAAATCTTACTGTTAGTATGCTCCTTTCGACAGCCCATTTTGATTTTTCGTAAGACAAAAGCTGGATGGGCAGACTAGTAAATTTTTGTCTATCGACAAGGCCATATCTGATTTTCGGATTGTGTGTACAGAAATCCGACACACAAAAGTTGAAAGTACAAACACGCATGTTCGGAACTCAGGTACGACCCGGAAGTGTTCGGTCATGTAAACTGGCGATGTGTAATTCACATTTAACGTTTGTGAAGCGGCACATTATTATCTTCTTAAATGTGATAATAATGAAGCTGTTTTGCTGGTGATACTGATGTCTTTGTTACAAATGTAAGTAAAGACATTTGTTCTGTAGTGATATTAATAATATTCCCATTATACTTGTTGTATGATTATTTTTGGAGGTTACCACAATACTATTATCCTTGAGTTTTTCATATCCAAAAACAAACTATGTTGGTGTCCCTTGGTAATTTTTCCTGGTTTTCTTTTGAATGTAACTGCCTACTTCAAAACCTGTCATTTGAATAAAAAAAAAAGGCAAGTATTCTTCTTCACATTACTCTTTATTGTGAAGCCAAAATCAAGAATATAAATTAAATTAGACATGCTATATGTCAACCCAAAAAATATAACTGAAACAAAAAGTGCATTATATGCAGAAAATAACAAAAATAAAAGAAAATCTTACTAAAAAAAATACAGAAAATAATTGAAATCATAAATGGGGGTAGTGGGGATAATCCCCAGACCATGGCTGTTGGGGGGGGGGGGGGCTGGTCATGTGGCTGATATTGCCACTGACTGGCATGCTGCTGTGTTGGGTGAGGTGGCTGTGGAGGTGGAGGAGGTGGAGGTACATACTCATAGTATTGTCAGTAAACTGCTTTCTCTCCCCCTTGTTAAGCAGCTGGATCATCATCTCCTCACGCCTGCCTATTTGGTATGGCATCATGAGGCGCAGCTTGCTGGATGCCAGACAGGCAAATGATTCAGCCTCATCGGGGTCCATCTGGAGCACCGCTGAGGCCTGGTTCATAAAAGCTGAAGCCGTCTCCTCCAGGTTTCAGGTCTTGCGGGCTCTTTTTGCACCAAGATGTAATGGGGGTATCTGGGACTCCACCGCCTGAGAACTTCCAGCTGACTCCTCAAAACTGACACTTTCCTGTGTATGAAAATGTGACAGTATTAGAATATCTTGGTTTGTGTGGGTCATCAATCACATTTCCTCACTGTTGCTAATTGAATATGTAGAAATAGAAAAGACTATCATTCTGGCAAGAGAATTCGGCTTGATCCTTCAAGTCATTTTTGCTCACAACTGTGTTTTGATATGGAAACAATTTTGTTAAGGCTCAAATATTTAGGCAATAATGTTTAGTTATCATCATTGTGTTTTTTTATGCCAATATGCTCAACAACGCTATACTTGTGTCAAGATGAGCTCCTCCACATCTTCATCTTCAGGTTCAGGAGCTGTGCCCTCAGCACAGGTAGAAGGCAGAGCGGAAAGAGATGGCCTGGGCTCAGTCTGCTCGGGGAGAAACCACAGGCTGTCAAAGTATCACAGCCTGGGGATATAGATGTCATCCGCTGCAGCTCCTGACCTCTCAGATTCTTGGATCCTATTCAGCTCCCTCTTAAATGTGCTCCTGAGGTTGGCAATTTTCTGACGCACATATCTATAGTCAGCTTCAGAGTCAACAGATTTGCACAGCTCTGCCAGTTTGTCCAATGCTGCCCGCCTTAGTTTTTTATTGGAGTAGTCTTTGCTTTTGACTCTCCAGAGACATGGCAGCTGGAAGTGGGGCAAAAACTCTGGTGAGGTGAACTTATCACTCATGATACCTACAAGACACCACACAAGACAAAGCATAATGCAGGTTAATCTGGCTTACCCATAAGCTGGACCCAATATAGGCCCCAATCTAAGCAGTAGAGGCCACTAACCACCTATGCCCCAATGTCAAGTTGTACCTTTGTTTTCTGTCCAATTTCATGCGTTGCCAATCATTCGTCCTCCACTCTCAGATCGTACCTATGGCCGTTCCATCGAACGTGTGATCTGACTTTATACACTGCGCATGCATTGAACTCCGCTCTCAGGTGCGTCATGACGCTGGGGTGTGAACGGCTCTCCTATCCTCCATGCGACACACTCCGCTGAAATGGTGGGCATCATGGAGAGGCAAAACTATGACTGCAAACTGAAGAATTATGAGAGGCCCAACAGCTGAAAACACTTAATTTTGGAGAAGGTCATCGGATTTCTCCAGAAAGAATATGGTGTGGAGCGAGGGAAGGATCAAATCCGAAAAAGATGGTCTGATCTGAAGCCCCGGGAACAAGAGCAGCTGGATCACATCCATCATATCTTTAAAAAAAAGTAAGCAATAGTTATATCTAACCAATATGTATATGTGTAAATTATGTGTCTGAAGAAATGACACTTTGCTAAAATGTAAAGTAGTGAGTGTACAGCTTGTATAACAGTGTAATTTGCTGTCCCATCAAAATAACTCAACACGCAGCCATTATTGTCTAAACCACTGGCAACAAAAGTGAGTACACCCCTAAGCGAACATGTCCTAATTGAGTCGACAACCCGGAGAGTATTAAGAAGTCAAACGTCAGTATCAAAACGGAGAGGTACTACGGTCT
>BLSH010121841.1:1895694-1907392 GCA_018402905.1 Glandirana rugosa | reverse complement strand
CGCCCCCCCCCCCCCCCCCATCCATACGTCCGGCACCCTGATCTACATACAGGACACCGGATGCATGAATTCCAATGGGGGTGTGTGTCTTTTTGAAGAATGTGATTAGAGCCAGGCTAATAGGCTTCAAAAAAGGGTGGGCTTGGGGCACAGAGCACTGCGCTCCGAGCCCACCCACTTGTGTGACAATAACGAATGAATATTCACTATTTTCACACTAAATCTCCTCCCCACCAATTCCAATTGGCCAAAACGTCAGGCAATACTATTGGACGCCTAGGAGAAGGAGGAGGAGGAAGGACACGCACGGTGGAAGCCGTGGAGGAAAGGACACCAGAGCCACTGCTCCCAGCCTGCGGCCACGCTGAGGACACAAGAGCCGCTGCCCGCAATCCACCACCCGCCACCTAGATGGGGTAAGTGCTGGACCAACCAGCAGATGGGTGGGGGGGGGTAGTGCCAAATGAATGCAGAGTTCATACATGTTCTGTATCTGGAGCCTAAAGCCCCATACACACTATTAGATTTTCTGTAGAATTTTGTCTTCAGATTTACCAAAACCATATAATATGAGGTCAAAGCTTAAGAGTTTCAATTAGCATGCAATCAGGCACTACATGGATTTCGTAAATCTGAAGACAAAAGTCTACAGAAAATCTAATAGTGTGTATAGAGTCTTTGGCTGGTCACAAACTGATAGATTTCTCTCGTTCAGTCTCGGAGGCTAAAGCCTCATACTCACAGTCCGATTGTTTTACGACTGCGCTTTTGATTTTTGTCAAAAGCAGCTGCCAGTGATTTTGTATAGTGTACTGACGATACGAAATTTGTCGTTCGACCAAGGCGAACATAGTGACGTAGTACGAGCGTATAAAAAGGAAGTTCATTTTTGGTGCTTCACCCTTTGGGCCCCTTCCGCTAATTTCATATTATTATCACATTAAAGAAAATGTTAATGTGCGCTGCATTTCGCTTTTTCTATTGCCGATTCATGAATGTTAAATGTGAATTACGATCGCCAGTTTATGCGAACGAACACTTCCGGGTCTTTCCTGGGGTCCGAACATGCGTGTTTGTACGTTCGACTTTTGTGTGTCGGATTTTTGTACACACGATCCGAAAATCGCATGTGGCATTGTCGATAGACAAAAATTTACTAGTCTGCCCATCCAGCTTTTGTCTGATGAAAAAAGCAAATCGACTGTCAAAAGGAGCATAATAATGGTAAAAATTTCGGACAACAGCCTGTCGAACGACAATTCCCTTCTGAATTTCGCATTGTGTGTACAGGCCATAACCGAGAGAAATCAATTTGTTCTCCCATCCACGCTAAAGCGTGTGGATGGAAGAATCTCCATTGTATTCAGGCAGCTATGGCTCCCTTGGCTGCCTAAATACCTGAACACTGGCTTTTGATAGGATGCAGTCACTGTTAGCAGGGCTGTATTAAGAGCATCACGGGCCTGCTGCTGAAGATGTTACATCCTCCTCCTTTGCTGGGGCCTGTGCTTGCACTTGATTGGTGGCTAGGATGCTAGGCGGTCCAAGAAACCAATCATTTTCACAGCAGTGGACACTGGGCAGTGGTGGCCAGCAGTGGCACCGTGGTGCCAGGGGGAAGTTCTTGGGTAGCTGGGCCTATATTAAGGTAGGGGCCTGGAGCTGCAGCTCCAATAGCCCCTATGTTAATCTGGCCCTGACTGTTAGGCCAATCATTTTCCACCTGGCTCAGTCGATTTTTAAATGGACTTTTGTCTAGCTAAGTGGTGTTTGCAGTGCCATTCAAAACTTGAATTTTAGCTCATTCCTTTGGAATCAGACAAAATTAGAGCCATCTGTCTACATTTTCAGCTTCAGACTTCCGTTGCTGTTAATAATGCTTTTCTTTTAGAAATCCAAGTAAATACACAGCTTTGTAAGTTTCTAACCACCGAGAAGGAGAACAAGTGACTTTGTATGTGTGTGTTATAAAATATATAAACAGCAGGAAATAATTAGAATAGATCAAATCAATGGTTCGCCATAAGAAAACAACACATTTGGAAAACATTATGCCCAGCAGCTCGTAACATTCAGCATATAATAAGTTAAGTAATTGTTATTGAGACCTGGACCTCAATTAAAATAGAAAGATCCTGATGTGTGGCCAATCTAACTGGATCAAATGAGCAAAGAGGTGGTGAATGTTCTGTAACCTTTGACTATGGTAAGCATATTGGTAGCAAATAATCATCAACCCAGTAATTCGCAATTTAAAGAAAATTTAAAGAATTTAAAGAAAATGTCTGCTTTCCTTCTAAACATACTAGATGGCTAGCTGTGTCCACCCTCAATCCTTTCTGAGCCACCGACCTGAAACAATTGCACGGGGAATGAAATCAGGGTAAAGTCACTCTTCTGTCCCCCCTATATGTATTTTTGCTCTTATGTTGAACTGTATCATGTTACAATTGTTCTATGATGACATCTAGTGGTTGTTTACAATTTGTTTACTTATGTAATTGGTAGCTCCCTCTGTCCTCCCCTCCTGATAAGTGTTCTGTTCTTCCCTTTACTGCTAGTTTGTTGATTCCTAACTAAATTTATTTTATGTTCCCTCAATTAGTGTTAGTTTTTTTGTGGAGAAAGGGCCTAGTAAAGTTATTTTCTTCTTACACTTCAAAATCATCCTCTGTACTGCACTTATCTGATATATAAATTGCTTTGGATTTAATATCTGTGTCTTATTTAAGAGTTACTCAAAAACTAATTTACAAGTGCATATCAAAAAATTAGAATATCATCAAAAAGTTAATTTATTTCAGTAATTCAATTCAAAAAGTGAAACTCTGTATATATATATGTGTAATATATATATATATATATATATATATATATATATATATATATATTACACACAGAGTAATATATTTCAAGCATTTCTTTCTTTTAATTTTGATAATTATGGCTTACAGCTAGTGTCTGATCTGTCTGCCGCAATATCACAGTCCCGATAAAAATCGCAGATTGCTGCCATTACCAGTAAAAAAAAAAAATAAATAAAAACGGCATAAATCAATTCTCTTAATTTGTAGACGCGATAATTTTTGTGCAAACCAATCAATAAACGCTTTTTGAGATTTTATTTACACAAAATATGTATATTATATGTAAATAAGAATACATTTTGGCCTAAACTGATGAATAAATTATTTTTTTTTATTTTATTTTTTTTTTGGATATGTATTATAGCAAAAAGTAAAAAATATTGTTTTTTTTTTTTCAAAATTGTCGTTCTTTGTTTGTTTATAGCGCAAAAAATAAAAACCAAAGAGGTGATCAAATACCAACAAAAGAAAGCTCTATTTGTGGGGAAAAAAAAGATGGCAATCCTGTTTGGGTACAACATAGCACGACTGCGCAATTGTCAGTTTAAGCGACGCAGTACCGAATCGCAAAAAGTGCTTTGGTCAGGAAGGGGGCTGAAGTGGTTAATGGGAAGTTGAGTGGAAGGAAAAAGTGTTCTAGAAAAAGGTGCACAAGCAACAGGAATAACTGCAGCCTTGAGAGGATTGGGAAGCAAAGGCCATCTAAGAATTTGGGGGTGATTCACAAGGAGTGGACTACAGCTGGTGTCAGTGCTTCAATAGCCACCACACACAGATGTATCCAGGACATGGGCTACAACATCTACAAACATCTTACCTGGGCTAAGGATAAAAAGCACTGGACTGTTGCTTAGTGGTCCAAACTCTTATTTTCGGATGTAAGTAAATTTTGCATTTCATGTTCCAGCAGGACTTGGCACCTGTCCACACTGCCAAAAGTACCAATACCTGGTTTAATGCTCATGGCCTCACTGTGCTTAATGGGCCAGCAAACTCGCCTGACCTAAACCCCATAGAGAATCTGTGGGGTATTGTCAAGAGGAAGATGAGAGACACCAGTCCCAACAATGCAGACAAGCTGAAGGCCACTATCAAAGCAACCTGGGCTTCCATGACACATCAGCAGCGCCACAGGCTGATCGCCTCCATGCCACGCCGCATTGATGCAATAATTAATGCAAAAGGAACCTTGACCAAGTATTGAATGCATATTATAGTGCACATGGACATACTTTTCAGTAAGACACCATTTGTGAATTAAAAATCCTTTTTTTTACTGGTCTTATGTAATATTCTAATTTTCTGAGATACTAAAGTTTGGGTTTTCACTAGCTGTAAGCCATAATCATCAAAATTAAAATAAAGAAATGCTTGAAATACATCACTCTGTGTGTAATGAATCTATATAATATATAAGTTTCATAAGAAAGGATTGAAGGAACAACTTCCTCAAAGAATGGACAGGATTTTGTAGGCACACCATAGGCCAAAAAAATATAGTAAAATATAGTTTTATTCATCTTGAAACAAATTGAATACATACATGACATATACCAACATATACATAAAAACACCCTAAACTGAGCGAAAAAACCTTGTAGCCAGTGGGGATGCACGTTCAGGCACTGACCACAGCCATATGCATTTTTCTGTCCTGGAACACCATCCAGCAGTCTATTGGACCCAGTGTGGTCCTGATACAGCTACTCGTTGTGAATTATGGATACCACTGTGTATGTTCTGCATACACTATCATTAGGGGTACTGACAGGCACCCCTAACCCCACCAGCCTTGGCCAGCACAGCTACCCTCTTTCCATTGGGACACTCTGGGTACAGAGATATCTATATATCCTGGGTCTAAACTTGTTTCCTGCCTAAATGTTACCGCAGGATTATACCAGGGCCACACCCTGCCTTTTGGCTTGTTCTTATAACATATCCACACCCCAGTCCACTGGGAATTTAGCCTAGAAAGCACTGGCTGTATTGTGATGTTTCAGTGATGCATGTCTATTGTCTTCCTAATACTAGAGCCAGACAGTACCCACCCCCCGTATGTACCCTGAGGAAGCTCTGGGAAGCAAAACAGGCTGACACACCAGTGTGGAGGAAATTTATAGGGTTCCCTACGCTTGCCAATCAGAGGCTATACTTGTAATCCACTTGAGTCACTGTATGTACAGAACTCTACCTCCCAACTGCTGGGTATACGGGTGGTGCTTTTTCCGCTCAGTTTAGGGTGTTTTTATGTATATGTTGGTATATGTCATGTATGTATTCAATTTGTTTGACGATGAATAAAGCTATATTTTACTATATATTTGCCCTATGGTGTGCCTACAAAGTCCTGTCCATTCTTTGAGGTAGTTGTTCCTTAAATCCTTTCTGATATAATTTTGGATGGTGGCACGGTGGGGGTCCTCCCTCACGTTAATATATGAGTTTCACTTTTTGAATTGAATTACTGAAATAAATTCACTTTTTCATGATTCATGTCACCAGGATCGCCTCAACTGAATGTTTTGCTGCCTCCCTGGTGCCAGGGTTTGGTATATGGTGAACCGGGTTGATAAATTAGTGGGAGGGGCTGGGCATGACCCAGCTGTCTTGGTCAATGACAGAATATATGGAAGGTGGAGGCTCCTTAAGAACCAATGTAAAGAATTAGGTTGCAAGTTGAAGGGAAGGACCTCCAAGGCAATATTCTTTGAAATATTGCCTGTGCCATGCGCAACACAGGAACGGCAGGGGGAGATTAGAGCCCTGAATGCATGGCTAAAGACCTGGTGTAAGGAGGAGGGCTTTGAGTTTTTAGAGCACTGGGCTGACTTTTTATTGGGGTACAACCTTAATGCTAAAGATGGTTTGCACCTAAATGGAAGGGAGTCTGTTGTGCTGGGGGAGAGGTTTATGAGAAGGCTGGAGGAGTATTTAAACTAGGACTGAGGGGGGAGGGTGAATTCGATTATAATGGGGTAGACAGGTCAGACAGGAGTCAGCCCCTATTGGTGGGTGGAATGTGGAAAGATGGGGGGGGGGGGCTATGGAAGATGATATGAAGGTTCCCATGTTACAATCAACCATTGGAAATTGTAAAATAAAAAAATATGCAACATACATGTGCAAAATGTAACAGTGAATTAAAGTGTTTGTTCACCAATGCCAGTAGTCTGCCAACAAAATAGGTGAGTTGGAAGCTCTGGTGCATAAGGAGAACTATGATTTGATTGGTATTGCTGAATCTTGGCTTCATGCT
Source organism: Glandirana rugosa (assembly GCA_018402905.1). NCBI lineage: Eukaryota > Metazoa > Chordata > Amphibia > Anura > Ranidae > Glandirana > Glandirana rugosa. Next base: position 1,901,266 of record BLSH010121841.1, on the reverse strand, counting down.
TAACATGACTGGGCTATTTATATTCCTGGCTATGCTCTCTTTTGGAAAGACAGGGGTGGGGAAGGGTGGGGGTGCCTATCTCTATGTGAGAAGTGATCTCAAAGTGAGTGTGAATGAGGACTTAGTTGATGGAGAGTGTGATGAGTCTGAAACATTATGAGTAGACCTGCATATAGGTGTGCACACTACAAAGGTTATCATTGTAGTTTGTTATAGACCTCCCAGTGTTAAAGAGGAGGTGGAGATTTGGCTCCTTGCACAGATGGAAAGAGCTGCAAGGGCTGGGAAAGTGATAATAATGGGGGATTTTAACTACCTGGAAATTAACTGGAGTAATGGCACTGCTGGGACATTTAAAGGGCAAAAATGTATAAACCTATTACAGGACAATTTTATGATCCAGTTTATTGAGGCCCCAAGTAGGAATGACGCTTGGCTGGACCTGGTAATCTCAAATCATTCAGAGCTTATTACCAATATTCATATAAAAGAACATCTGGGTAACAGTAACCATAACATGATTTCATTTAATGTAAGCTGCAAGCAACAAACACATACGGGAAGGATAAAAACACTTAACTTTAAGTTTTAACTTAACTTTAAGAGAGCAAATTTTACAAGGACAAGGGCTACTTTCCAGGACTTAGACTGGGAGGGAATATTGGCATCGATGAACACAGAACAGAAATGGGAATTTTTAGAAAAGACTGTATGCAAACTCACTGCAAAGTATATTCCCATGGGCAATAAGTTTAAAAGGCCAAAAATAAAACCTATGTGGCTCACGGCCAAAGTTAAAAAGGATAAGAAAAGAGCATTTAAAAAATATAAAAATGAAGGAACACTATAATCATGTAAATGTTGCAAAGAATATAACAGAATATGTAAAAAGGAAATCAAGGACGCAAAAATTCAAAACGAACGACAGATTGCAAAACCTAGTTGGACAAACCCCACAAAATTCTTCAAATATATTAATAGTAAATAGGTCAGGTCTGAGCATGTAGGCCATAGGGGCAAAGAGAAGGCAAACTTATTAAATACATTCTTCAGCTCTGTGTTTACAAAGGAGCATGGGGGTGCTCATGTCCATAATGGGGGTGGTAGTGACTCAGCCCCAAATGATCCACAATGGCTCAAAAGTGAAATGTTCCAGAAGTATTTAGACAGAATAAAGGTAGATATAGCACCTTGACCAGATGGCATCCATCCATGGATCCTAAAAGAATTGATCTCTGTCATTTCAAAGCCATTGTATCTATTTTTTAGGGACTTGTTAAGGACTGGAATAGTACCACTGGATTTGTGTAGGGCCAACGTGGTGCCCATATTTGTAAAGGGATCAAAGTCTTTACCAAGTAACTATAGATCTGTTAGTTTAACTTCTATAGCTGAGAAGATACTGGAAAGTTTAATAAAAGACCACATAGATGAGTTCTTGTTGGAAAAAATGTTTTAAGCAACAGACAGTATGGATTTATGAAAGGATTTATGAAAGACAGAAGTTGTCAAACAAATCTGATTTCATTTTATGAGGAGGTAAGAAAAACCTTGGACAGAGGGGTGGCTGTGGATGTGGTATACTTGGATTTTGCAAAAGTGTTTGACACCGTTCCCCACACACGGTAAAGTAGAGTATACAGGCTTGGAAAGATCAGCTTGTAAATGGATAGAAAACTGGCTAAAAGACTCAGAGAGTAGTGGTTAATGATGCTTACTCTGAATGGTCTAAGGTTATCAGTGGTGTACCCCAAGGTTCAGTATTGGGACCCTTACTTTTCAATATATTTATAAATGATATAGGGTCTGGGATTAAAAGTACCATTGCAGTGTTTGCAGATGACATCAAGCTATGCAGTGGAATAACTTCCTTACAGGATGTCTTCAGCTTACAAGCCGACCTCAATGCACTGTTTTATTGGGCAACTATGTGGCACCTGAGGTTTAATGTAGATAAATGTAAAGTTATGCATTTGGGGGCTAAGAATATGCATGCATCGTGCATACTAGGGGGAGTACAACTGGGGGAATCCATAGATCATAAGCTTAATAATGGCATGCAATGCCAAGCTGCGGTTTCCAAAGCAAGCAAAATCCTTTCTTGTATTAAGAGAGGTATGGACTCCAGAGAGAGAGACATAATTTTGCCTCTGTACAAATCATTAGTAAGACCTCATCTGGAATATGCAGTTCAGTTTTGGGCACCAGTTCTGAAAAAGGATATCGGGGAACTGGAGAAAGCGCAGAGAAGGGCAACCAAACTAATAAAAGGCATGGAGGAGCTCAACTATGAGGAAAGATTAGGAAAACTGAATTTATTCTCTCTTGAGAAGAGGGGATTAACATGTACAAATACATAAGTGGTCCATATAGTGAACTTGGTGTTGAGATATTCACTTTAAGGTCATCACAGAGGACAAGGGGGCATAGTTTACGTCTGGAGGAAAAAAGATTTCATCTCCAAATACAGAAAGGTTTCTTCACAGTTAGAGCTTTGAAAATGTGGAATAGACACCAGTGGTGGTTTTGGCCAGCACGGTAGAATGCTTTAAAAAGGGCCTGGATTCTTTCATCAATGTAAATAATATAACTGGGTACTAACATTTTTAGGTAAAGTTGATCCAGGGAAAATCTGATTGCCTCTCGGGGGATCAGGAAGGAATTTTTTTTCCCCGCTATAGCACATTGGATCATGCTTTGCTGGGGTTTTTTGCCTTCCACTGGGTCCACTGTGGGTGAAGGATTATATATAGGATTGTATGGTTATATATAATTTTTCTATTTTTTTTTCTTTGGTTGAACTAGATCGACTTGTGTCTTTTTTCAGCCTGACTAACTATGTAACTATGATATTCAAATTTTTTTTTAGATGCACCTGTATATAGTGCTATCACTTACATAGGCCTCAACAACATGTGACAATATGTGACAATCTATAAATGCCAATATACAATCCCAATGCCTCCATTAGAACAGTGCTCCGTATTACAATAAAATATGTTGATGCAGATCCACCACTTCCTCTTGACAAGAGTGGAAAAAAAATCCTAACAGTCTTTATATACAAATGTGAAGTCCCAAAATATGTGCCAAATTCGATGTAAACTGCTTTCTGCTTTTATGCAGATCCACCGCTTCCTCTTAACACCAAAGTGACATTGTACTTACCCAAGGTGTGTCCACACTCATCAGAAGTAAAGGACTCACTACTATACAGCTACAGAAGTCAAACAAGCATATATGGCATCATCCAAGGTTGCAACTGGGCTCTAGAATAAATCCTCCTCTTTGAATCCTCTACCGCTCGTATCCTCCTTCAGCATTAATTTGCCTTTAAGTACACCTCTCTTGTTCTCCTATAAGTGGCTAGTGACTCCATGGAAAGCAAGGGAATAAAGGAGGGGGATCCCATTAGTGTAGTATGCAATTTTATTAAAAAAATGCCAATGTACAAATACAAGAATTCAACACATGAAAGAGCTGTTACCCATGACCCAGAAGCAGAGCTGCAGCGTGCGCTCCATGGGTCAGATGTGACGTCACTGGAACTATGGACTCTCCAACGCATTTTGCCCACCTGTGGGCATCTTCAGGAACCTTTACTTTTTTTTAAGAGTTAGGCTGTCTGTGGATGGTGCCATGTCAACGGGTGACCATAGACTGAGGCCATGGAGGTATGTCAATGCTCAATGCATAAAGCAGCATTTGAAACAGTCAGAATTCCTGATTTTGCTACATGTTTTAGCTGTCAGAAGCATAGCGCTTCTGCTCCTTCACAGCTGCTGGTCTCATTCCAGCATCCTGGTTTTGGCTGTGATGCATTCTCCCTGTCTGCTTGTTCACTTGCAAGGTGATTGATGTAGCCAGTCTCTGGGTGGAGACCAAACCTGATTTAGGTCAGCCAAGCCTGCAGTCACATGCTTGTGATATTGTGTTTAACACGTGCTTCAAGCTCCCTGTTTGTCTGCCCTTTTCCTGTGCCTGCTAGTTTAAATTCCCTTGTGGACAACCTCAGATCAGAACTCAGACTGCCCTTAATCCAGACTATCAATGACCACGGTTTGCCAACCACAAGTACCTGTTCACTGCACTCAGTTCGCTCCTGCCCCGGCGTGGTTGCTAGGCGCTATAGCATTGTGTATAAGACCTGGGGGCAACCGAATACCAATAGGCCTGCTTGCCTTATGCGTTAGGGGTAAGCGTGACATTAGGTCAGTGTCTCATAAAATATTAAAATATGAAACCAGATAAATAGCATTTTCTCATTCCAGGTTTTCTTTAGTAAATATGCCACCACAACTTTCCAAAGGCTGTATTGAAGACATAAACTGCTTAAGAGGAATTATATGCAGGATCATATGGAGATTTGAACCCGGGCTTTAGGATTATTTAACATAGAAAATGTTTATGGAAAGCTGCATTGGTTGTGCAGAAAAAGGAAAACATTCTTCCCATAGGATGTGGGCATTGGAAATGCCTAAAAAACTTCTTACAATGCAACTTTTACTGCTTTCCAGCAGCAGTTTCCTCTAATTGATAAAAGGTTCCAGTAATTACTGTTAATTATATCATAAAATTTTGATGCATTCACATTTTATAACACAGCGATCTCTTTTTCAAAGCAATAGAATTTTTGGGAGTTTAAACACACAGCATTTGTTTCCTGGATAGCTTCCAATTGGACAACTTATGTATGTAATAAAAATGCCATTTTCCCATTCATTCTTGTCTGTACTGGAACAAAAAGGGATTTTGAGGTCATGTCTATATTATTGTATATATGTTTCCCTTTTGGGAAAATGCAGTTTCTAAGATTTGAAACACAACAACTAAATAGGAGCTTGGTAAAAAGTATGCATAAGAAAGTTAGAGGCACACTTGCAGGAACAACTAGGGAGGTATTGCAATCCTAAAACATGGCAGCAATGCTCCGAATCTCCCACTGTTTAACTGCTGGTAAAAAAAAATTCAAATTCAGATACTGAAACGTTGTTAGTCACCTGCGACTTCCCTGTTTTAGCTGCTGTTGCTATCTACCAGGGGACTTATTTGGAGTACTTTCTTTTCCCGCCAGCCGGTGTCTCCCTTAAAGTGGTTGTAAACCTCTGACATGAAATATGAACAAGGTATATTCCTTCTACAGGGTGGGCCATTTATATGGATACACCTTAATAAAATGGGAATGGTTGGTGATATTAACTTCCTGTTTGTGGCACATTAGTATATGTGAGGGGGGAAACTTTCTTATATGGAACAAGTATAAAGTACAGTCTCCAAATGTTGGTGAAATTCCCTCTGTGGCCGACCGCCCTTTTCTTTCATGAGGTTTATTCAGGGGACCATCTATCGTTGTCGTCGATTTTGTCCCTTCAGCGTCCACTGATTGTTGCAAAGTCATAGACTTAAACTTAAAAAAAAATGGTCGTCAATTTGTCACCCTCTAAGCCTCGTAACGACGGTACAAAATCCTAACGTTATGGAGGGATCAACAAGGACGTTCACACGGAGATTGAAAGAATACGTATGAAAAATGGTTCGAGGATAAATCAACAACACAAAGTTTAGAATCTTT
>BLSH010121841.1:1876392-1887413 GCA_018402905.1 Glandirana rugosa | reverse complement strand
GTAATCTCTGAAGCAGGACCTGCACACCAGCTTATCCGGAAGAGGGGTAGCCCCGCAAGCCCAGCACTTCTTACTAGAAGGACGCTCAGCGGGCGATCGAGAGTGGTAGCGTCTTCTCGAACTGGACCTCCTTGGGGATCTGTGATGTGAAGAATGGGTCCTGTGCCTGGAGCTACGACTCCGATGATCGTCATGGTGTCTGGAAGACCTTCTCGAGTTTCTTGAGCGGACAGGACTGTAATGGAGGGATAAACAAAGGATGATTCCATATCACTTCTTTTTTTTTTTTTTTAAATGGTGCACTCTTTTTTTTTTTTTTTTTTACTTACGTCCGAGATCACATACCTTAGGGAAATGCGCGGATCTTGACCGTGAGGTGAGTGACTCATGGCGGGTAGAGCGGCAGGATCAGCTAAGAAAAAAATAGATACCAAGGCCAAGATATGCAGGAAGAAATTTAGATGTATTTAAAAATGCATTAAGAAAACATTCTTTTTTCTTTTTTTTTTTGTAGTACTTACCAAAATGGGCAGAAGAAATCTGAAGCAGCAGCCAGGTGGCGGAAGAGTGCCAGATGATAAATGCTGAGGACTGCAGCAGAGTGGCTCTTTAAATCCCTAAGGTGGGAGGAGCAGAGCCTCAGCTTTAAAAGGAAACTGGCAAGGAGAGTGGAAAAAAACACTTTTTCCCCTATCCAAAATGGCCGACGGGACTTCATGTCGCTACTGCGCATGCGCCGGCGTTCGGTGACGCGATCGCGCATGCGCACCGCCCCCTGGCCGCCCCGATTCGCACAATGCCGCCGCTGGAGCCCGCCAAAGGATGTGGCTGGCGGGAAGATCCCACGAGGGGAACCCCGGCCAGCAGGAAAAGACAGGAGGCTGAAGTAAAAGAACCTGGGCTCAGAACGACCAAGCCGAATCCTCCACCAGCCCTCCTCCTCCTTATATACCAAAAAGATGGCCGCCTGTAGAGGGGAGACAGATGCCAGAAAGAAACCTTAAAGGGACCAAGGTAATTCTAAGAAAAAAGAGGGAAGGGGGGAAAAGGAAAAAAAAAAGGGGGGGGGAAGAAGGGGAAGGATGGATAAAGCAAAGCTGATCCTGAGGCTTTTCCCTACCTGCAAACACCAAATCTTATGAAATGGCAGATTTCGTTCCAAGAGGAAACACTGCAAGCCCCAAAAGATCCGCAGAAGGGGCTCCCTGACCATTCAGCGCTAATAGCGGCCCAAGTACAGGGACTGCGTCCGGGAGAGGCTTAACCCGGCGGAACTGCTTCATCAGCAGAGGTATGGATCTGTTGCTGTCATCTTCACTGATCAGAGGTATGAGGGAAAAAAGGAGAATATTGGGGGAGGGTCTACCTCTTTAATTTATGCTATTCACTGGTCCTGAGGGAGGAGTCGAGGCGGAGCTCTATCATCTGTATGCTGCCATGGAGGCGCCAGGAAAACAATTTTTAAGCTTTTTGGATAGCATAGGGAAGGGGTAACATCCCTGTAATGTTTGTTGTGCTGTCTATATTTCTGTTCAGAAGATTTCATCTCACTTCCTGTCCCAATGATAATTGGTTTTGAAAATTTTGGGTTATTGTGGAGGCAAACCTTGGTGATAAAGTGTGAGTGGAGACACCGTTTTCCCATAATAACTCTTACAGGAGTGAATTTCCCTTCCTAGGGGAAGATTTCCTGTCACTTCCTGTTGTCTCCCTCCGTTTGTAAGTCGGATGTTTGTAACTAGGGGACCGCCTGTACTGGAATACTTTGGCTTTTTTACACTTATGCTTCTACCCTCCCCTTGCTCCAGCGCTCCCTCATATGGTTTTTTACTGTCTCTCATTTGGTCCCTTTAGTCAGGGTGCAGCGGCTCAGGAAGGTTATTTATACAAGACTCACATTTTTCATACCGATTCCTTAATCTCACTCCTTGGTGTCTTTGTTGCGCCTGGTTCCTGTTGCTTTTTCCTGTACCAGGCCTACAGTCTTCTGTACCATGTCTGCAGTCTCTGGCTATCTTCTGTACCATGTCTGCAGTCTCTGGCTGTCTTCTGTACCATGTCTGCAGTCTCTGGCTGTCTTCTGTACCAGGCCTACAGTCTCTGGCTGTCTTCTGTACCATGTCTGCAGTCTCTGGCTATCTTCTGTACCATGTCTGCAGTCTCTGGCTATCTTCTGTACCATGTCTGCAGTCTCTGGCTGTCTTCTGTACCATGTCTGCAGTCTCTGGCTGTCTTCTGTACCATGTCTGCAGTCTCTGGCTGTCTCCTGTACCATGTCTGCAGTCTCTGGCTGTCTCCTGTACCATGTCTGCAGTCTCTGGCTGTTTTCAGCACCAGTTCTCAAAAAGGATAACGGGAAACTGGAGAAAGTGCAGAGAAGGGCAACCAAACTAATAAGAGGCATGGAGAAGCTCAGCTATGAGGAAAGATTAGAGGAACTGAATTTATTCTCTCTTGAGAAGAGGAGATTAAGGGGGATATGATCAACATTTACAAATGCATAAGTGGTCCATATAGTGAACTTGGTGTTGAGTTATTTACTTTAAGGTCATCACAAAGGACAAGGGGGCACTCTCTTAACGTCTAGAGGAAAAAAGATTTCCTCTCCAAATACGGAAAGGTTTCTTCACAGTTAGAGCTGTGAAAATGTGCAATAGACTCCTTCCAGAGGTGGTTTTGGCAAGCACAGTAGATTGCTTTAAAAAAGGCCTGGATTCTTTCATTAATGTAAATAATATAACTGGGTACTAACATTTTTAGGTAAAGTTGATCCAGGGTGAATCCGATTGCCTCTCGGGGATCAGGAGGGATTTTTTTCCCCCACTATAGCAAATTGGATCATGCTTTGCAGGGGTTTTTTGCCTTCCTCTGGATCAACTGTGGGTGAAGGATTGTATATGAGATTGTATGGTTATATATCATTTTTCTATTTTTTTTTTTGGTTGAACTAGATGGACTTTTTTTAACCTGACTAACTATGTAACCTGAGACCACTCACTTCACTGGGTATATAAAGGGGGTTGCAACCACTTTAAGACCTAGTGCAGGACAATTTTATGGTCCAGTTTATTGAGGCCCCAACTAGGAATGATGGACCTGGTAATCTCAAACCATGCAGAGCTTATTACCAATATTCATATAAAATCACATCTGGGTAGCAGTGAACATAACATTATTTAATTTAATGTAAGATGCAAGCAACAAACACATACAAGAAAGATAAAAACACTTAACTTTAAGAGAGCAAATTTTACAAGGATGAGGGCTTCTCTCCAGGATATAGACTGGGGGGGGGGGGGGATATTGGCATTGATGAACACAGAACAGAAATGGGAATTTTTCAAAAACACTGTATGCAAACTCACTGCAAAGTATATGTATAATACGTTTAAAAGGCTAAAAATAAAACCTATGTGGCTCACGGCCAAAGTTAAAAAAGTTATCAATGATAACAAAAGAGCTTTTAAAAATTATAAAAATGAAAGAACACTATCATCTTTTAAATGTTGCAAAGAATATAACAGAATATGTAAAAAGGAAATCAAGGATGCAAAAATTCAAAACGAGCGACAGATTGCAAAGGATAGTAAGACAAACCCCCAAAAATTCTTTAACCACTTCCCGTCCGGCGCATTGACAAATGACGTCCGGGCGGGGGGTTCATTATCCTGACTGGACGTCTATTGACGTCCTCAGGATAATGCACGATCGCGCACCCCCGGGGGCGCGCATCGTGGCGATCGGTGGTGCCGTGGGTCAGTCTGACCCACCGCATTACTGACCGAGGTAAAAGGCTTCCATCCGAAGCCTTTTACCATGTGATCAGCCGTGACCAATCACGGCTGATCACAGTGTAAATAGGAAGAGCCGTTGATCGGCTTTTCCTCTGCTCAGGTCTGCAGACCTGAGCAGCGGAGAGCCGATCGGCTGCTCTCCTGACAGGGGGGGGCTGCGCTGAACATTTATCAGCGCAGCCACCCCCAGGATCACCCCACTGGACCACCAGGGAGCTGGATCAAGACCCCCAGGGAGCCCCCCCCGGACATCACGCAGAGGCCGCCTAGGACCACCAGGGAAGGACCACAGAGGCCGCCCAGGACCACCAGGGAGCCCCCACTAGACCACCAGGTAAGGGCATTATTGTGCACTGTAGGGATGGCACTATGCCCATGTATGATGCCTACCAGTGCCATCCCTAACAGTGCTTGTTGCATCTGTGCCCACCACTGCCACTTATAAGTGCCCACCTGTGCCCACCTGTGACACCTATCAGTGCCCACCTGTGTCACCTATCAGTGCCCACCTGTGCCATCTAAAAGTGCCCACCTGTGCCACCTAAAAGTGCCCACCTGTGCCACCTAAAAGTGCCACCTATCAGTGCCCATCAGTGCCCAGTGCCACTTATCAGTGCCGCCTATGAGTGTCCATCAGTGCCGCATATCAGTGCCACGTATCAGTGCCCGTCAGTGTTGCTTGTCAGTGCCACCCATCAGTGCTGTATATGTGCCCCATCATCAGTGCAACCTTATCAGTGCCACCTCATCAGTGCAAATCTGTACTGCCTCATCAGTGCCCGTCAGTGTAGCCTCATCAGTGCCCATTAGTGTAGTCACATCAGTGCCCGTCAGTGAAGGAGAAAATGTACTTTATACAAATTTTTGTGACAGAAACAAAGAAAAAAATTTTTTTTTTCAAAATTTTCAGTCTTTTTTTGTTTATAGCGGCGATCAGAAATGACGCAGAGGCGATCAAATACCACCAAAAGAAAGCTCTATTTGTGGGAACAAAATGATAAAAATTTTGTTTGGGTACAGCGTCGCACGACCGCGCAATTCTCATTCGAATCGCAACGACACTGAAAGCTGAAAATTGGTCTGGGCAGGAAGTGTTCTAAGTGCCCGGTATTGAAGTGGTTAAATATATTAATAGTAAAAAGGTCAAGTCTGGGCATGTAGGTCCTTTACAAAATAATCTAGAGTGGGTGACTGGGGACAAAGAGAAGGAAAACTTATTAAATTCTTTCTTCAGCTCTGTGTATACAAAGGAGCATGGGGGAGCTCATGGCCATAATGGGCGTGGTAGTGACACAGCCCCAAATGATCCACAATGGCTCAAATGTGATATGGCCCAGAAATATTTAGACATAATAAAGGTGGATAAAGCACCTGGACAAGATGGCATCCACCCACGGATCCTAAAAGAATTGAGCTCTGTCATTTCAAAGCCATTGTATCTAATTTTTAGGGACTCATTAATGCCTGGAATAGTATCACTGGATTGGCATAGGGCCAATGTAGTGCCCACATTTAAAAAGGGAACAAAGTCTTTACCAAGTAACTATAGATCTGTTAGTTTAACTTATATAGTTGGGAAGATACTGGAGAGTTTAATAAAAGACCACATAGATGAGTTCTGGTTTGAAAAAAATGTTTTAAGCAACAGACAGCATGGATTTATGAAAGACAGAAGTTGTCTGATTTGTTTTTACGAGGAGGTAAGTAAAACCTCGGACAGAGGGGTGGCTGGGGATGTGATATACTTGGATTTTGCAAAAGCGTTTGACACCGTTCCCCACACACGGCTAATGTGTAAGGTAAAGTCTACAGGCTTGGAAAGATCAGTTTGTAAATGGATAGAAAACTGGCTAAAAGACCGAATTCAGAGAGTAGTGGGTAATGATTCTTATTCTGAATGGTCTAAGGTTATCAGTGGTGTACCACAAGGTCCAGTGTTGGGACCCTTACTTTTCAATATATGTATAAATTATATAGGGTCTGGGATTAAAAGTACCATTTCAGTGTTTACAGATGACACCAAGCTATGCAGTGTAATAACATCCTTACAAGCTGACCTCAATGCACTGTTTAATTGGGCGACTATGTGGTAAATGAGGTTTGATATAGATAAATGTAACGTTATGCACTTGGGGGCTAAGAATATGCATGCATCATACATACTAGGGGGAGTCCAATCCATAGTGGAGAAGGATCTGGGGGTTTTGGTAGATCATAAGCCTAATAATGGCATGCGATGCCAAGCTGCGGTTTCCAAAGCGAGCAAAATCCTTTCTTGTATTAAGAGAGGTATGGACTCCAGAGAGAGCAATATCATTTTACCCCTGTACAAATCATTAGTAAGACCTCATCTGGAATATGCAGTTCAGTTTTGGGCACCAATTCTCAAAAAGGATATTGCGGAACTGGAGAAAGTGCAGAGAAGGGCAACCAAACTGATAAGAGGCATGGAGGAGCTCAACTATGAAGAAAGATTAGAGGAACTGAATTTATTCTCTCTTGGGAAGAAGAGATTAAGGGGGATATAATCAACATGTAAAAATACATAAGTGGTCCATATAGTTAACTTGGTGTTGAGCTATTCACTTTAAGGTCATCACAGAGGACAGGGGAGGGGGAGAGATTTGTTCTCCAAATATGGAAAGGCTTCTTCACAGTTAGAGCTGTGAAAATGTGGAATAGACTCCCTCCAGAGGTGGATCTGGCAAGTGTAATGATATCACGGGCTGGGCACACGAAAACTGGCAGACATTTTGTGCAGGGTCAGCCATGACGGTTTGAGCTTAGGACAACCACACTCCTTGTCTCCCCTCCCATCAGGATAGGAATTCTTGGGTCATCTGGCAAGGCCCCAAAAGGTCTGGCTATGTTTGCCTGATCATAAACAAATAAATCAGATCCATTAAGAGATAGCACAGCATGTCTTGAGCTAATGAGTGTCATAAAAGAAAAGCACTAAGGCAGCTGTGACCTTCTCAGAGACCCCTAATCAATTTAAAGCTTAGAAATTTACCCTTGTTTCATAACACCAGATAGGAACGTGACATCTTAATAAAAATTACATATTTGAATGCGGAAATTCATACTGAACAAAATTAATCCAAACGTCTATAAGTCCGATCAAACGGGGAACCACTGATAGTTTCTCCTCTTCCCAGAGTAATGTTATAGTGATAACCTGTTGTGTTTGGACTTATTTTAATGCAGCTTTCATGCTGAGCTCAAATTCCTTAGTGTTGGGTCTGCACGGTGATCATATCCCGAGATATGATTTTGATACAGAAAATTGCATATCAGAGAGTGTTGTTATTCCACGGTCCACCCCGAACAGCCCATGGGCCCTCCTTACCCATGTGAGTGGTCATGGGGCATAAGGCCCCACCCCTTTGCTTCCAGAGAAAAAGGGAATAGACTGGTCAGTGCTCAGTTCTCACTTTACCATCAAAGACCAACCATCTGAGAACCTGTGGACTCATCAACAAATCTCTGATAAATCACGGACATTCCCTGCAAGTATATTTCTCCATTCCCTTCTGCTTTATCTCTTTGCTGCTGTATATTATGTCTTTATTGCTTTGTAACACCATTTTTCTGCACCAATTTTGACCTTTTCATTATTAAACCATATTCTGAAAAGTGTTAATCTTGTTCCTAAAGCTGTTAATGCAAACTATAATGAACCTGTTCCTTTGAAGAGTGCTACTGTTTAGGATAAATCATCTGAATATTCCTGTCTGTGGTGACAGCGTGCGCTACAGGTGATTATTCTAAAATCATAAGTGGTATTGCTAAAATTACGAGGTCCTCTGGCTCGGTCCACAGGGGTGGTGGCAGTGAAAGGAGTAATTGCTTGTAACTGCCCAGTAACAATCACTCTCAGGCTGCTGGCACTTAGACGGTGGTCCCACAAGCTGGAAAATCTTTGTGCTCGAAGCAGCTAAGAGTGGCATTGTTGCGTTAGTGACAAGCGCGATGTGAGATCGGGTGGTCCTCTGTCACCAGTTAGTGAGGAGGGCAGTGATCTGATACCCGCGTTCGTCACAGCAAGCTCAGTAGATTACTTTAAAAAAGGCCTGTATTCTATCCTGAATGTACATAATATAACTGGGTACTAACATTTATAGGTAAAGTTGATCCAGGGAAAATCTGATTGCCTCTCAAGGGATCAGGAAGGAAAGTTTTCCTCCCGCTATAGCAAATTGGATCATTGCTTTGCTGGGGTTTTTTGCCTTCCTCTGGATCAACTGTGGGTTAAGGATTGTGTATATAGGATTGTATGGTTATATATATTTTTTCTTTTTTTATTGGTTGAACTAGATGGTCTTTTTTCAACCTGACTAACTATGTAACTGTGTAACTATGTAAGACCTTCTTCTCTTACATTAAAGTGTATGTCCAGCCGAAACATGTTTACTTAATTTTGGATACAGTGGGGAAGAGTTAGAAGCAGGCTTCCCCTACACTCAGTAAACTGCCAGCACTGATGAAATGTGAAATTGTAAAATAATTTATTTTAGTGTTGTATTTCCCCATTGCTACTGATCCTCCTTTCCTTTCCTCCAAAAACCACAGCACCCTTAAGGGCCACCAACAGCCTCCTCAGCCCTCCATCTCCATCTTCCACCAAACTGCCCCTACTGGCAGGACCCAAGAGTATTTATGAAGTGACCTGCCCCCTGCCTGCCCATATGCTAGATATTGGCTGGGGCCATCTTCAATACTACAAGCGGTTCCTCCTAGTCTCCGCCCCCTACTTCAAAAACAGGGAGAGGCACCAGAGAAACTGCTTGCTGAATCCTCCAGCATACCTGAGGCAGGCACTCAGCCCTGACCCAGATTCAACCCAGGCCTGGCTCTCAGCCAAGCCAAATGTTCCTGCACTACAGCTAACTCCACAAAAAAAACTATCTACATCTAGCACACTAGAGGGTGCTACTCTAAAAAAAAACATATTTTGAGGTGCCAGAAGAGACTTCCCCTTCATAAGTTCAGTTCAAACTGAACTGTTTTAAAAGCTTGCTCATGCAGATGATGCTGTAACCCTCCTAGTCTAGCAATTAGCTTCCCTACAGGAAAACCCTATTCTAAGCCCATTCAAGGTTCTTCTTTTATCTGAATCCCTGATTAATGGGGCATTTTTTGGCCCCCAAAACATGTTGGCTGTTTTTTAGTGAATATATGAATTTGGACTATTTTATTACTTGGTCTGACACGCCTTTCATCTTCCCCCCATGGACTTCAGTGGGGTTTGCTGCAAAGCTTGAAAGCTTCAAGCAAGATTCACAAAACTGTTCACAAACCAAACAAATTCACTTATCCCTAGTGCCAATTATACAGGGGTAAGAGGTCAGCAGTCATATGGACATGCTTACATAGGTCTGGTATAGCTTTTAGTGTGTATCTTATACAGTATGTCCTAGCCAGGTGTTAAGAGATTAACACAAAGTTCTAAGTGCCTGAAACTTTTCTAACACTTGATACCATTTTATGTTGAATTCAAGGTAAACAATTTTTACAAAGTTAGTGCAAATAAGCTTCGCTTTTGAAGTTAGATGTGAGCTGTCAGACACCTGTGAACACACATCATTTTTTAAGTGTGTATTAAGTATTGGAAAAGAAACTGTCAGGTTTTGATTGGTGTACACCTGTGAAAACAGATTACTTTGTCAAAAATGTACATTAGGACACCTAGCCATTGTAATAGATTTGCCTGCTTATAAAAGTCAATTTCTAGAGGCACTCCAACTAAAATCCAATACAATGAATTGTAGATTTTTTCAGATACATATATTTGTAGTTTTTTTTTTAGATAAAGATTGTAATGTATTATCTAGAAGTAGTTTGTCAAATTCAACTAGATGTGTTCTATAATGCTAAAGACACCTGGTAGCTTGTCCAAGCCACTTCTTCAGTTCTGAACTTATTTTTACGTTCTTTCTTTTTTAAAGTTTTTATTTTTTTATTTTTTTATTTTTTTTTAAGACATGGCTTGGTCAAGCTACCAGGTGTCTTTAACATTACAAAACAAGTCCAGATGAATGAGACTAACTACTATTTGATAAACCATAACCTTAAAAAATGAGAACCTGAACTTGAATGTATTGAGTTTATTCCATCTTAATCTGTATTTCTAGCCAAAACTTTGGATATTGTAAGGACAAGTTAGAAACTCTCTCTCTACTGGGGAGATTTCTCTTCAGTCCTCTCCCAGTGGCAAAAAAATAGTTTAACCACTTGCTGACCACGCTAAAGCCGAATGATGGCTACAGCATGGCTGGCTACTTCTGGGAGGCTGTCATATGACGGCCTACCATGATCTCGTCCGCTGCGGGGTTCGGGTGGCGCCGTCTGTGATCACAGTGTCTGTAGGACACTGCTGATCACAGATTGAGGAAGAGAGCCAATCAGCTGTTTACCACGTGATCAGCTGTGTCCAAACACAGCTGTCATGGATGTAAATAGAAGCCTGTTATCTTTACTATTTTCCTCATGCTGACAGCATGAGGAGAGGAGAAGATAGCCAATAACTGGCTTCTCTAACAGGGACATGTAGACTGATAATCAGGTCACTGATTATCAGTGTCCTGATTATCAGTGCAGTCCCAACAGTGCCCCCCAGTGCTGCCAATAGGTGCCCACCAGTGCTGCCAATAAGTGCCCACCAGTGCTGCCAATAAGTGTCCATAAGTGCTGCCAATCAGTGCCCATCAGTGCCTCCTCATCAGTGTCTACTATCAGTTCCCCCTACCAGTGCCCATCTGTGTCACCTATCAGTGCCCATCAGTGCCGCCTATCAATGCAGTCTCACCAGTGCAGCCTATCAGTGCCCATCAATGCTGCCTCATCAGTGCCCATAAGTGCAGCCTATCAGTGCCCATCAGTGCAGCCTCATCGGCGCACATCAGTGAAGGAAACACTGTGTCTACCCGTGACCATCCCCCTTGACTATCATCTGTGACTACTCCTCCGTGACTACCCGTGACTAACCGTCGTGAATACCTGTGAATAACCGTCGTGACCACCCGTGAATAACCGTCGTGACCACCCGTGGATAACCGTCGTGACCCCCCGTGACAACCCTGACGTGACTATTAGTCCTGTGACTATTAGTCACTGGACTAATAGTCAGATGTACAGGGACAATCTCTTCGGTCAATAACCGATAGAAGAGGAGAGGAGTACGACAGTCGTACTCCTTTTATCATTTCTATTGTCCGAAGATAAATG
>BLSH010121841.1:1832693-1843083 GCA_018402905.1 Glandirana rugosa | reverse complement strand
GAATTCTCATCATCCGTAAATGCGGCCACTTTTGCGCAAACCAATCAATAAACGCCGATTGCGATTTTTTTTATCGCAAATATGATGAAGAATATAAATCGGCCAAAAACGGTGAAAAAAAATGTTTTTTTATATATTTTTTTTGGATTTGTATTTTAGCAAAAAGTAAGAAATTTGGGTTTTTTTGCAAAATTGTCGCTCTTCTTTTGTTTATAGCGGTGATCAGAAATGACGCAGAGGTGATCAAATACCACCAAAAGAAAGCTCTATTTGTGGGAAAAAAAGGACGCCAATTTCGTTTGGGTACAACGCCGCACGACCGCGCAATTGTCAGTTAAAGCGACGCAGCGCCGAATCGCAAAAAGGGCTCCGGTCCTAAAGCTGGAAATCCTTCCGGTCCTTAAGTGGTTAAATAGAAATTCAGAGTTATCTAGTGTGATTATACAACACTAATTTAACTGCTAACTGGTTACATTCATATGTGCATTTCATAGAACAATATTACTTGAGTTACAATCCATTGAGTGGTACCAATTTACTCTTTGGGTCATCTATTTTTGTATAAGACCTTCTTTATTATTTTTCTCCTGATTTTCAGTAAACATTATCAAATCACTTTGTTCCTATTGAACCCTTGGGTATTGTTTAAGCTCAATTGGAGGAATTATATTTTGCCACTGTTGTTGCTGTTGGAGAATACAGGGAGCGGCGGATGTTACCACATTGATTACTCCTTTTGTTCGCAAGAATTATAAGGTTAACTTGTGAATGTGAAGGATTGTGATACTTAAGTCAACAATTCCTGTTAATCAATAATTCTTAGAGGCGTGACTTATATTTTGTTACTTAAAAGTTGTCATTTCTTGCAGAAATAACAGTTAAGCAAACATTTATAACTCTAATCGTGTTGTGGTTTCCATTACTGAAAAAGTGTGATTCTCAATGGAACATTGCAATATGAGTGAACCCAGAGTGTCAGGGGTGGTGGAGGACTCTCAAAATGGGGAAACCCAAGGGGGAATTAATTCTGTAAGCAGCCCTCAAGAGGGCAGTAGTACACATGTAACATGTTCCAGCTCCTGCCCCTCTCACCCCTTCCCCTGACAGCAGGCAGGAGATCTTTTTCCCTGCAGTCGCTGTTACATTTTAAAATCGTCATGGCTGTGTGGGCCAAATTCCATCTGTCACTGCGGCAGGCAGCTTGTAGTTCTTGCTCCCCACTATTCTTTGGCTCCTTTCGCTCTTCTTTTCCACTTCCAAACATGCATTTTGCCTGCCAGTTTGGTACTTTTCCAGTGCCCAAAACATGATGACCTGACCAAACCTTGACTCCATCTCTGCCTGTTGCTGACCTTGGTTTGTTCCTGTACTTTTCTCACCAGTGAGCTGCATCCCCTGTCGCTTCAAGCTGCACAACGACAGCACTCATAAGTTCCAGTATCACCTGTAGCATTATCATCCACCAGCACTTTTGCCACTTCTTTGTACCTGCACTCTTTGTCTCCCAACTCAGGGGTCCAAGGACTAGAGCAGTATGAAAGACTTCCCTCATGATCTGTCAGGAATCAGCAGTAGGGATGGTCAGATGGCTACACTCAGGATACTGGGACCAGGCTGTGTATGATCTAAGTGAGATTTATTTACAGTGAAACAGAATCCATCCAAACTCCAGCACACAGCAAACATGAAAATATAAGTAAACCAAAAAAACCCAGTGACAGAATACCTAACTAATCAACCTAACAAACAGAAAGCCTAACTAACAACTAACTACAGTATACAGTATGGGAAAAGGGTATTTGACCCCCTGCTGATTTTGTACGTTTGCCCACTGACAAGGAAATGATTTGTCTATAATTTTAATGGTAGGTTTATTTTAACAGTCAGAGACATAATAACAACAAAAAAATCGAGAAAAACACATTTCAAAAAAGTTATAAATTGATTTTCATTTTAATGAGTAAAATTACTATTTGACCCCTTCGCAAAACATGACTTAGTACTTGGTGGCAAAACCATTGTTGGCAATCAGATGTTTCTTGTAGTTGGCCACCAGGTTTGCACAAATCTCAGAAGGGATTTTGCCCCACTCCTCTTTGCAGATCCTCTCCAAGTCATTAAAGTGATTGTAAAGGTTTTTTTTTTTTTAAATAACAAACATGTTATACTTACCTGCTCTGTGGAAGGGTTTTGCACAGAGCAGCCCTGATCTTCCTTTTCTGGGGTGCCCCGTTGGCACTCCTGGCCCCCCCCAGGTGCCCCCATGGAGAGCCGATTTTCCATTGATACAGACAGCAGGACTTGGCCCCGCCCCTGGCTCCTGTGTCACTGGATTTGATTGACAGCAATGGGAGCCAATGGCATAGAATGAATTAAAACCATGAGACTTTACAACCCCTTTAAGGTTTTGGGGCTGACGTTTGGTAACTTGGACCTTCAGCTCCCTTGACATATTTCTAAGGGATTAAGGTCTGGGGACTGGCTATGCCACTCCAGCACCTTAATGTGCTGTTTCTTGAGCCACTCCTTTGTTGCCTTGGCCGTGTTTTGGGTCGTTGTCATGCTGGAATACGCATCCACGACCCATTTTCAATGCCCTGGATGAGGGAAGCAGGTTCTCACCTAAGATTTGATGGTACATAGCCCACCCATAGTCCCTTTGATGCCACAGAGCTCAATTTTGGTTTCATCTGACCACAATACTTTCACCCAGTTCTCCCTTGAATAATTCAGATGTTCATTACCAAACTTTAGACGGGCATGTACATGTGCTTTCTTGAGCAGGGGACCTTGCGGGTGCTGCAGGATTTCAGTCCTTCGCGGCGTAGTGTGTTACCAGTTGTTTGGTTGGTGTCTATGGTCCCAGCTGCCTTGAGATCATGGACAAGATTCTCCCGTGTACTTCTGGGCTGATTCCTCACCGTTCTCATGATTATTGAAACTCTATGAGGCGAGATCTTGCATGGAGCTCCAGATAGAGAGTGATTGACAGTTATTTTGTCTTTCTTCCATTCGTGAATTATCACACCAGCTGTTGTCACCCTCTCATCAAGCTGTTTGGTGATGGTCTTGTAGCCCATTCCAGCCTTGTGTAGGTCTACAATCTTGTCCCTGACATCCTTGGACAGCTCTTTGGTCTTGGCCATGGAGAGATTGGAATCTGATTGATTGATTGCCTCTGTGGACAGGTGTCTTTTATACAGGTAACAAGCTGAAATTAGGAACACTCCTTTTAAGAGAGTGCTCCTAATCTCAGCTTGTTACCTGTATAGAAGACACCTGGGAGCCAAAAATCTTGCTGATTGATAGGGCATCAAATACTTATTTCACTCATTAAAATGCAGATCAATTTATAACTTTTTTGAAATGCATTTTTCTGAATATTTTTGTTTTTATTCTGTTTCTCACTATTAAAATAAACCTGCCATTAAAATTATAGACTGATCATTTCTTTGTCAGTGGGCAAAGGTACAAAATCAGCAGGGGATCAAATGCTTTTTTCCCTCACAGTATGCAATATATACAAGATGGGAAACACAGAAAAGCAGGGTAAAACTGGAGGTGCAGGGAGCAGATGAACAAAAACTGGGATCAGGAACATGCGGGAGCAGGTACAAGGCAGTAGTGTACAGGGTACAAGGCAAGAGCAAGAACAGGGTCAATGGCAAACAGAATCTGCCAGCAGAAAAACACTGGAGCGAGAGGCACTAGTAGGGGAGCACCTAAATACCCTCCCAGCAGCCAGCATCAGGCGCAAACTGACTACTGGGATCTGCTGGTTGCAGGGAGACACCTGCTGGTGGACACCAGAACTGCAACCTCAGGCTTCCATTAAAGTACATGTCACCCAAAGCTGGCATTGTATATAATCTATATGAACAATTATTTTGTATCAAAATACTGCATTCAATGTTTATATACCTGTGTATTAGTATAAATCATTATTAATAAAGATATTATTTATGGGCTATCACCCCATGAGTCTTTGGCAGGTGTATTGTGCTTTCGCATCCCAGGTAATATCTTATTTTATGTCTGTGAGTAACTTTTTTGCTTGAAAACTGCTAAAGTGTATCTAAAGCCAAAACGTTTTTCTTTATTTTTGGATACAGTAAGGACCGGTTGGGAGGTTTACCTTCATTTTCTGACCCTGAGGCACAGCAAAAACAGAGAGGAAATATTTTCACAGCGAGAAAAAATTTCCCACACCATGACAGGTGTCGCATTGGAAGGATTTCTCCGCAGGGGCACAAACAGCAATAAAATCTATGGTAGAGGATCTAACCCATCCCAACTCTATCCAAAACGTTTTTTTTTTTTTTGCACAACTCATTAACAAACACTTGAATGCCAACAGCTATCAGTTAGAATCTTGAAATTAACCTGCAAAAATGTCTGTTGAAAATGGACTGTTTGCACACACCCTTTGAATTGCAGGACCTGCTGAAACCCTTATAGCTTCATGAAGCCTTTCTCAACCTTTTTATGACAATGGTTTCATTAAAATTAATTTTATGCTCTCGGGGAACCCCTGCTAAATTGAATTAAAGGGAGTCAGTGGGGTGAGCTTGCTTCGGCAGCACATATACTAAAGGGAGTCAGTGGGAATAATGCCCCTTACATTGTTGGCTAGTGGGAAGAATGCCCCCCTTGCATTGTTGGTTAAAATGCCACCCTTACAGACAGCTAAAAAAGATCATTGGTGTCATGTAACGTGGGCTGCCAAGTGGTATACGATGGGAGGTCAATCAGCCTGAGCTAAAGGAAGCCCTAGAAACTTCAGAAGGAAACCTGATAAGAATGGTTGGTTTCATCACTGGGTGTCAGGGTTTGTAGATTTCCAAAATTCTCATAAAAAGGAAGAATATTCACATTCTACTATTTGATATAAGAGAACTATGCACTTAACAAAATATTGTGTCCTTAGAAATATTCCAATATCCTGAATAGATATAGTTGTTAAAGGCTGCATCATGTAACATGTTAATTCCTTCCCAGCACACTTACCAGCCAGCCTACAACAAACCGAATTAACCCTGCCTAACAGTTTACGTTAAAAGAAGGGTTTAGTTTGCACACATTTGCAAATATATGCATAAGCTGCAGAGGCCATGTCATGGCACCCCAGTGTACTGCAGCCCTAACTCATTAAATTTCCTGAGTCTCCAAAATTGGAGCACATACAGTATCTCACAAAAGTGAGTACACCCCTCACATTTTTATAAATATTTTATTATATCTTTTTATGTGACAACACCGAAGAAATTACACTTTGGTACAATGTAAAGTAGGGAGTGGACAGCTTGTATAACAGTGTAAATTTTCTGTCCAATCAAATTAACTCAACACACAGCCATTAATGTCTAAACCGCTGGCAAAAAAAGTGAGTACACCCCTAAGTGAAAAGGAATAAAATGTCAATATTTTGTGTGACCACCATTATTTTGCAGCACTGCCTTAACCTTCTTAGGCATGGAGTTCACCAGAGCTTCACAGGTTGCCATTGGAGTCCTGTTCTACTCCTCCATGACAACATCACAGAGCTGGTGGAGAGCTAAAAGATGCCTTTAGCAAGGCAGTGGTCATCTTGGAGATGTGTTTGGGGTCATTATCATGTTGGAAAACTGCCCTGCAGCCCAGTCTCTGAAGGGAGGGGATCGCGCTCTGCTTCAGTATGTCACAGTACATGTTGACATTCATGGTTCCCTCAATGAACTGTAGCTCCCCAGTGCCGGCAGCACTTATGCAGCCCCAGACCATGATACTCCCACCACCATGCTTGACTGTAGGCAAAACAAACTTGTCTTTGTACTCCTCACCTGGTTGCTGCTACACACGCTTGAGACCATCTGAACCAAATAAGTTTATCTTGGTCTCATCAGACCACAGGACATGGTTCCGGTAATCTATGTCCTTAGTCTGCTTGTCTTCAGCAAACTGTTTAGCAGAGGTCTCCTTCTGGGACGACAGCCATTCAGACCAATTTAATGCAGTGTGCGGCGTATGGTCTGAGCACAGGCAGGCTGACCCCCCACCCCTTCAACCTCTGCAGCAATGCTGGCAGCACTCATATGTCCATTTCCCAAAGACAACCTTTGGATATGACACTAAGCATGTACACTGAACTTCTTTGGTCGACCATGGCAAGGCCTGTTCTAAGGGGAACCTGTCCTGTTCAACCACTGTATGGTCTTGGCCACTGTGCTGCAACTCAGTTTCAGGGTCTTGGCAATCTTCTTATAGCCTATGCTATCTTTATGTAGTGCAACAATTCTTTTGTTCAGATCCTCAGAGAGTTCTTTGCCATGAGGTGCCATGTTGAACTTGCAGAGCAATAACACCAAATTTAACACACCTGCTCCCCATTTACACCTGAGACCTTGTAACACCAACGAGTTACATGACATTGGGAAGGGAAAATGCCTAATTGGGCCCAATGTGGACATTTTCACTTAGGGGTGTACTCACTTTGGTTGCCAGCAGTTTAGACATTAATGGCTGTGTGCTGAGTAACTTTGAGGGGACAGCAAATTTACACTGTTATACAAGCTGTACACTCACTATTTTACATTGTAGCAAAGTGTAATTTCTTCAGTGTTGTCACATGAAACGATATAATAAAATATTTACAAAAATGTGAGGGGTGTACTCACTTTTGTAAGATACTGTATATAATAATGGATAGATTAAGGGCAGGAATCCCTAGAAGGAGCCCACCCCTCTATGATGGAGGTGTGGGTGGAACAGAACACACGCTGAGAGCAGGCATACACACATTGCTTTTATTAAACAGTAAGGAGTTGGCTCGCAGCCAGGTAGCAGGAATTGCAGACGGGCAAAGGGCAAAAGTCAATAAAGCAGGGGCGGGCACACTGCAGGGATAGCAGAGTTCAGGCGGGTAAAGGGTAATCCATACACAGTCCAGGGCACACAGCTGAGATGACAGAGTTCTGACAGGTAATGTGGGAATTTGTACACAGTTTTGGGCACACAACAGGGATGGCAGAGTTCTGATAAGCAAAGTGTCACTCTACTCACAGGATTGGCAGGCACAGGGTTAATCCGCTCACAGGGTCACACACAGCAGGGTTGGCAGACACAGGGTTAATCCTCTCACAGGATGGCACACAGCAGGGTTGGCAGGCACAGGATTAATGTGCTCACAGGATGGCACACAGCTGGGTTGGCAATAGAGCGCATCAAGAGGTAAGTCCAGGGGCACAGGGTAGCAAATTCGTACAGCAGGGGCTTAGTTCCGGATCACAGGGCACAATACAGTGCAGCAAAGTCCAGGGGCATAAGGCAGCAATTTGGTACAGCAAGGGATTAGTCTATGATCACGGGGCACAATCCGGGTACAGGGAGTAGCAGGGCACAATCCAGTACAGCAAAGTCCAGGGGCATAAGGCAGCAATGTGGTACAGCAAGGGATTAGTCCAGGATCACAGGGCATAATCCGGACACAGGGAGTAGCAGGCCACAATCCAGGGGCACATGGCAGCACTTCAAAGACTCACCAGACCAGCCAATGGTGGCCTCAGTAGAAGAAGTCCAGGCAGAGTGATCATAAAAAGGGGGTCCAGAGGGCAGAAGTCCTTAATAAAGCCATCTCGGGTCCTGGAAGGGCTGTGTGTCCTGGCTTCAGCTTCAGGGTCACACAGACGGTAGTTGAAGCAAGAGCAGAGAATAGAGTAAAAGTCCTAGTGTTCAGGATGCCACATAGCACAAGTCGCAGCAGTGCAGAAAGTAAGGGTAGCCCTGTAGTTCTATGTATTTTCTAGCCTCCTTCTAGGGGTGCAGGCAGACAAGAGTTCCCCTGAGTCCATCACTGACGAAAGCTTGGCAAAAGACTGACTTTTTTGGCCCAGCATAGGGAAATTAAATTGTGCTTTGAATTTAGCTAAGCCTTGTCCACAAGACCCCTGGAGATGGGATGTCTGGCCCTGTCCAATCACAGGACACCAGGCTGTGTGTGCCCCCTAATGAGATCAACTTCCCCCTCCCACCCCCTGTGGGGCACAGGAACTCCTAGGCTCATAAAGCAGACAAGCTGGCTGCATTGCACACTGTTCATTTAAACAAAGAAAACACAACAAAAAAATAATATCTCTGGCCTCCGTTACACCGTCCTTAACTGCTTGCCAACTGCCCGTCCGCAATGTGCTGTGGGCAAGCGGCAGCTGTAGGCAAAGCGGCATACCCATACGTACCCATCGCTGCCTACTTCCAAGTTCATGGCGCTCGCATGCAGGAGCCTGTCAGCAAGTCCCGGCCAATGATTCATGGCTTGGGCCTGCCGATTGGCTGTGTGCAATCACAACCCAGCGATCTGTTAGTGCTTTGCAGGGATGAGAAACAGAGAGAGTATTAGTGAAAAGCAGCACACTTTACACACATTACAAATAGTTAGGCACACTTTTAACCCCTTGATCACCCTAGATGTTAACCCCTACCCAGCCAGTTTCATTAGTACAGTGACAGTGTATAGTATTATCACTGATCACTGTATTAATGTCACTGGGGATGTCAGTGGCCGTTAGCCAGTTTCTCCCAGCGTCAGTTAGTGTCAGATTGACCACCGCAGTATTGTAGTCCTGTTATATGTCACTGATCGCCACCATTAGAAGTATACAAAAAAATAACAATATATATACAATCATTTGTAGGTGCTATAACTTTCACACAAACCAATCAATAAACACTTATTGGGATGTTTTATCAAAAACATGAGGCAGAATATATTTTGTCCAAAATGTATAAAGAAATTTGATTTTTTTTTTTACATTTTTTTAGGGTTTTGTTTTATGGCAGTAAGTAAATAAAAAAAATTTTTGAAAATTTTCAGCCCTTTTTTGTTTATATTGCAAAAAATAAAAAAACCCAGTGGTGATCAAATATCACCAAACGAAAGCTCTATTTCTGTGAAAAAAAATGATATAAATTTAATTTGGGTACGGTGTTGCATGACCGCGCAATTACCAGTTAAAGTGGTCATGAAGGGTGTAAATTCTTCCAGAGGTCAAGTGGTTAAAGGTATAGGGAATTTTTGTTTGTTGTTTTTTGGCATGCATTGCCCTTCCATGTGCCCCTTGCTGCAAAGGCTGGGGTGGGGGTGGTTGGGGTGGTTGCCATCTGTTTGTAACATGTTAACGTGTGCCAAGATTCTGGGTAGCTGTAAAGGTGCAGCCATTCTTAAAAGCCCACTTTTTCAATAAGGTAAATATGACATTTAATAGTAGAGATAATGTTATAAAGCAAGAAGGTAGAGGCACAGGCTTAAAAAGAAGTTCCTGACTAGCAACTTGGTTTTAGCATGGAGCTGAGGAATCATCTGAGAATGGCTGACAATTCGGTGGAAATAATATTGGTGCGCTGCTGGAAAATATTTAGTGGAGGCGTTGCCGTATTTTTTCCCTTGAAAGTCACCTGGTCACAAAACCAATGCTGTTTCCATCCAATTATCAATCAACCTACATGACTGCAAAAAAGCGTACGCCTTAAAGAGGAAGTACATTTTTCCTGTATTCTTTGTGCCTATAGGTAAGCCTATAATGATGCTTACCTATAGGTACTGTAAATATCTCTTAAACATGTGCCATTTAGGAGATATTTACTGTATACTTCTTAGATGATGTCATCGGCGCCAGCGCTCTGAAGGTTCGGCCGTTTCTTCAGAAGCCTGTGCTGTAACCGGTGGCTCCTGCACGCATGCTCAGGAGTGACGACACGCGGCTCCAGCCAGTCACACAGCTGGAGTCTGCGGCCCCGGAAGGAAGAGGGGCGAAGATGTATGCGCCCTCAAGTGGGGACAACGCAGGCTTCGTTTGCAGGTAATTGCCACATAATGTGCTAGTATGCGATGCATGCTAGCACATTATGCCTTTACTTTGCAGGGAAGAAGAAAAAAAAGATATATGGGTTTACTTCCTTTTTTAACATTTCATAACAAAAATAGCCTCGCCCAATAATGATACACGATAGTGGCAGTCTAATACAAATATTACTGTGCGTTTTCGCCACCGGAACTGGAAGAGTTTACACACAAAAACATAGTAATAACCCGCTCCGATAAAAACAATACTTTACAATTTTTTCCTTCATTTGGGTATATAGAAAAAAAAGAAGAAGGGACGTTTCATTTCCGTATTACACGATCGTACGTAGCGTATGATCGTGTAATACACCGTTAATGGACGTTTGCTTCGGACGCAACAGGGGTGAACTCCCGCGTATGTAGAAGCGGGGAGAAGGAAGGCCCCGGCGTCTGAGGTCGACACACTGACCGACCTCGGCGCACAGCAGTGAGGACTCGTACGCACGTCCTCGGTGGCCAATGTCGTGTCCGAAGACTTCTTTGCCGGCTTGGAAGTCTCGCGACCGCGGCTACTGT
>BLSH010121841.1:1813884-1829312 GCA_018402905.1 Glandirana rugosa | reverse complement strand
GGCACCTGTGATGTAAGGAGGAACTCTGTTTGGGGGGGCACCTGTAATGTGAGGAGGAACTCTGCTGGGGGGGCACCTGTGATGTAAGGAGGAACTCTGCTGGGGGGGCACCTGTGATGTAAGGAGGAACTCTGCTGGGGGGGGGCACCTGTGATGTAAGGAGGAACTCCGGTAGGGACATCTGGGAGCAGGCGACATGGCAAGTGACACTTGGGGCTCCCACTGATTCTGCATTATGGGGAGTTGAATGATTTCATTTTATATTACAATGTAATAATAGAAATTATGCGCTTCAATCATCCTGACAGCATAACGACCTTGTTGCCGGGATGATTGAAGCGCCAACACCAGTTGTTTGGGGTATCTTTATCTGCTGATTGTTAAACTTTCTGGAATACACATATTGTTATTGTGGTGAAGGATCTGGGCCCGCTGTCCCTCCATCCTGACTTCCATCCTTCCTTCCCTTCTCTTTCCTTCCCTCCCTCACTATCTCTTTCTTTCTTCCTCCCCCCATCCCTTGTTCATCTCAGGCGTGATTCACACCCGCAAAACCACGCCTCTTTAAACCACGCCCACTATTTCATTTTGACCACACCCATTTTTCGCTGCGGCGCGCTATGTGAGCCGCATTTCTTTGGCCTAGAGCCCCTGGTCTTTTTCCCACCTAGCAACGCCCCTGGTGAGTGTGCAGCTTGTATAACAGTGTAAATTTGCTGTCCCCTCAAAATAACACACAGCCATTAATGTCTAAACCGCTGGCAAAAAAAGTGAGTACACCCCTAAGTGAAAATGTCCAAATTGGGTCCAAAGTGTCAATATTTTGCGTGGTTACTATTTTCCAGCACTGCCTTAACCCTCTTGGGCATGGAGTTCACCAAAGCTTCACAGGTTGCCACTGGAGTCCTCTTCCACTCCTCCATGACAACATCACGGTGCTGGTGGATGTTAGAGACCTTACGCTCCTCCACTTTCCGTTTGAGGATGCCCCACAGATGCTCAATAGGGTTTAGATCTGGAGACGTGCTTGGGGTCGTAATCATGTTGGAATACTGGCCTGCGGCCCAGTCTCCGAAGGTAGGGGATCATGCTCTGCTTCAGTATGTCACAGTACATGTTGGTATTCATGGTTCCCTCAATGAACTGTAGTTCCCCAGTGCTGGCAGCACTCATGCAGCCCCAGACCATGACACTCTCACCACCATGCTTGACTGTAGGCAAGACACACTTTGTCTTTGTACTCCTCACCTGGTTGCTGCCACACAGGCTTTACACCATTTGAATCAAATAAGTTTATCTTGGTCTCATCAGGTTCCAGTAATCCATGTCTTTAGTCCGCTTGTCCGTTTGCAGGCTTTCTTGTGCATCATCTTTAGAAGAGGCTTCCATCTGGGACGACAGCCATGCAGACCAATTTGATGCAGTGTGCAGCGTATGGTGTGAGCACTGACAGGCTGACCCCCCACCCGTTCAACCTCTGCAGCAATGCTGGCAGCACTCATACTTCTATTTCCTAAAGACAACCTCTGGATATGACGCTGAGCATGTGCACTCAACTTCTTTGGTCGATCATGGCATGGCCTGTTCTGAGTGGAACCTGTCCTGTTAAACCGCTGTATGGTCTTGGCCACCATGTTGCAGCTCAGTTTCAGGGTCTTGGCAATCTTCTTATAGCTTAGGCCATCTTTATGTAGAGCAACAATTCTTTTTTTTTTTTCAGAATCTAAGAGAGTTCTTTGCCATGAGGTGCCATGTTGAATTTCCAGTGACCAGTATGAGAGAGTGAGAGTGACAACACCAATTTAACACACCTGCTCCCCATTCACACCTGAGACCTTGTAACACTAACGGGTCACATGACATCGGGGAGGGAAAATGACTAATTGGGCCCAATTTGGACATTTTCACTTAGGGGTGTACTCACATATTTGGTGTGACCACCCTTTGTCTTCAAAAGAGCATCACTTTTTCTAGGTACACCTGCACACGGTTTTTGAAGGAACTTGGCAGATAGCTTGTTTCCATCATCTTGGAAAACTAACCACAGATCTTCTGTTGATGTAGGCTGCCTCATATCCTTCTGTCTCTTCATGTAATCCCAGACAGACTCGATGATGTGTAGATCAGTGCTCTGTGGGGGCCAAGCCATCACTTCCAGGACTCCTTGTTCTTCTTTACGCTGAAGATAGTTCTTAATGACTTTGGCTGTATGCTTGGGGTGATTGTCCTGTTGTAGAATACATTTGAGGCCAATCAAACTTCCTGATGGTATGACATGAATAATAATTATCTGCCTGTATTTCTCAGCATTGAGGACACCATTGATCCTGACCAAATCTCCAACTCCATTTGCAGAAATGCAGTCCCAAACTTGCAAGGAACCTCCAACATGCTTCACTGTTGCCTGCAGACACTCATTATTGTACGCCCTCCAGCCCTTCGGTGAGCAAACTGCCTCCTGCTACAGCTAAGCCAAATATTTTACATCTTAACTCATCAGTCCAGATTACCTGCTGCCATTTTTCTTCACCCCAGTTCCTATGTTTTCATGCATAGTTGAGTCACTTACACTTGATTCCACATTTGAGGTGTGGCTTTTTGGCCGCAATTATTCCATGAAGACAACTTCTGGCCAGACTTCTCTGGACAGTAGATGGAGATGGATGTACCTGGGTCCCACTGGTTTCCACCAGTTCTCTGCTGATGGTACTGCTCGATATCTTCCGATGTTGAAGGGAAATAAGCATATAAAGACTTCTGCTGCAAGTTTCCTTGGCCGACTACTGCATCTACAATACCTGTTTCTTTGTGCTTCTTCAAAACAGCTTGAACATCATATTGAACCCCAGTCTGCTTTGAAATCTTTGCTTGGGAAATACTTTGCTTATGCAATATAATACCTTGTGTGCTCAGTTTTGCCATGGTATATGACCTGTGACATGAAACTCTCTTCCACAACCTCACCTTAGTAGCAGAGTCTGGCTGTTCCTCACTGAGTTTTAAAGGGGTTGTAAAGCCTAGTGGTGTTTCACCTTAATGCATTAAGGTGCAAAACCTTTTCTCAGTAGTGACCCCCCCCAGAGCCCCCCTTTTACTTACCTGAGCCCGTTTATTCCAGCGGCGGCTATGAGCAATCCGCTCCAGCCGGTGTCTCGGGTCCTCATTGACTGGGTTTATAGCAGGGGAGCCATTGATGCAGGGGCCGGGGGGCGGGGCCGAGCATTTGTGAGCTGATGGTACCACCTGTGTATGCTCCCACTAGCCCAGCCCGCCTTCTAGCTTCCTCATATGAATACTCTTTCAGCCATTGTTCCTACTTGGTTATAGCTTCTGTTTATTCACCTTGTTGCCGATTCGGTACAACTCCCTTTGGTCGGGAGGGTAAGAGAGGTTATTTTTAACCTCTTTCATAAGATTCCAGAGTATCCTCCTGCACTTTATGAGGATGTGTTTTTAATTATCTTGACCACCTACCCCTGAGGAAGATATCGGACGAAGCATCGAAACGCGTTGGGTCTTTTTTCTGCTGTTTCCAGGCAGATCAGTGGTGTTTTTATATTGTGTTGTCATCTGCATGTGTGTATGCATTTTTGTGTCATTACATGTTTATTTCTTTTCCACATTGTCTATGTTCTCACTTTTGAACCATCACCATGTCTGGATGGTTGACTTTTTAAATTATATCAATAAATGCTATTTTTTATATATGTGATCTTTTTCTTGGTGAGTTGGTCTTCCCATACAAAGTCCCAGAGGGGGTTTCTCTTGTGCTTCTACACTTAATGCGAGGGATGGGGACAGAACCACTCAGATTTTGCAAACACAATTGACTGCCAGAAAATATATATTTCATTTAAACTAAATGAACAACCTATCAGGAGGAGGTTATAAGCCTCCTAATAGAACATTGCAAACTTTGAAACATTCTTGAACCTGCTTGCTTTGCCAGTGAGGGGTTATAGACTCACAGCAGAACAGAACATAAATGGAAATAGAAAGTCTTGAAGTGTCTCTTTAAAGTTCCTGGTGGGAGGATCCCCTCCCTTGTAATGGACTTCAAGAAACACAAGAGAAAAAAAAACAAACAGGGCAAACTTCACCCCAGTGTCCTTGCAGTGACAGTCTCTTCCACTGGGCACAGGGTGGCAGGCTAGTTTGTCCTGCAGTTCAGGGGGAAAGTGCACACTTCAATACTTTTCCAACAGTCCTTGAAATATGCTGCATAGTCTGTACCTTCTCACAGTCCTACACATAATAACGAGGATCAGGCAATCTCACTCGCTAATCCCCCTCTCCCTGAACTGAAATAGAGTAGCTCCTTGCGGGCTGGTTTGGCTTCACAATCATCACACAATCCTTCCTGATAGAACGACCAAGGTTCCAGTCCCTTTTCAGCTCCCTGAATCTCTCCCAACAGCTGCTCTCAGGGCCCCACAAGGGCTTAGGCACATGTAGAAAGTCCCATGTCATTTCATCCTCCCACTCTTCTCTTGAGCTCTCCACGATCTCCATGACATGGAGGGTGGGAGACATAGGGGTAGTCCAGGCCCCACTCCAGAGCGACCCGACATTGGACCTCCCTCTGATACCGGGAGAATCTGGGCAGACAGTCACAGCTCCCCTTCCTAGGCCTGACCTGGGTATCTTGGGATCGCACCACCCACTGTGCAGTAGGTGGGTGCTCTGATCTGGGTAGTAGAGGGCCTGTTTAAAAAAGTCTGGTAGTTGAAACGGGATTTCTGCTGCTGATTCAGTGCCCTGAGGGGGTTCTGTCTCATCCCCATCAGAGGAGTAGAGGGCATTTGAACTTCCTGTCTTCTGCTCCTCTTCTTACTCCTCACTTGCTCCACCAAGTGTTCCAAGGACCCGAATTCTGCTAACATTCTGGGCGACCCCCAGTCTATGGCCCTCTGCTCCGCATCCTCATCTGGTTTTCCAGGGGACATCTCTCCCTGCCCTGCTGACTCCAACCAAGCTGGGATGTTTGCAGGTAGGGGCACAGCCGGTGTTTCAGGGACCCCAGGCTCCTGCTTAGCAATACTCGTGTTTGCTGAGTCCCCAGCCAGGCTGCAGGCTCTAACAGTCTTTCCTTCCCCTTCATTCTAGATGTTTGCGGGGAGTCGCTAGGCTGCAACTCCGCTCCGCCTTGAGGCAATGTCTTCAGGCCAGATCCGGCCTTCTGGGACTTCTGCAGGTGCAGACGGCATAGCCCTGATTGCAGGTCCACAAAGTAGTACTGTGGCTCCTGCTCTGTAGATACCCGCCGGGTGAGTGGAGAGTCACAATGGCTGCACCAGGCCCAGGCAGCGACATGGTGAGCATCTGGCTGCCCGGGCAGATGAGGCACAGCCGCTCCATCCCATCGATGACTCCACATGGCTCCAACCGAACCCCCGTATCAACTAGGGTCCGTTCCGGCCTATCTGGCAACCAGGTCAGCGCTGGAAGCAGTCTCCCCCCTTCCACCATCTTGCTCCTCGTGGTGACTGGTGCTAGCAGCAGGCGTGTAGCTTCTTCCAGGGCGTGGCTCCGTCCCCACATTACCAGAAGAGCTGGCGCCAAATGTCCTGATAAACAGGCGTGCTGCGTGTCACAATGCTGTAACCCCTTGTATGCAGCACAAAACTTTACAGACACTCTGACGATAGCAGGACTTGTCCAGACTTGATGACTTTGACAGTGGTTGCCTGTGGCAATGGCAAACTGCAGTATCCACTGATTTGTTGTTAAGCCCACTTCCAACAGAGTCTCTGCTTTTAGCAGCAAGAACAGTCTCAGGCATACTTTACTGTTTGCAGGAATTGGAGCAGTTTTTGATAGAGCACTTGTAATGCTCAGCTTTAACAGGTCGCTGGACATATTTGTAATCCAGTGGGAATGTCCAACCGTAGCATGGCACGCAACATATTTATAATCCAAGGGCGTGTTCACCCGCCATGGTTGCCAAGGGCAGCGACACATGGTACAAAGTCACTGAATTGCAGGATTGGTAATTTATGCATCTGTCCCCAGTGCTGTTTTGGAGTGCCTGGGAAAGCAGGCAGCAATACTGTTGGCGGCTCCCACTGTTGCTATGGACAACGGCACACTTAATCTGGCACAGTTCAAAGGCAAAGTACACAGTTCTTATCCCCGTTGGCAAAAAACATTTTAAACACTCCTCTGGCTCAGTTCTTGTGGTTGCTATGGGGGACAACTGACTGCCTTTCAGGTAATCCCAATGGACGAGCCCCCAAATGTAGCCATGTGCTCTCTTGAGAGTGGCTGAAAGTAGTGGTTCACCTGCTCGCTGACCCTAATCACACCATATCACACATCCGGAGACACTGACCAGGCCGGCTCTGGTTTTTGTTGTTTTATTGGGGGAAATAACTTGGATGGGGATAAGGGTTTACTGTGGGATTCCCGATAGAATTATAGTACAAAGTTGGCACATACAAGCCTGTATGTGTGTGCTGACACTGCAGACTCTCCCTCTGCAGAATATTACTCCTTCACCTTCCAGCTCAGTACTTGGTTTCCGGTCTAAAAGGAATTTATTAGTCCTTTGCTCTCGGTTCTTCACTACGGTTAGCACGTGGCAAGGCCTGCCCTGTCCCGACAGGAACTCAGGAACACCCATTACAGGCAAGGGGCACACGGCCCCTGATTGTGCAGAATAAGTACAGAGAGGGAGGTTCTGGTGACCTCATCTGTTTAGTCCACCCAATCCTCCCTGAGCCACTCCTCACGGCCCAGACCAAAACACCCAGGCCTGCACACTACAGTCAGGCCTGACTAAATTTACCTTTGCTAGCCAAAGACCTGCTAGAAAAACGCACCTACACTATGGGGGTGCTACACTCACCCCCCCCCCCCAAACATCAGCTGGTCGCCAGCTGAAATTGAAAAAAAATAGCTTCTTTGAACAGCAGGGCATCTCAAAGTAAGAAAATGGAGGGGAGAAGGGACCAAACTTGCAAGGGGACAAACAAAGCTGTGCATGAATAAATAAGTATCAAAAGTATACCATCTCCTTTATTGGATGGGGATAAGGGTTTACTGTGGGATGCCCAGAAGAATTATAGTGCAAAGTTGGGAGATACAAGCCTGTATGTGTGCACTGATGCTGCAGACTCTCCCTCTGCAGAATATTACTCCTTCACCCTCCAGCTCAGTACTTGGTTTCCGGCCTAAAAGGAATCCATTAGGCCTCTACTCTCAGTTCTTCACCGCGGTTAGCATTTGGCGAGGCCTACCCTGTCCTGGCAGGACCTCAGGAACACCCATTACAGGCAAGGGGCACACGGCCCCTGATTGTGAAGAAAAGTACTTCTGTGCTAACCAGGCCTTTGACCGACTACAACACCCAGCCCATCACTGACTCCAGGTCCCCTAGACCTTCTCTTTTCCTCAGTGACTCTCTCCTTCCCTTGACTGACCTCCAAGGCTCCAACAGACTGTCCAATTTCTTCTTCCAGCCTGCTCCAGCACTTTCTCTCCTTCAGTCCCAGGGAGCGTCACTCACCGCACCAATGTGTTCCTTAAAGTCTCTACTGTGCAGCACCTCTTCTGTTCTCCTGTTCCTCCTGGGCCGCTCCAAGGATCTCTCTCCTCCCTGGCTGCACCCAAACTCCCAGGCCCCAAGGTCACCCTTCCAGGACTGGGGGTGACCTCCCAGGTAGGGGCCTGCTCCACAGCGCCTCCGCTACATCTCCAACTTTCTACCCAACACTACTTCTCCCAGATTGGTCTGACTCTCAGTATTTAAGGAGGCCTGCCCCCTGACAAACCCTGCATTGGGATTGGCTAGGGCTCCCCAGAATACTCCAGATGGCTCCACCTATCTCCCAGCTTTCTGCCCAGAGACCAACACCAGGAGTCTGTATACAGAGAGGGAGGTTCTGGTGACCTCATCTGTTTAGTCCACCCAATCCTCCCTGAACCACTCCTCCTGGCCCAGACCAAAACACCCAGGCCTGCACACTACTGTCAGGCCTTTCTAAATTTACCTTTCCTAGCCAAAGACCTGCTAGAAAAACACACCTACACTATGGGGGCGCTACACAAGCAAGGATAATAATTAATACAGTATTTTTATATGACTCATTAATGGAAGGCAGCGGAACTTCGCTTCATTCACTAAGCTAAGGGAAAAATCCCTTTCAAAGTGAAAATTCCCAGATGAACAGACAATTTGCCTTTAGTAAGTCAAACCCACTGTCATTTTTTAACAGCTCCATTCCGCAATCCCTTCTGCTTAGAAGACCAGTGATCTTTGCCCAGGAATCATCCAGGATTGGTATCTAGTTTCTACGAAGATGTTGACCCAGGGATACAGTCATGTAAATCCTGGTTTCTGTATAATATTCACGGCTGTTTGTATACATGTTGTATTTCCCGGATCAGTCCCATGTTGCTGCTTCTAACAGCAACTCACCACTAAATTACAATAGTACCAGTGAGTAACCATGCTTTCCCCTACCTGGAAAATTATACTATTTCTGTAGAGTATGACTCTTCAATTTGCAGACTTAAATTACTGCTCAATCTACTTAAAAAGTCTTTCCATGTCTATTTTTTGCTTAAATATTGGAATAACTTTACAACCACATAACACGTGTACACGTTACGGATTCTAGCTATTGAAAGCACCCAAAGAATGTGTAACTATATTTCATGTGTGTCATGTACAGAATAAGGCACGGAGAGCAGAATTTCTTTACTTCTGGCAAGTGAATATGACCAATAATATACTGTCGGTCTAAATAAACGTTTGAGAAAAGAGTGGATGAAATTTTTGCTGGGGGGTATGAGTGGGTCATATATCAAAATCTTCAGCAGTAATTCAAACAACCAAACGCACTGCGTCAGCCTAAAAACAACCAAATTATAATGACATAATTAAAATACGTCAATCTTAATCTATCAGAATTTGTACTATACTTTAAAACTTGTTATGTGATGTTTTTCTTGTCCTGCGGTTTTACTACTGCTGCTTACATTTTTGGGACTTTTGTTGGTTTTTGGTGACATTTCCTATACAAAGTGTACTTATAGATGAACAATATAGTCGATATCTTCTTAGCTCCCAAAGTGGCCTCCGATTCTTAAAACAAGCACATCTGGGTTTCTGCATCCCTAAACAAACTTCCAAAACTTGGGCACAAATAGACACAGTTTTCAATTCATGCTTCTGGCTCCAGCTGCTCTGTAACTTCTTATTTGGCAAGAGAAGTGACAACGAGCTTCACCGTCCAACTAGCTGTGGTCACTATTTGTGCTCCAGGTTTTGAGCATTCCAGAATGCAGTGATGATCATTTAGGATGAGCAAAGTAGATCTAAATATAATCTCCATCCTACAACAACCACCCCCTGGCCATCACACATACATAAAGTGTAACTAAAAGACAAAACTTTTTATTTTAGTTTTGGATAGAGTGTAGAGGGATTAGAACACTTGACAGATTTTATTGTTGTCTGTGCCCTCATTAGGGAATTTACCCTCTCCATTTGTCCTGTTTACGTCATTGAAAGCGAAAGTAGTAAGTGAAGGGAGATCTCCTCTATGTAACACAGATCGTAAAAAAAAAAAAAAAAAATGACAGAGGTTATAACCCTTCCTTATACTATGAAAAAAAGTTGACTTTAGAAGAAGCAGTAAAGTACATTTTTATGGAGACATGGAACCCTTAAATGCCACTCATGTGATCAAATGCCAGGGTATTAGTCACTTGATGTCTGCTAAAGGGCCCTCAGGGGCCTTACGTTCAAGAAGAGCCCAACAGTCATTAGTTATGCCAAAACGTATCTTCTTCTTCTTCAGCAGATTTATGTGTTCTCTTCCTATACTCTGTAAGTTGGGGTATTTTGAGGGCTTCGGAAGCGGTTCACAGTACCCCTGAAATGCTTATAAATGTTACACATGCATGTGCCTTCTATACAGAATGTTTTTAGCTTATACCATTTCTTCAAAATACGTGTATGTATCAAGTGGAATTGCAGCCCAAACCTTTTTTTTATGTAGAGTCTAAAAGGTTAGACCCTATGTTAGGTTGTTATTGCTGCGTGTTTGCCTTCCTTGGGTAGATTCTCGCTTCATGGTACATAAGAACAGTAACCAATCTAAGCTTGTCTGTGGTTCTTAACCTTCCTCATTCCAAATTAACATTTTTGTTGGAGTTTTGTTTTCACGTAGAGATATAATGGAAGTTCAGTGTGCTGAGCAGTCACTTTGATGGCAACAGTTGGTGCATAAGCAGTCATGTTGCTGTTATTAGCCACTCATATGTTGGCCCTGGAGGAACAAAAGAAATTACCCTAGAAAATCTAACCAGCTTGAACAATTCTTCCTTGAGATTGCTCAGTCAGGATTTAAACCCTAAACCCACATCCAATTCCTCGAACAGGGAAAAGTTCCTTCCTGACCCACTAAGATGACCATAGATAGGTATGGCCAGCCAATCAAGCAAGAAAATCTGACTGCCTTCAGGCAGGTATATTGGGCAGCAGTGGTTTTGCTCTTCCTTCTCCAACTCCCCCCTCCTCTGCCACATTTGGAATACATTTTTTCTTGGGTCGGGGTGGAGCGGGAACCTGGCTTTAACAGGTACCCACTCCCACTTTCGGTTGGATCACTGCGGTGGAAGTTCTCCTCCCCCTTCTGGGACACTACGCAGGTCTCAGAAGGCTGTGGGGTCGTTCACAAAGCACAGCATGGTAGTGGGAAGCCAGCTGTGAAGCCGCAAGGAGTCACAGCTGGCTGCCCACAGTAAGCATGCCAGCTCTGGAGACCAAAAGACTGGTGAAGAACTGGCCCGGTGAGGACGACGCTGGGCCCTTGGACAGGTCAGTGTCTGTTTATTAAAAATCAGCAACTACAGTTTTTGTAGCTACTGACTTTTACCTTTTCCAGAACTGACTGAAGCTCCTCTTTAAGCACCTCTAATGTTTAGCCTATTACCATTCTATCTGACATGTGGCTTCTTCAAAAATGTATATGGGGCAGTTGTGATAAAGGATTAACACTTAGGAAATCTGTCTGTAAGGCTCTCCAATGTATCAGCGGTGCTAGTTGTATTTTGACTGGTGTCCTGGAAACAGGGATGCATTTTATCACAGCATTTTCTTTTTACATATCTATTGGTTTGATGATGTCACATTAAACATACTTTTTTCTCAGACTATTTGAACTTTCTGGTAGAGTCAAAAGTAGTTACAAGTACCTGTTATCTATACAACTATGGTTTTACTGAAGTGTAATTACTTCCACAGTAAGGACTTGTCAGGATGTTGGCGTACATCCTGGTGTTTCAGTTGACTTGTCCAGATTAGTTTACACAGGTCTTAAAATTTCATTCTTATTCTTTTATATATTAGCATTAAACCAACAGTTTTGCTTTTACAGACAGTTCATGCACTACAGAGTTTTCTTAACATCCAAAATGTTGAGATAATGAAACATAAACTCTCCAAAGCAAATGTTTATAGAAAGGTAGTTAGGTGTGTTACAGTCTTGACTCATTTAATACGGTACAGGCGGTCCCCTAGTTACAAACATCCGACTTACAAACGACTCCTACTTACAAACGGAGGGAGGCAACAGGAAGTGAGAGGAAATCTACCCCTAGGAAGGCAAATTCACTCCTGTAAGAGTTATTATGGGAAAAAGGTGTCTCCATTGAAGCTTTATCACCAAGGTTTGTTTCCACAACAGCCCAAAATTTTCAATATCCAATTATCATTGGCACAGGAAGTGAGGGGAAATCTTCTGAACAGAAACATAGACAGCAAAACAAACATTACAGGGGTGTTAACCCTTCCCTATGCTATCCAAAAAGCTTAGAAATATATTTTTTGGGCTGAAGCTACACTTAAAAAATGTACCTGTTCCGACTTACAAACAAATTCAACTTAAGAACAAACCTACAGTCCCTATCTTGTTTGTAACCCGGGGACCACCTGTATTGCCTATATCTGTCTCTCTCTTCAATTATTTGAAGCATTTTGTGCTGTAAAGTAGATCTGTGGCCATGCTGTTTGCATTTGCATATTTGCATACCATTTACAACCAGTAATTATGCTTTAAACCAAATCCCATTGACCCCAGTAGTTACAGTCACTGTGCAGCAATTCATGCTCAAAGTTTACAATAGGAGCTGTGAAGTCATTCAATTCCAGTCTAAGCATTCTGCTCTCTCTCCTCTTCCTGTGCCAATTAAAGCTTTTGTTAACCCCCTCAAAAAAATGTTGCTCTTGTCTATTTAATGTGCAATTAACAGCATGGTGCTTTTGCTTTTTTAATTATCCCTCTGTATCCCCTAAAATACTGGTTTGATAATGGCAGGTCATGACTTCCCCTGTAGCGTCATTTTTTTTAAACCCCACACAAATGGAAACCGGAAGTGAAGTTCCGTTGCCGCCATCTTGCTATACCCGCACTAGTCCGCACTAAGGATACAGAGAGAAGGCGGAGAGCGGACATCTTTTTACCTCCAGCGTAGTTTTTAATTGTACAATTATTTTTAACAGTAAACAGAGCTTACGTATTAAAATACTGTATATAGAAATACGGGACACTTTTTTGATGTTAAATTTTAAAAGCAGCGGCAAGCCTGCTGATCTGACAGCTTAGGAAATGTCAGAGAACACCACTGCTTTTAAAATGTAACATCAAAACAGTGAGACAGATTTAGAAATCCTCCATTTCAGTATGTAAGCTCCGTTTACTTTTAAAAATAAGCGTGAAATTAAAATCTCCGGTGGGTGTACAAAGATGTCTGCTCTCCACCTTCTCTCTGTATCCTTAGTGCGGATGAGTGCGGGTATAGCAAGATGGCGGCAATGGAACGTCACTTCCGGTTTCCATTTGTGTGGGGTTTCAAAAAGCGATGCTTGTGTATGGGTCTGCGGGTTGGGAGCAAGGCAAGCCAGGAGCAGGACTGTCAGTGGTGTTTGGACTGGAGGGACCACCTGGCTTGGAGAGAGACTGTCACTGTGACTGAGGAAGGGTGTGTCGTGTCGGTGAGGTGTCATCATTATCTGTGCTACTGCACACTGCTGTCAGTGTCACTGTGTGAGTCAATTTCATGTGTGTGTGCCATCCATTCTAATTTCTTGCCCTTCCGAGTCCTGTCCCTGAGCTACTTACTATATCGAAAATAAAATAAGTAATATGTTTTTTGCCTTAATACCCACCTTAAATCAGATTACGAATTGCATATTGTACTTGTTTGTAGCCTAAATACTGAAATTTGCACTGTTTGTAACTTTTGGAAATGTGAGTAAAAACTTGGCTCTGCCAGTAAATTTTGGGTGTTGTGTCAGTAAATTTGAATCTGGTAGGTTGGTGGCAACACTGCAGGCAGGTGTGGCCAGAAGGTGGAGTACCAATAAGTAAATGAGCTCATTCAGAAACTGGTTAACTTTAGTTGAATTGTTTTTGACCTCTTTAGTTGTCGTTCAATACATTTTCAGAATACTCATTTTTGGTCAGTTGAACTGATCATTGGGGAAATGGAGTTAAGGCTAGCTGTGGAGATGGGGGTATAGGATTGAGGTGATTCATAGACCACTGGGAGATGGGCAGACCAAAAAGACTGGGAGAACCCCCTTCTACTAGTATGGCACCTCTGTCAGGTACACTAGCAACATTTTTTTATATTTACTTTGGTCTGTTGTTCCATCATGGCCAAGTATGTTTGAACTACACACACACACTGGGTCCTGGATATCCATAGAAGTCAACCTGCAGGTGCAAGAAATGCATGCAAAAGTGTTAATCAGTTATAGCCATGGATTTCTACATATCCTCATATTAGAACTCACACAGTAATAAATTGTATTTAAATTTTCTCCTATGTGGAGAGAATGTATTATTTTATTGCATGCACTTTCTGCCCTGATAATTTTTAAATTGATTTTCCAATAACTTGGCTCTGTATAAGATTATAAGAAGAGTTTATTGCACTGAAACCAAATCTATGCAGCCCATGCATTGTCATCATTTACATTTTATTAGAAACAATAGAACAGCAATTAGTTTCAAATCAAAATACCAGTAAAGAAGCCATTTTGGTGTATGGTACATAACTGGTGCAGTGGCTGTTGCCAATATTAACAAAAATTTATTGATGTTCAGTTTCTGTTATAAATAATTTTAATATCATGAACAGTCAAGAAACTCTTGCAAAGTCAGTGTGATTTTTCCATATGGAAGGCAATATGCTATTAGGATTATTAGTAGAATTTTGTTTAATTTAATAAAGCAATGTTCAGTGGGCCATAGCAGAAAATCAAAAATCAACTTTCGTTAGTCTGACAACAGAAAACTTCTAAAAGCTAATTAGCAAGATTTATGTGTTGACAGACATGTTAATTATCAATTAATATTTTCTACTAAACATTGTATTACATTTTAACATCTGCAGTCTGCAGGCTCCAGCTGCCACAGTGCTTCTCTACAGAAGATACTCGAAAAATTTGAATATCATGCAACAGTTCATTTATTTTAGTAATGCAGCTTAAAAGGTGAAACTAATATATGAGATAGACTCATTACATGCAAAGCAAGATAGTTCAAGCTGTGATTTGTCATAATTGTGATGATTATGGCATACAGCTCATGAAAACCCCAAATCCACAATCTCAGAAAATTTGAATATTACATGCAATCAATAAAACAAGGATTGTACATAGAACAATATCAGACCTCTGAAAAGTATAAGCATTCTTATGTACTCAGTACTTGGTTTGGGCCCCTTTTGCAGCAATTACTGCCTCAATGCGGCGTGGCATGGAAGCTATCAGCCTGTGGCACTGCTGAGGTGTTATGGTGTTCAGGTCAGGCGAGTTTGCTGGCCAATCAAGCACAGTAATCCCACGGTCATTGAACCAGGTTTTGGTGCTTTTGGCAGTGTGGGGCAGGTGCCAAGTCCTGCTGGAAAATGAAGTCAGCATCCCCATAGAGCTCGTCTGCGGAAGGAAGCATGAAGTGCTCCAAAATCTCCTGGTAGACGGCTGTGTTGATAGACGACCACAACCAGGTGACACGAAGTAATTCAGGTCCCAGTTGTGTCGGCAGATGGTCCTCTAAAACCTCGTGAAGTACGAAGGAAGGCGTCTGCTCGAGATACCCCTACGACTGAAGTAAAAGGTCGTCCTGAACCGTGGACGGGGTGTGACGGTTTTCGTGGTTTTGGACCAAGTTACTGGCACCCTAATGACACGAACTAACCGGTCGTTTGAGCGGACTGGACTTGTGGTATTGTGGAGTCGTCACGGTGTCCGACTATCGAAGGTACGGTGCGGCGTAACTCCGTCATTAACGACGTTTTCCCCGGGTTTGGTTCATGACTCATGTATTCTTACGAATATGAAAAGTCTCCAGACTATAACAAGATACATGTTAGGAACAAAATAACTAACGTACATTATAAGTTTAAAAGAC
>BLSH010121841.1:1798148-1813790 GCA_018402905.1 Glandirana rugosa | reverse complement strand
GTTCTGTGAATGGGACATGACAGATCTACTGATCCCTGTCACTGGGATCAGTTAGATCTGTTATGTCCCGACCAGCCCCGCCCCCCCACAGTTAGAACACACCCAGGGAACATTGTTAACCCCTTCACTGCCCCCTGCTGGTTAACCCCTTCACTGTCAATGACATTTATACAGTAATCAGTGGACATTTAAATTTCTGATCGCTGTATAAATGTCATTGGTCCCAAAAATGTGTCAAAAACGTCCGACATGTCCGCCCCGATATCGCAGTCCCGATAAAAATCGCAGATCGCCGCCATTACCAGTAAAAATAAATAAATAAATAAAAACGCCATAAATCAATGTCCATAGTTTGTAGGCGCTATAACTTTTGCGCAACCCAATCAATAAACGCCGATTGTGATTTTTTTTACCAAAAATATGTAGAAGAATATAAATCGGTCAAAATTGATGAATAAATTTGTTTTTTTATTTTTTATTTTTGGATATTTATTATAGCAAAAAGTAAAAAATATTGGTTTTTTTTCAAAATTGTCGCTCTTTTTTTGTTTGTAGCGGCGATCAGAAATGACGCAGAGGGGATCAAATACCACCAAAAGAAAGCTCTATTTGTGGAAAAAAAAGGACGCAAATTTTGTTTGGGTACAACTTCGCACGACCGCGCAATTGTCATTCAAAGAGCGACAGCACTGAAAACTGAAAATTGGTTCGGGCAGGAGGGGGGTTTAAGTGCCCAGTAAGGAAGTGGTTAAATGGCCTTTTCCTGACAATCCTCTCCAGGCTGCGGTCATCCCTGCTGCTTGTGCACCTTTTCCTTCCACACTTTTCCCTTTCACATAACTTTCTATTAATGTGCTTTGATACAGCACTTTGGGAACATCCAACTTCTTTTGCAATTACCTTTTGAGGCTTTCCCTCCTTATAGAGGGTGTCAATTATGGTTTTCTGCACAACTGTCAGGTCAGTAGTCTTTCCCATAATTGTGATTCCTACTGAACCAGGCTGAGAGACCATTTAAAGGCTCAGGAACCCTTTGCAGGTATTATGGCTTAATTAGATAATTAGAGTGGGACACTTTGAGCCTAGAATATTGCACCTTTTCACAATATTCTT
Source organism: Glandirana rugosa (assembly GCA_018402905.1). Lineage (NCBI taxonomy): Eukaryota > Metazoa > Chordata > Amphibia > Anura > Ranidae > Glandirana > Glandirana rugosa. The sequence goes on along the minus strand of BLSH010121841.1, from coordinate 1,812,677 downwards.
AGTTTCTGAGATTGTGGATTTGGGGTTTTCATGAGCTGTAAGTCATAATTAGAGTTGAGTGAACCCGTGAATGTTCGGGTTCGGTGGGTTCGGCCGAACTTCGGAAAAAAGTCTGGGTTCGGTACCGAACTTGACCCAAACTTTACCCCGAACCCCATTGAATTCAATGGGGACCCGAACTTTTCAGCACAAAAATCACTGTAAAAGAGTCCTGGAAAGTGCTAGAGGGCTGCAAAATGATTTTAGAACAATAATCTGTCCCTTACAGCAACAGCAGGAGCCTGACCCTATAGAACTAGGAGATGATTTTAAAACAATAATCTGTCCCTCTAAGCAGTAGACTCTACCTAGTCCAGTCAGATCTTTCTGTAATGCAGGATGAGATCTGCAATCTATCCCTAAAAGCAGTAGTAGTAGTAATCTCTACCTATCTATCTATCTGCAATCTGTCCCTAAAAGCAGTAGTAGTAGTAATCTCTACCTATCTATCTATCTATCTGCTATCTGTCCCTCACAGCACCGGCAGCATCCTCTCCCTACACTACCAAGAGAGCATGTGACATGCAGCACTGTGACTCCAGCCTCATATAGAGGCTGGGTCACATGATGCACTGGCCAATCACAGCCATGCCATTAGTAGGCATGGCTGTGATGGCTTCTAGGGAAAACCAGTGAAACGCTTGTTGATTGGCTGCCCTGCAGCTATTCAACATGCGTGATCAAATACCCGAGCCTGGAACTCAAACCCAAACTTTTTTTCAAGTGTCCGGGTTCGGGTCACGGATACCCCAAAGTTCAGTATGAACCCGAACTTTACAGTTCGGGTTTGCTCAACTGTAATCATAATCATCACAATTATGACAAATCACAACTTTTGCACAATATTCTAATTTTTTGAGTATCACCTGTATGTGGGGCATTGTGACTGTATGAGCCAGTAGGTTTGTTCCTTAACAAGCCCATGTAATCACCATGTCATAGCTGTCATGTTGTCCGGTCAGGGAACCATGCTGATCGGGTCCCAATCTTTAGGGACGACCAGCAGTCTCACTTGACAGGAGTATTTGACAACTAGGGATGTGCATAGATGCATGTTCCTAGTTCCCAACTTGCATGTAAAATAGATAGATATGATCCCCAACTATATGATATTTAGTTTGCTAATGTACAGCCTAATCAGAGTGCAAAGCAAAGGTCTGAGAGTCCAAAATCCTTATATCATATTAATAATAATAATTCAAAACAAGATAATATGAATCAGCCAACACTTTTCAAGGGTCCAACAAACTCCTTTTTCAGGGCTACAAAACACAAAATATGCATACAGTATTAACATATAAAATCCTGTATTGGTCCAATTAGTCTCCTCCACTGATGGGTTAGTCCTTATTCATCACAGCACACTGATGTGTAGTGATATTGTAACTCTCTTCCTACATAGTCTCCAGTGGATGGACATGCGAGCTGGGATGGACAGATGGTACAGACTATGAGGTCCGCAAAGCGGATACAATGGCTGGGTCAGCGTCCCACAAGTTCGCTTATGGTAGAAACTCCGGTAGTCCAGGGGCCGGCAAGCTCCGTGTATGGAGGGGTGATGGTCTGTACAATCCAACAGCGGCTCAACGCTGTGTGTACCTGTCAGAGTGTGTTTCTTCTGCGGAAGAAGCACACTAAGCACAATAAGGACTAACCCATCAGTGGAGGAGAATCATTTCCCCAGTGTTATACAACCAAATCAGTTCACCACACCAGACTTTGTTAGATAAGGCTCTGATGAAGAGGATAACCCTTGAAACACATTAGCCTTTTATACCACCTGATAGCCCTATGGGATACGGGTGGTGCCATGTGGACTCTTAAAGAGGAATGATATGACGTGATTTTTAACCAGTCAATTAATGTGAGTACGATACTCACGTCTGTTGTTTTAATAAAATTTCTTACCAAGGATAATGCCTAGGCACGCGCCTTCAATGTTTTCTTTTCATTACTCTGACAAACCTGACTGGGTGGGAAATATTTATTGCAGATGTATATGCCGTACCCCGGTAGCAAAAGATATATGGCACAATATCACTGATTCAGCAAACGATTAAACTATAGCAATGAGTGTGTCATGAACCTATAGTACATTCATGTCCTGTCTGTTTGCTTACCTCTTGGTTATGTCAGCCTAGAGGCCATTCTCATCACCACCTGTGGGCTAAGTAAACTCCACCCAAGTCTCCAATTAAGGAAACTCTATTTAAGACCATGTGCTGCAAAGCCTCCTTGCCAATCAATGTTGTGTATGTTTAGCTTCATGTGTGGTTGTTCCTGTCATGTGCTATGAGTCTATTTCCGTTTATCAACTTTTGGCTTGTTCTGACTATCCCTGCCTGCTTGATACCACGACCTTGGTGTGCTCTTCTGTCTGTCCCTGTCTGCTTGTGGCCCTGGCATTTGGCTAAGGCCACTGACTATCATTGCTGTTACTGTGCTGCTGCTTCCTCTCTTCCTCCTGTAGCCAGCTGAGCGTGAGCTAGGGGACCCTGAGGGCTGTGACCTGGATCCAGTTGCAGCCAAGTCCATCCTCACCACCAGAGGCTCTGGCAAATACCCACTGGCTCTTAGACTCTGCGCCCTGGGAAAACCAATGCACTAGCTGTGTTTCAGTGTCAGTGCTCCAGGCCCGTCTTCCCGTACCAGCCGGAGCTCATTAGCAGCAGTCAGCTATAGGTCCACAACCTTAGCGGTGCACGTCGCAACCTTAGCAATGCGCTTCAAACTTCAGCGGTGCGATTCACACCCCAGCGATGCACATCTGTCACCTGACCCCAGGTGTCGTGACAGTTTGATCGGCCATGAAACCGGCTGATGTGTCGCTACCTGCAGATGATCCACTGCAGGGCATAGTCCACAGACTGGAAAACCAGGAGTGTAATCAGACTCAGGTGATGCGATTCCTACAGGATTTGGCGTCCCGCTTTGACCAGCTGCAGGCCTCCCTAGGACCTTCAGTCCAACAACCTCAACCGCAGCCTGCAACCGTTACAGCTACACTTGTAGCCTTTAGCCCGTTGCAATTACCGGCTCCGTCCCATTACTCTGGGAACTCTAAGGCCTGCAGGGGGTTTCTCAGCCAGTGCACCATTAATTTCGGGCTTCAGCCTCAAAACTTCCTGTGGGATCGGGCTAAAGTGGCCTAGATTATCTCTCTCTTGTCCGGCGAGGCTTTAGCCTGGGCTGCCCCTCTGTGGGAGAAGAGTGACCCAGTAGTTTCTAGCCTGTCTAGGTTGTTGAAACTCTTTCTGTACATCTTTGAGGAACCGGGTCATGTCTCTTCAGCAGCTAGCGCTCTGTGGGGCAGTATGCTCTTCATTTTCAGATTCTGACTGCTGAGCTGAACTGAAACAATGAGGCCTTACTTACAACCTTTTTACAGGACCTCTCTGATCGAGTAAAGGAATTAGTGGGGAGAACCATACCCACAAATCTGGACAATGTGATCTCCCTGTGTAATCAGATTGACATTTGTTTTCAGGAGAAGACCCTAGAAAGAAAATGCCAGCATTCCTTGGTCCCTAGTCAGCCTGAAATCCACTCTCTGTGATCTGTGGAGCATCCCCTGCCAGCTGAGGAACCCATACAGCTGTGCCAGACCAGACATCCCCCGAGGAGCGTGCTAGGCGCAGAACTTTGGGCCTGTGTCTCTACTGTGGGAGCAAAGGTCATTTTCGTGACACTTGCTCTCTGCACCTGGGAAACGCTCGGGTCTAATACGTCTGGAAGGTGGAGTATTGGACCCAGAAACATCACCTTCACATCTCCTTCTGTCTCTGTTCCTTCACATCGATGCTTCTTCTCATTCCGTCCTGGCATACCTTGATTCTGGAGCTGCTGTCAATTTTATGGTCTGGAAAATGGCTTCTTCCATGAAGCTTACCCTTTCGCCTCTCGCCACTCCATTGGTGGTCTCAGCGATCTATGGTACGGTTCTTCCAGGGGGCCCTATCCACTTCCAGACCCTTCCGGTTAAGATGTCAGTAGGAATACTCCACCAGGAGGAGATTTCCTTTCTTGTGCCACCTAAGGCCTCAACCCCCATCATATTGGGTCTTCCCTGGTTACAGCTCCATTCTCCACATTGACTGGACTTCCGGGCAGATATTGGCTTGGGGTTCCTCCTGTTTTTCATCCTGTCTACTCAAGGTGGTCCCAAAGGAGAGACTTCCTGTTGCCACCACGTCAGTTTCTTCTACCCTTCCCACTGCATATAGCGATTTCTGGGATGTCTTCTGCAAGAAATCAGCTGAAGTGCTTTCTCCTCACAGGTCCTTTGACTGTACCATTAACCTATCCTCTGTCCATCCCTGAGACCCAGGCCATGTCAGAGTATTTCGCTGAAAACCTAGAGAAAGGGTTCATTCGAAAGCCCTCGTCACCGGCGGGAGCAGGATTCTTTTTTGTTGCCAAAAAGGATGGCACCTTAAGACCTTGCATTGATTATCGAGGTTCAAACATGGTGACAATCAAGAACCGATACCCCTTACCCCTAATCTCTGAGCTATTCGATAGGTTGAAAGGTGCCTCCATCTTTACCAAATTGGATCTCTGGGATGCCTACAATCTGATCTGGATAAGGGACGGTGACAAATGGAAACCACATTTAACACGAGAGACGGGCATTATGAATACCTGGTTATGCCCTTTGGGCTGTGTAACGCCCCAGCTGTATTTCAAAACGTCGTCAATGAGGTCTTCAGGGATTTGCTGTATCAATTCGTGGTCATCTATCTGGATGACATTCTAATCTTTTTGTAAAATCTGCTTGTCCACAGAAACCATGTCAGGGTTGTACTCCAGCACCTTAGGCAAAATAACCTGTTTGCCAAACTGGAGAAATGTTCTTTTGAATGTTCTGAGGTCCTGTTTCTGGGATTCTTTGTCTACAGTTTGGGTCTTCGTATAGATCCCGAAAAGGTCTCGGCCATTAACAACTGGCCTCTTCCTACCAGCCTCAAGGCCACACAGCGATTTCTTGGGTTCTCCAATTATTATAGGCAATTTATTAAGAACTACTCTTCTATTGCTGCGCCTATTATACCGACGTTTGGCTTGCTCTGACTATACCTGCCTGCTTGATACCCCGACCTTGGCGTGCTCTCCTGTCTGTTATTACCAGATTGCAAGGGTATGGGTGGATTATATGTGGGGACCCCATGCCACTATAAGGTGAGTAAATAGTTGTGAAAACAGAATAAAAATATTAAAATAAGCGTGTCAGTATCCCTAATATGAATATGCCAGCTGCAGCAGTACCTAGTATATATCACAGTAAATACTCAAATAGGTGTGTGAGGTATGGTATTGCGCAATCTGACCAAAACTAATAAAAAATCACCCAAAAAGTATATAAAAATGAAACATATAATAAAGTGACATAAGTGCATCAATTCAAAATATTCTGACTACTGTATACAAAGTGACCTGGTGCTGTAAACGTGTCAGATAAAACAATAGATATAAATGGTATAACAGTAAAGATATATATATAATAAAGTGAATAGTGAGACAGTCCGTCCTCTAGGTATATATATATATATTATATATATGTATAAAGTTTGCACTCAGAGAGAGACGAACAGAAGATGTCTTGATCAGAATTTTTGTTTTAAGGACATAGAAGTCCATTAGGCACATAGTAATGCACAATGCAGTCTTCTAAATAAATATTTTAAGAGCCTAGATACTGTATCTAAAGTGAACTTGTTAACTAAGACATGCCTATCTCAAAGTACAAAAAAGGTTAAGGGTCTTTAAGAATTTGTTCTTATCAACTTGTCTTTAAATTTAGAGTGCCCTGGCCTGCTTTTGTTTTCTTGTGATCTGTTAAACTGGTTACTGTTTAGTTTTAGAAGTACAGTACAAAAAGCTTATTATCTCCCAGCATCTGTAAACAGTCTCCAGGCTTGTTCTTCCAAGGTGGAAATCCATAAGGTCAGCTCAACCAAAACTGATATTTCTGTTTTGGGTAGATGCTGGTCTTTTGGTCACCCACCTTCTTATAATCATTCCAAATGTAGCGCCCCCATAGTGATAAATGCGTTTTTGTAGCAGGGTTTTGCTAGCAGAGGCAAAATTTAGTCAGGCCCAGGGCTTTATTTCAGCGAGAACACGGGGGAACGCAGTTCCGGCACCTCCAGCCCTGACTGTATGTAATGGCAAGGGGTGCTGGGGTGTCCTACAGGGTCTGTTGGTGCTGGTTGCTGAGGGATTTATTCTAGATCAGTGGTTCTCAACTCCTGTCCTCAGGACCCACTAACAGGCCAGGTTTGCAAGATAACTGAAATACATCACAGGTGATATAATTTGCTGCTCAGTGATTGCAGTATTCTAGTCTGCATCTCCCCAAGGTAATACTTAAAATCAGACCTGTTAGTGGGTCCTAAGAACAGGAGTTGAGAACCACTGTTCTAGATGGAGGGGATCTATTTTTGCAGGGGGGTATAGTGTTGCTGAGGAGGTCTATTGTTGTTGGTGGGGGACCTACTGTTGCTGGGGATGGATCTTATATTGATGGAGGGTCAGTTGTTGCTCGGAGAGATCTACTGTTGAGGGTGGGATCTATTGTTGCTAGTTGACAGAGAATCTATAGATAATGGCTGTGGGGAGATATGTTGTTGCTGTCGGGAGTCTATTGTTGCTAGGGGGAAAATTTTGTTGCAGATGGTCCATTGTTGTTGAGGGGATCTATTGTTGCTGGCTGCAGGGGATCTATTTTACTGCTTTTCTTATTATCATTACCAAAATTCCATACAAATTACTTAGCACTGCAAAATGATATTTGGTTCTCGGTTCTCTAAAAGGGCAATACTCGAAAGTGGGTAAGGGGTGGAACCAAGGAATGGTGCTCAGTGGTGGGTAGGGGTGGCGAAAAGGGGTGACTCGGAAAAGGGGAGTTCTTGTACCTATTCTCTGAGAAAAATAGCCCTGGTCAGGCCTTACTGTATGTGCAGGCCTGAGTGTTTTGATCTGGGCTTGGGGAGTGGCTCAGGGAGGATTGAGTTGATTCAACAGATGAGGTCACCAGAACCTCCCACTTCTTTCTAGAAACGAGAGGAACGTTTCTAGTCAGAGGGCTGGGAGAGAGGTGGAGCCATCAGGAGTGTTCTAAGGAGCCTTGACCAATCCTCAATCAGGATTTGTAGGGGGCAGGCCTCCTTAAATACTCAGAGTCAGTGGAGCAGCAGAGGTAATACTGAGAGACTTTAAAGTTGTCCACTGGAGTCGGTGAGTGACACACCCTGGGAGCTGGAGGTGAAAGCGCTGGAGCAGGCTGGGAGAGGAATAGTGGACAGTCTGTGGAAGCCAGTCAGGGGAAGGAGTTTCACTGTGAGGAAAGCAGGTCATTGGGACCTGGAAGAGGGATGGGCTGGGAGTTATAGTCCATCAAAGGCCCAGCTAGCACCAACGTACTAAGCTACATATTCAGGTGCCCGTGACCCCATGGCCTGTAATGGGTGGTCCTGAGGTCCTGCTGACAGAGTGTAGGCCTCACCATGTGCTAGCTGCCGTAAAGAGAAAGGAGTAGAGAAGCTTGATATATTTCCTTTCAAGCTGGGAACCAAGGGATGTGCTGGAGAGTAGTGGAGGAGCAATAGTCTGCAAGTACAGTGCTGGAGAGAGAATTGCAAGGAGAAACGGCCAGCAAGCTGAGAGCTGAAGAGAGTTGTGAGGAGTAACAGTCTGCAGATGAACGGTCTGCAGGGCAAGTGTGCATATACATGGCTACTCCCAAGGGAGCACATGGCTACATTTTGGGGGCTCGTGATGTGCCCATAGCAACCGCAAGAGAACTGAGCCAGGGAAATGTGTGACCTGTTTTATTGTTGATGCAGACTTAACTGTGGAAAAGGACTTGTGTGCTCTTCCCTTGAACTGAGCTAAATTAGTGTGCCATTGTCCATAGGAATTACCGGGAGCCACCAACAGTATTGCTGCCTGCTTACCCAGTCACCCCAAAACAGCACTGGGGTCGGACACTTAGAAAATACTAATGCTACAAATCAGTAACTTTGTGCTATGTGTCGTTGTCTGTGGCAACCATGGTGGGTGAATGCGCCCCTGGATTACAAATATGTCCCGCGCCATGCTACAGCCGGACATTACCATTGGATTACAAAAATGCCCAGTGTTCTGCTAAAGCTGGGCATTACAAGTACTTTGCAAATGTCTGCTCCAGTTCCTGCAAACAGTAAAGTATGCCTGGGACTGTTCTTGTTGCTAAGGGGAGAGACTGTGTTTGAGGTGTACTTTCCAGCAGAACAGTGGATACTACAACTTACTGTTGCCACCGGCAACCACCGTCAAAGTCAGCAAGTCTGTACAAGTCCTGCTAGAGTCAGAGTGTCTGTAAAGTTTCATCCTTTACACAAGGGGTTACAGCATCATGACACGCAGCAAACTTGCTTATCAGGACATTTGGCTCCAGCTCGTCTGGTAACACGGGGGTGGCGCTAGGCCCTGGAAGAAGCTACGCATTTGCAACTAGCACTAGTCACCACGAGGAGAGAGATGGCGGAAAGTGGGAGACTTGTACCGGCATTGACTTGGTTGCCGGATAGGCCGGAACGGACTCTGGTTGATACGGGGGTCCGGTTGGAGCCATGTGGGGAAATCGCCCTGGGAGTTATCAATAGGATGGAGCGGCTGTGTCTCGTCTGCCCGGACAGCCAGATACTCACCATGGACATTGCTGCCTGGCTCCGGTGTGGCCATTGCGATGCTGCACTCACTCAGCGGGTATCTATAGAGCAGGAGCCACAATACTACTCGGTGGACCTGCACTCAGGGCAGCCGCGGAAGTCCCAGAAGGTTGGATCGGGCCTGATGACATCGCCCCAAGGTGTAGTGGAGTTGAAGTCTGGCGACTCCCGTGCGAAGATTGAGGATGAAGGGGAAGGAGAGACTGTCGTGGAGTGCAGCCTGGTCGGGGATTCGGGAACCATGAGTACAGTTAAATGGGAGCCCAGGGTCCCTGAAATGCCAACTGTATCCCCACCTGCAAGCAAGCATCCCAGTTAGGCTGGAGTCAGAGGTTGAGGGGGAGGCACCCCCTGTTGAGCCAAATGAGGATGCAGAGCAGAGGGTCATAGACTGGGGGTCATCCAGACTGTTAGCGGAATTTGGGTCCCTTAAGCACCTAGCACACTGGTCGTCTCAAAGTGAGGGGTCGGATGAAGAGCTGGAGACAGGAGGTTCACCGCTCCTTTTCTTCTTTGATGAGGATGAGAAGGAGCCTATCTCAGGACACCAGGTCAGCAACAGGCGACCTGGTGGATTACAGGCGGTTAAATTTTATTTAGATCAGGATCCAGGGTTACATCCCCGCCAGGCCGATTTTTTGTAGGAGGCTATAGGATTCTGTCTTACACATAACTACTTCGAACATAATGGCGAGTTTTACATCCAGAAGAAAGGCACGGCGATGGGAGCCATCTTTGCTCCCAGCTATGCCAATCTGACCATGGGCCATTGGGAACACCGCTACATTTGAAACAACAATCCATATGCGGCCAATATAGTTTTTTATGGGCGATATATAGATGACGGGGTTATCATTTGGGATGGTCCGGAAAGCTCCATTTCACCCTTTGTCGAACATTTTAATAACAATTCTATGGGCCTTGGCTTCACCCATGTCACGGACCCATACAAGCTAGCCTTTCTTGATTTGGAACTATATCACCATGAGAATAACATCTGTGCCGAAAAAATTATACCAAGCCCACAGAGGGCAACTCCTATTCGCATTATAGGTGTTGCCACCGTCCACGTTGGGTTAGAAATATTCCCAAGAGCCAGTTCTGCCGCCTCAGGCATAACTGTGCGCCTGAACAAGATTATCGCGCTCACGGGAAACTGATGCGACAGAAGTTTCTGGATAAAGGTTACCCAGAATCCCTAGTGGATGAAGCTTTCAACCACTATCTTCCATCTGAAGTAATTAGGAATAAGACCCCGAAATTAGGCCCACCACCTTTACGCTTTACCACACAGTTCCATAGCAAGTTCAGGAGGATGGAACATATATTTAAGAAACACTGGCCCATCCTCACTGGTGACCCCTTACTCAAAGAAGTCATACCACACAGGCCCAAGGTATCTTATAGACGGGCTAAGAATCTCAAAGCCTTGATAGCCCCCAGTCGTGTGAAGTCTTCATCTAAATCTATCAGTGCCCCCTGAGGTTCTTTAATATCAAAGGTATGTACAGGTGCAAGAAGCCACTTTGTCTCACATGTGCCCAAGTCACCCACGGTCAGAAATAATTTTTTACCAAAGGGAAGCGGTATTTTATTCCTGATTTTTTCAATTGTTCCTCAGAGTATGTGGTGTATTGTCTCTCCTGCCCGTGCGGTCTACTTTATGTAAGCCGCACCATCCGTACTCTGAGGAAGAGGTTTGGGGAGCACCGGAAGTTTGTGGAAAAGGGTTCTGACCTATATAGTGTCCTCAGACACTTCCTTGAATATCATGATCAATGTGCTCAACAATTGTGTGTCTGGGTTATAGAATCCTTTCCCAAAACTTTCCCTACGGCCGAACGTTTTAAACGGCTCTGCGAAAGGGAAAATTTTGGGATTTTCACCCTGGATACCCTCTCACCCGGGGGCTTGAATGAAGAGATTGAAATGAATACTCTTCTTTAAGATGGATGTTGGGTTGGGCAAGGTGTAACTTATGATGTGCCACCCCATCCTCTTTTTCATAAATCTTGTTTTTTTTTTTTTCTTTCTGGTAATTTAATTTATGTTCCAAATAGGTTCTTTCACATTATGATTATCCAAGACCACAATATGATTATTGCCCATACGTTTTTTTAATAATCCTTTGACATTCCCTAAATGTTATGCTTTTTTATATATATAAATATTTGGATCTGTACATGTATTTGCTTTCAACCTGTCTCTATTACTCCTTCGTTGTCCATACATAATGGTTGGTAGGATATATAAGTTGCTCATATCCAAGATGGCCCCTATTGAGCCTGAAGAAGGATCACGGATGATCCGAACGCGCGCACCTCCCGCCCGGCTTTCCCGGATGTGACGTTCGTCTCTCTGTGTCAGTGCGCCTCTCCACTGACGGCTTCGGCTTGCAGACATGCTGGAAACCACCAGCATGTTTACTCCCGGTCCCAGCCAGCGGCTTACAGAGCAGTCCCGTACTCCGGTGATCCAGCGGATGAGCACCTCCCTCCAATGCGCTATCTCTCCAAGTCTTTGTGAGTGCATATCACCACCATGTTTTATTGTGCCAAATAATCCTGTTTTTATTGCACTTAGAGGTGCCGTTGCCTTTTCCTCTCTCCTTCAGCAACAGGAACCTCCAGCCTCAGCTACCAGACTTTCCTAAACAGGCCCCCTACTACCCAAACCAGAGCGCCAACATACCGGCAGATGGTGGTAAGGTCCCCTTCTATTCAAGTTAAGCCTGGAAAAGGGAATTGTGTTAGTTTGCATAGGCTTTCCAGGTACCAGTGGGAGGTCCAACGCCGGGTTGCTCTGGAGTGGGGCCAGGACTATCCCTACATCCCACCCCATGTCATGGAGATCATTGAGAGCTCAAGGGAGGAGTGGGAGGACGATATGACATGGGACTACTTACATATACCAAAGCCCTTGTGGGGTCCTGAGTGCAGCTCCTGGGAGAGATTCAAGGAGTTGAAAAAGGAATAGAGCCTTGGGCGGTATATACGGAGGGACTGTGTGATGATCAGGAAGCCCAACCAGCTCACAAGGAGCTATTCTATTTCAGTTTGAGGGGAGGGGGACAGACAGGTGAGATTGCCTGATTTCCATTACTATGTGTAGGACTGTGATATGGTACAGCTTATGCAGCACACTCCAAAGACTGTCGGAGGGATAGTGGAGTGTGCACTTTCCCCTAAATAGCAGGACAGATCGGCCTGCCACCCCTTGCCCAGTGGAAGAGACTGACCCATTGAAGGACACTCGGCTCCTCTCACCGGGAACTTTAAAGGAACTTTTTAGTAACTTTTCTTTTTTTCTGCTCTTGCTTTGAGTTGCTAACCCCTCACTGGCAGAGCAGACAGGTAAAGGACTGAAAAAATGTGTTTGAAGGTTTGTTGTGTTGCTCTATCAGGAGGTCAATAACCCCATCCTGATAGATTGTTTGTTTGTTGGTTAGTTTATGTAATTGTGTTTACCTTCTCTTAGGATTCCTGGGATGGAACGGCTGTTCATCCCCATCCGTAGAGAGTCAAGCCAAGCATCAACTGTTTACTATTAACTAGGCGAGTAGAGGGTTCCTCCTTTGGGAGAAGCGCTCTGACTCAGAAATGTACAGTGATTTGGTATGTGACTAGCTGCAGAGCTTTGCAGTCAGGAAATGTGATAAATTGTACAGTGTAAATAACTACAAAATGGCAGTGATATATATATTTTTGTACTTTATTTTTACAGTTTTGTATGTCCCCTTCCAAGTTTGTTCCCTTCTCCCCTCCCATTTTTGAATTTGGGATGCCCTGCTTCTGATAACAGAAGGTGTTTTTTCTATTTCAGCTGGGGACCAGCTGATGTTGGGGGGGGGGGGGGGGTAGCAGGGTTTTGCTAGGAGAGGCAAAATTTAGTCAGGCCTAACTGTATGTGCAGGCCTGAGTATTTTGATTTGGGCTTGGGGAGTGGCTCAGGGAGGATTGAGTTGATTCAATAGATGAGGTCACCAGAACCTCCCACTTCTTTCTAGAAACGAGAGGAAGATTTCTAGTCAGAGAGCTGGGAGAGAGGTGGAGGCATCTGAAGTGTTCTAAGGAGCCTTGACCAATCCTCAATCAGGATTGGCAGGGGGCAGGCCTCCTTAAATACTCAGAGTCAGCCCAACCTGGGAGAAGTTGTTGGAGGTGCAAGTCTGAAGATGTAGCAGAGGTGCTGTGGAGGCCTCTGCCTGGGAGGAAGCACCCCAGTCTGGGGGGGTGACTTTGAGGCCTGGAGGTTCGGGTGCAGCCAGGAGTGGAGGTGATTCCTGGAGTCGCACAAGGGAACAGGGGAGCAGCAGAGGTGCTACTGAGAGACTTTAAAGTTGTCCACTGGAGTCGGTAAGTGACATACCCTGGGAGCTGGAGGAGAAAGTGCTGAAGCAGGCTGGAAGAGGAATAGTGGACAGTCTGTGGAAGCCTTGGGAGCCAGTCAGGGGAAGGAGTGTCACTGTGAGGAAAGGAGGTTGGGGGGACCTGAAAGAGGGATGGGCTGGGAGTTGTAGTTCATCAAAGGCCCGGCTATCACCAACGTACTAAGCTACATATTCAGGGGCCCGTGATCCCTGGCCTTTAATGGGTGGTCCTGAGGTCATGCTCACAAAGTGTAGGCCTCACCATGGAGGCCTCACCAAAGGAGTAGAGAAGCTTGATAAATTTCCTTTCAAGCTGGGAACCAAATGATGTGCTGGAGAGTAGTGAAGGAGCAATAGTCTGCAAGTACAGTGCTAGAGAGAGAATTGCGAGGAGAAACGGTCAGCAAGCTGAGAGTTGGAGATGTGAGGAGTAACAATCTGCAGAAGGACGGTCCGCTGGGCAAGTGTGCATATACAGGACTATATATGGAAGGCGTGTGCAATAATTTCTGGGGCATCCCATAGTCACCCCTTTTCCCCATCCAAGTTATTTCCCCTAAATAAAACAACAAAAACAAGAGCCAGCCTGGTCAGTGTCTACGGATGTGTGTGATATGAAGGGATTGAGGGCATCTATAAAGTGAACCACAACTATGGCTACTTCCAAGGGAGCACATGGCTACACTAAGGACTACATTTGTAATATTTCTTCTTGAGTGTTTTGTGATCAGACCCAGGTCTGATAAGACCGCTAACAGAACAATTTACCCAGTCATTTATACTGTTGTTTTTGGCAGTGCTGGACAGAGTGAAATCCCACCCAATGCTGTTTGCATAGTCCAGTGGTTCTCAACTCCGGTCCTCGGGACCCACCAACAGGCCAGATTTTAAGTATTACCTTGGGGAGATGCAGACTAGAATACTGCAATCACTGAGCAGCAAATGATATCACCTGTGATGTATTTCAGCTATCCTGCAAACCTGGCCTGTTAGTGGGTCCCGGGGACCGGAGTTGAGAACCACTGGCATAGTCCAAGCTCAACATCATGCATTAAAGTACTTGAAAGTGGGAGGCAATATTGCAGAACAGCTGCACTACTGAACTCCAAATTTATGGGGGTATAAACAACATTACACCAAAGTTATAGGGATGCACATACTAGTGAACACCAGTATTTAAGGGGGGGCAAACACTACTGATCACAAAAGTGAGGGGGGTGCACACTATTGACCAACATGTAAGGCACCACTTACTCTTGATCACTGCACTCTGCAAGCTCTGGAAGTCCTGATACATTATATGTCGTATCGTATGTGTCATGTCGTCAGACTTGATACACTACGGGTCGTCTCGAACGTCTCACGTCACTAGTTCTCATTCACCACGGAATGTACAACCAGTTATCACAC
>BLSH010121841.1:1767312-1778336 GCA_018402905.1 Glandirana rugosa | reverse complement strand
ACCTAGTTGAAGTCATGTTGGTTGGACGGGTATTTACCTAGCTTAGAGCTAGCCAGAGTCAACTTCTCTCTATTCCAGTTGTAAGACGACGACCAGGAAATGACAGGTTAGTGTCCGACCACCTCCCTGTATTGGATCAACATAATGACCAATCCGAAAGACCGTCCCGAGTAATTTAGTATCCTTACCTACCTGTCTATATGTTTAAGAAACTGTCCATTTTGTAGAGGTAATATGTGAGTGGTCATCACAACTCGCTTGGGCCTGACATTGCAAGCCCAGGCATGGCTTGAAAGCCCACAGGCACCGTGCCTGGGCTGCAGCTTCTCAACACGTGGAGTAAAATAGCAGAACCCCAGACCAAACCCGAACGATTTTTGAAATGTCCGGGTCCGTGCCACGGACACCCGAAAGTTCGGTACGGACCCGAACGTTACAGTCCGGGTTCGCTCAACACTACTGGTGAGTGTATAATGGAGATGTTTTACCTGTCAAAGAATTTGTATATCTGTCCATCCATTCCTATGATTTAATGAGCCCTGCCAGAAAGCCTAACCAGTAATACAACTAGGTTATGTCCCTCCACCAGCCTGTGATTGGACAGTAAAGGACCAGCAGCAGAATGTTGACCTTATCTCTCTTCAACTGAGACCGATCGAGATTCGATCCATTTATGGGCAGGTTGGTTGTACTGAAGTTGATCCATCGATCAACGTCAGTACAACCAGCCTGTCAGATTTTTTGCATGTAATTACTGCCGGCAGCTATAGTCGCTGGCAGTAATCATTATGTTCTACTGGCAGGGAAGGCTGCACACTGTGGGAGGGATTCCCCCATCAACACTGATCCATGGTTGCAGGAAAAATCACGTCTATGGCTTACCTTACTCTGTTCTCCACTGCACCACAATGGACTGGTGCCTTGCACTGCTTCTCCCTCTCCCTGTCTAAG
Source organism: Glandirana rugosa (assembly GCA_018402905.1). Classification (NCBI taxonomy): domain Eukaryota; kingdom Metazoa; phylum Chordata; class Amphibia; order Anura; family Ranidae; genus Glandirana; species Glandirana rugosa. The sequence goes on along the minus strand of BLSH010121841.1, from coordinate 1,777,385 downwards.
CTCTGTTGTGCAGCGGTTTGTAAAAGGCAGATACCAAGTCAAAATAAGGCAGTCCATAGTTTTCATTTGTTTCTTGGCCTTGTTAGCATTTGTTTGCTGTGTTGTCCATCCCTCAGGGAGGGAGCTGCACAGAGAAGGTTTTTTACCCTAATGAAGAGAATGCATTAAGGTAAAAAAACTTTTACCTTTAGAACCATTTTAAAGCCTTCTGGTGTCCCTCAATGTATGAGAAAGAAAATAGGATTTTGTAATGACTATATAGTCCTTGTTGGAGTCCATTAAGGGGCAAAGGTAATATCCCTTTGTGTTTATGATCATTCAAGGTGTTAGTCGGAGTGCTTATCCTGGGCTGGCCTACAGTTTTCTGTTTGCCAGTGTCCAATGTTCCTGTAGGTAAAATTCAAATTTTGCGGATCGTATCGTACAAACGGAATGGGTGATGATAGAGTTAAGAAATAGATAATCCTGACCATTCCTCCTATAAGGCTGCCATGTGAATGTGAAAGAGAGTTATTAGCAGTTTGATAAGATGGGCTTCTTCTCTTCGCTAAGTGAATATAAATAGAGTTGAGCGGACACCTGGATGTTCGGGTTTGTCTGGTTCGGCCGAACTTTGTGGAAAAGTTCGGGTTCGGTACCGAACTTGATCCGAACTTGACCCCGGACCCCTAACCCCATTGAAGTCAATGGTGACCCAAACTTTTGGGCACAAAAATGGCTGTATGGAAAGGGCTAGAGGGCTGCAAAGGAAGCAAAATGGGGGTAAGGAGTAGGACAAGTGCCCTACAAACAAATGTGGATAGGGAAATAACTTAAAATCACATTAAAAAAATAAAAATGGAAGGAGGAGGTGGATGTGGAGTAGGAGCCTAGAGGTTGACTAGGCCGTGACTGTGGCAGTATAGGTGGAAGTGGCGGTGGTGGAGGAGGAGGAGGAGGAGGTAGCCAACGCTGTTATTTGTTTGTTTGTTTTTTTTTTCTAATTGGGGTAGCCCCCAAAATATTGAGACGTATTAAAAAAAAAAAAGTATACCAATGGCTGTGTGAGGCTGGTCTAAATGTCTATTCTGCACAAGGTACATACAAGTCTTGTGGGATCCATGCCTGGTTCATTTTAACAAATGTTAGCTTGTCCACGTTGGCTGTGGACAGGCGGCTGCGTTTGTTTGTGATAACGCCCCCTGCCGTGCTAAACACACATTCAGATAATGCACTGGCTGCAGGGCAGGCCAGCACCTCCAAGGCATAAAGGGCAAGCTCAGGCCATGTGCCCAATTTGGAGACCCAGAAGTTGAATGGAGCAGACCCATAAGTCAGTACGTGTAGGTGTGTGCACACATACTGTTCCACCATGTTGCTGAAATGCTGCCTCCTGCATGGTTTTAGAACGATAAACTCTCCCTCAGAGCATCAACAGGAACCTCTCCCTAATGCAGTAGGAGATGGTTTTAGAACGATAAACTTTCCCTCAGAGCACCAACAGGAACCTCTCCCTAATGCAGTAGTAGATGGTTTTATAATGATAAACTCTCCCTCAGAGCACCAACAGGAACCTCTCTCTAATGCAGTAGTAGATGTTTTAGAACAATAAACTCTCCCTCAGAGCACCAACAGGAACCTCTCCCTAATGCAGTAGTAGATGGTTTTATAACGATAAACTCTCCCTCAGAGCACCAACAGGAACCTCTCCCTAATGCAGTAGTAGATGGTTTTAGAACGATAATCTCTCCCTCAGAGCACCAACAGGAACCTGTCCCTAATGCAGTAGTAGATGGTTTTAGAACGATAATCTCTCTCTCAGGGCACCAACAGGAACCTGTCCCTAATGCAGTAGTAGATGGTTTTAAAATGATAATCTCTCCCTCAGAGCACCAACAGGAACCTGTCCTTAATGCAGTAGTAGATGGTTTTAGAATGATAATCTCTCCCTCAGAGCACCAACAGGAACCTGTCCCTAATGCAGTAGTAGATGGTTTTAGAATGATAATCTCTCCCTCAGAGCACCAACAGGAACGTCTCCCTAATGCACTATAAGATGGTTCTGAACGCTAATGTCTCCCTCACAGGATCGCAATGAAGGTCTCCCTAATGCAGTCTGAGATGGTTGTGAACGCCAATCTTTCCCTCACAGCACCACCATGAAGCTCTCCCTACTCTAGTCTGAGATGATTTGACACGCGACGCTACGTGACTTCAGCCTCATATAGAGGCTGGGTCACATGATGCACTGGCCAATCACAGCCATGCCATTAGTAAGCATGGCTGTGATGGCTTCTAAGGGAAAACTAGTGAAAAGCTTGTTGATTGGCTGCCCAGCAGCTATAGAAAAGGTGCCAAGAATACCTGAACACCGAACCCGAACCCAGACTTTTTTTCAAATGTCCGGGTTCGGGGCACGGACACCCTAAAGTCCGGTACAGACCTGAACTTTACAGTCCGGATTCGCTCAACTCTAAATATTAACCGTAAAGGAGAGGTTTGGGTGGCTGGCATTTAACCTGTTTGTTTTGTTCTACATGGGCAAAGCATGGGTATTCATTAAGTGGGCAAGACAAGAAGCAAGACTATAGTGCTGATAGTATCTGTGTAGCTTCTTTCCATTAGTGTTTTTATCCTGGGTTATATTTTGTTATCACAAGCTGAGGGCTTGGAGATGACCACACTAAATTGCTTACCTAAAGTGGGGAATAGGAAGTCACCAAAATGGTTGTGCTATCAGGGCCGTGAAAATGACAGTACTAGCTCAATAAAATTACATATTCTCTAGCAGGTAAAGGATCTCCTATATATTAAAGGTTTAAAGATTTATTTATTTAGCTGCTAGCCCGGAGTCCAACTTTAGGCTCCTTTCAAATGGGTGATCTGATAATTTCCGCCTGTCATTTTTTCAGGCGGACCTGTCCGGAGGTCCATGCATCCAGTGGTGTATCATCCATGGGTGCAGGGTGTTCACTGAACACGGGCCCTGAGGGGTGGGAAGGCCCACTGTGCTCTGACCCACACTGCACCCATGGATGATCTCTCCCTGGTTGACAGCCAGGATGATCGTTGTGGTGTGGGCTTGCACACGGGCCCACTAATTTCATGATACGTCCCTGCATGCATCCCTTTGGACAGGCGGGTTTAAAGTTACTTGTGTCTGTTTACAACCACCTACCTCCAGATCCGATCTGGTTTGCTAAAAAAAAAAAATGGGTGGGGATCGGCCATCTTATGTTTAGGCAGATCGGATCAGATGGCACTCGGGGGCAAACGGACAGCCGAGTCTTTTTACTCCTGGCCACCCATAGAGCAGAGCAGGCTTGGTCCCTGTCTGCAATTCAGAAACTGAGCGGACATGGACTTGTCATCCGCCCGCTGTGCTCCAATCAGCAGGGGATCTGTGAGCTGATCCCCTGCTGATCGGAACAGAATGCCCCATGCGAAAGGGGCTTTAAAGAGGAAAGATCCTAAACAGAACCTTCAGTATTCCTTTTAACATTATTTACTTTGACTACCCCCTCCCTTCTACTTTTTTTTTCTACCGTGAAGCATTCCGCAGACTGTGCATGCTTGGCAGCACATCATCAAGGGCAGGAAGCCCAAGGTAGACCGGGGTATACAGATTTTAATTGGATTGTATGATGTAATGCTTAGTGTCACAGAAACTCACAATGACGTTGTTATGCACGAAGAAGACTTCATATTTCTGCACAAACCAATACCTGTTGACAGCTAATGGTGCACAGAACGTGCTTTTGCTGACAGGCACTGTTTTATTAAATAAACCTCAATATGCTTTAAATAAGGGATGAGCAATGAGATATTTTGCAAAACCTTCAACCAACAAAGACATCAGTTTTCGGACATCACTGTAGCTTAAATCATAGAATCTGCCGTCAGATAGTTCAAATGAGGAACAGAGCAACACGTTTTCACTTTCAAAACACAGGAATGAATCATTCATAAAATGTGCCTTTCCACTTTATAAACACGTATGTGTGGGCAATTAATCAAAAGATCAGTGGCGATGGGTGGGAATTGCACAGATAAGCCAATTCTATACTGCAGCTCATCAGTTAATTCACTTGGCAGAGCTTTAGAGGGGAGAAAACCACCAAATTTATTGTTACGCCCTTTCTTTTATCATATCAATGAGTTGTGCAATGAGTATAATCTCGCCAAGGGATCTAGGATTTAAAACATCAGCTCTCGAAGGCTTGCAACCTATGATATATGTGACCTGATAAGCAGAACTTAATCACTCAAATAGCAAAGTAGAGTCATGTTTTTAGAGTCATGTCAGTGCCTTTGAGAATTGTTTTCAGGCTACTGATATACTGTCTGTGTAACTGCATATGAATAGAGCATTAATAGAATGTGGAACATCAAGCAGAATTTCCTATGGCAGCATGTGAAGAAAGAGAATATTCAAAGGACAAGGGTCTGGTAGTCCATATACCATGGTGGATAAGACCACCTAGCTTATTGCTGGTGTCTTTAAAGTTGAATTACAGTAAAACAGCTAAAAACACAGTGGAAATATATATGTTGGATGATATTGTACTTACTAAGGAGATCTTGATTTTTTTATGCTGAAGCTATAGTGGTTCTAAAGGCTTGAGGTCTTTTACTTTCATGTAGTCAATGCATGAAGGTAAAAAACCTTCCATGTGCAGCAGCCCCCCAGGCCCCCCTCATACTTACCTGAGCCGCATCACAATGTGCATATGATGTGCATGAGAGCTTCAGTTCTCCGGGGACTCTCCCTCCTCACTGGCTGAGACAGCAGCGGGAGCCATTGGCGAGAGAGAAAATGATCTGTAGGCACTCTGCAGGAGGGAGGATCAGGGTTGCTCTGTGTAAAACCACTGCAGAGAGCGAGTACGTATGACATGTTTGTTATTTTTCTTTTTTTTAGAAAGGATTGCCTGTACTATCACTTACAGGTCTTGTCTCTCCTCCAGCCTCTAATTGGACAGTAAAAAAAACAGCATCACACCGATGAGCTCATCTCTCTGTCACTCTTATCTCTCCTCCTATTCTGTGACCTGTATTCACTATGCCCTGTTGATAGGCACCGCTGTGTCATGCATTTCACAGAGCCTGCCTTCTGAACTACAGAGGTGCTGAGAGGAGGAAAATAAGGGGCAGAGTCAGCACAGGAATCATTGCTTGGAGGCAGCAACGTACCATGGGATATTTAGTCCTTAGAAAATGAAAGTAAACAGCAGAGAAGAAGCTGCAAAGAAATCCAGGAAGTTGTGGAAAGAGGTGGCCAGGAAAGACACACATGTAGAACTCACAGCATGAAAGGATATTTTTGAGTACGCTTATACTGGATTACCAAATATAACTATTGTTTGTATTGTTATTACAATGCAGATGTTACAAAATGAAATTGTATCCTGTGACCATAGATTTCCTTTAAGGTAAAAAAAATCCCCAATGCCTTTCCAAACCTCTAATCCCCAAACACTTACTTTCTGGTACTTGTTACCGCCGATGGCTTTTCCATGATCTGTGCCATTCCCTGAATGATCAGGTTGTAGAAAAAGTGAGAAAGTGACAGTAAGGGGCACATTTTTTAAAAAAAAGCAGACTATACATATTAGTCTGGACTTCCTCAACTGAAATTAAAAAGTAGGGTTCATTATCACTTTAAGTGGTACAAGCATGTTGGTGGGTAAAAACAGTTCCAGTGTGTCTAGACTTCATAAATCATTTGCAGACTTGACCACCTACTGTGGTTGTTAAGGTGTGTTGCTATGGTTATTTTAGTTATTCTTACAGCATAAATATAAGTACAAGCTGGGTGTTCCCTATTTGTATGCTAATGAACTTGTTGGACTGGTCCATGAAGCTCAGGACAGGAAATTATATTGGCAGGAAGAAGGGGGACTTGGACATAGCCATGTGAAAAATGCATGCACTAGTAGTTTTGCAGGACTCCAAGAAGCAAGCGGCAGGCTGGAGAGATCCTGGATAAAAGACAAAGACTCCATCACTAGGAAGAACCATGTTAAGTAACTGTTTAGTACATACAGTACCTTGCATGTATAGCCCTTGCTCATTTGTTAGGAAGGATAGATAGCATGTGCATGTGTATAGTGTATGCATATTTTGTTATATTCTGTATATTTTGTACTGTTTTTCCTACAATAGAGTGCAGCATTTTTGTTTAGTAAAGCAAAATAGTATACACTACAGAGGTTTTGTGCTTCCTTGCTTTTTTGCTTTTACCGCAAAGTAACTTTAAAAGACAGAGCACAACACAAGCTACTCTTTTTTTTGTTTTGAATTCAAAATGTTTAGATAGAACGTTCATGGTTTTTAGTCAATTTTATTTTATAAATAAGTATACTGTATATTTACAAAAACATTTATTCTAATGTTTACGCATGCTGGGCTTTTCAATGACAAACCCCAACAATGGGTTAATAATTAATACATTGATGTCTTTGCAAACAAAGGAGGAGCATGTCCCTATGTAATTCATTCTGTTCTATTTTTAGCACAGTAGCTACCTAAAAGGAGAGTCATTTGCATATCATTTAATTGTATAGGGCTCCACCTGCTGACTACAAGTGGTAAATATAAGAGCATAAATTAAATATTTGTGTCACTTGATTTTATTGAAAAAATAATACAGTAACAGCCAAGACCTTACAGTCTGCAAATAAGAGCAAAGTGTAGCAGTGCAGGGATTTGCACATAAGAGAAAAAAACAATAAGTATAGAAAAAAACAAACAAAAAACATCTGATTTTTTTGTAGGCAGATCAGGAAACATTCGCCATACAAGTTCCCAATGTAGGAATACTGATAATAGCAGCCAGTTGTGCACATGCAAGGATGCGTCACAGACAATCCAATGCTGCAAAATAAATATGTCATATTTATCTGATTATAAAAAAATATATAAAAAAATAGCAATGAATTTCCTAGACGAAGCCTACTTTGTTTTTCTGCTATAAATAAAGCAATGCTTCCTTACTGGTTTTGCTCAGAAGGAAGTCCGGGTGTTCAATAATAAAACAAAAAATGCAACTACGAAATATTTAGGTTAGTGATTTATACTGGTACATTGCAGTCTAATCCCCGTCTTTGTTTGGAATCTATTTTCTGGTCCTACAATCCATATTCAATTCCAAAAATGTATCACTTTAATCACGTTTGAATTTTTTCAGCCTGCATTTATATTTTCACTATGTCTAGTATTTATTTTTCACATGCATGTTGGCTTCTGTGTAGCTACATATGCTTTTACTATAGAGATACACATTTTAAAGATATGAAATACTATAAATATCCCCCCAAATGGATAATCTGGGAGCCAGACTTCCAAAACCGAACAATCCTTCATTTTATTCTTTACATATTTATTTTGGACTGCTTGTATTACATAAATGCTATTTTAATCTATAGAAACACAGAAAATAAATTTGTTGGTACCCTTACAGCTCATTCTTTATTCCTCCTATAAAGTGATAAAATTAAAAGCAATTGTTTCATGCACTGTATACCTGCATGCCTTTAGTATGTCCTAGCCTAGAGTAAAACAAAGAAAGTGTGAAAAAAAGATACATTATTCTAAAAAGATATTTTAAAATGGCCTGGACAGATTTGTTGATAATACTAGAAAATATTATAAATAATTGGATCATAGTGATATTTTCTGTAATTAGTACCACATTTATCTTCAATTCTGTGATTAAACAGTCAGCCTTTATAAATAAGGAAAAATAGTCACTGTTCGGTATTAACATGTACAGTGCACTGACAATGGACCAGAGAGAGTTGCCTAAGGGCTCAGAAGGAATATTATAGACCAACATGTCAAAGCTATAAGACCATATCCAAGCAGCTCAATCTTCCTGTGACTACAGTTGAAAATATTAAGAAGTTTAAGATTTATAGAAGTGAGGCCAACTGCCCTGGAAGTGGCCGCAAAGGAAAATCAAGCCCAGAATGAACAGAAGGATCGTGTGAATGGTAGACAAAGAGCCAAGGAAAACGTCCAAAGAGATACAAGCTGAAGTCCAAGGTCAAGGTACATCAATATAATTAATTAACAATTTCCTGCGCTGATGGAAATGCAAAACCAACTTCAATATAATTGGTTATGCACTGATGGGAACAGCTGCCAGGCACTACACTGTGTTAACCCCTTCTTATGGGGTGACCCTTGATTTAGAAAACAATATATATATATATATATATATATATATATACATTATCTCACAAAAGTGGGTACACCCCTCACATTTTTGTAAATATTTTATTCTATCTTTTCATGTGACAACACTGAAGAAATGGCACTTTGCTGCAATGTAAAGTAGTGAGTGTACAGCTTGTATAACAGTGTAAATTTGCTGTCCCCTCAAAATAACTCAACACACAGCCATTAATGTCTAAACCGCTGGTAACAAAAGTGAGTACACCCCTAAGTGATAATGTCCAAATTGGGTCCAATTAGCCATTTTCCTTCCATCGCTCTGGATCTCCGGGAATGTAAAAAACAGAGCAACAGGTTTGTATAGTGTAAAATCCTTAGTAAGGCTCTTTATTTGCAGTTAAAAGCACTAAAAACCTTATATACAATCGGCATCCACTAACTACAGATCCCACAATGCATTACGGGATTGCGCATGCGTTGTGAATGTCACAACTTCCAATTCCACCTTTACGTACGTTTCCTCAAAATTGACGTCATCAGGGGCACGGAAAAGGCACGACTCATCACCACTATACAGTATCTCACAAAAGTGAGTACACCCCTCACATTTTTGTAAATATTTTATATCTTTTCATTTGACAACACTGAAGAAATGACACTTTGCTACAATGTAAAGTAGTGAGTGTACAGCTTGTAAAGTGTATCTGCTGTCCCCTCAAAATAACTCAGCACACAGCCATTCATGTCTAAAATGCTGGCAACAAAAGTGAGTACACCCCTAAGTGAAAATGTACACATTGGGCCCAAAGTGTGAATATTTTGTGTGGCCACCATTATTTTCTAGCACTGCCTTAACCCTCTTGGGCATGGAGTTCACCAGAGCTTCACAGGTCGCCACTGGAGTCCTCTTCCACTCCTCCATGACGACATCACAGAGCTATTGGACGTTAGAGACCTTGCGCTCCTCCACTTTCCATTTGAGAATGCCCCACCGATGCTCAATAGGGTTTAGGTCTGGAGACATGCTTGGCCAGTCCATCACCTTTACCCTCAGCTTCTTTACCAAGACAGTGGTCATCTTGGAGGTGTGTTTTTGGTCATTATCATGTTGGAATACTGTCCTGTGTCCCAGTCTCCAAAGGAAGGGGATCATGCTCTGCTTCAGTATGTCACAGTACATGTTCGCATTCATGGTTCCCTCAATGAACAGTAGCTCCCCAGTGCCTGCAGCACTCATGCAGCCCCAGACCATGACACTGCCACCACCATGCTTGACTGTAGGCAAGACACACTTGTCTTTGTACTCCTCATCTGGTTGCCGCCACACACGCTTGACACCATCTGAACCAAATACATTTATCTTGGTCTCATCAGACCACAGGACATGGTTCCAGTAATCCATGTCCTTAGTCTGCCTGTCTTCAGCAAACTGTTTGCCAGCTTTCTTGTGCATCATCTTTAAAAGAGGCTTCCTTCTGGGATGACAGCCATTCAGACCAATTTGATTCAGTGTGTGGCGTATGGTCTTAGCACTGACAGGCTGACCCCCCCCCCCCCACACCTTCAACCTCTGCAGCAATGCTGGCAGCACTCATATGTCTTTTTCCCAAAGACAACCTCTGCATATGACCCTGAGCATGTGCACTCAACTTCTTTGGCTGACCATGGCAAGGCCTGCTCTGAGTGTAACTTGTCCTGTTAAACCACTGTATGGTCTTGGCCACCATGCTACAGCTCCGTTTCAGGGTCTTAGCAATCTTCTTATAGCCTAGGCCATCTTTATGTAGAGCAGCAATTCTTTTTTTATCGATCCTCAGAGAGTTCTTTACCATGAGGTGCCATGTTGAACTTCCAGTGACCAGTATGAGAGGGTAAGAGCGATAACACCAAATTTAACACTTAACCTCTCTTCTAAC
>BLSH010121841.1:1735963-1757640 GCA_018402905.1 Glandirana rugosa | reverse complement strand
GGTGGACACAGTGACCGACGTATTGACTGGGTGGACAGGTGGGTCAGTTATGCAGCCAGTGACACAGGTGGGTCAGTTATGCAGCCAGTGACACAGGTGGGGCAGTTATGCAGCCAGTTACACAGGTGGGGCAGTTTGCAGCCAGTGACACAGGTGGGGTACATTGCAGAGACCCCCCCTGCACTTACCCCATCCAATAGCAGGATTGTTGCAGAGTTCGGCATGCGGAAAAGCACGCTGAGTCTGCAGAGATTCGGCATGAGGAGAGCGTGCTGTCCCCCTCCCCCCTCGTCTGTGACCGGGTGTTCATGGTCTCTGTGGAGCGGAAGTCGTGTCCGCTGCCACAGTGACCCGGCCACCGCAACCAATCACACTGATCCGCAGCTCAGGGCAGCCAATCAGCCTATGTGTGTGCGCCGGATCAAGCGCACCCGCATAGGCTTTAATGGCCGACCAAGGAGCCGGAAAAAAAAAAAGAAAGTCAATGTATCGGCGTCTCCTGCAGGGAGGCGGAGCTGACTTTTTTTTTTATTCTTTAGCTGGCGGGGAGGCGGCGCCCAAGTGCCCCTCACACACCAGCCGCCACTGATGGGCATACCCATTTTAGTGGACATCTCCACCATTGGAGATATAGGTGGCAGGTAGGCAATTTCTTTGATTTTTTCATCATGTATTTGAAATATTTTTGGAAGGGTGATATGAAGCCTTCTCCCCCATAATTTTTAAACAATTGGCCTTCAGACAGAAGGTTTTACCCCCTTGAGCTATTTTTGGAAGGGTGATATGAAGCCTACTCCCCCATAATTATTAACCAATTGCCCTCCAGAAGGTTTTACCCCCTTGACCTATTTTTGGAAGGGTGATATGAAGCCTACTCCCCCATAATTATTAACAATTGCCCCCCGGAAGGTTTTACCCCCTTGACCATGGCATTTTTTGCTATTCAGCACTGTGCTATTCCAACTGGCAATTGCGCGGTCATGCAACTCTGTACGCAAATGGAATTTATATATCTTTTTGCACACAAATAGAGTTTTCTTTTGGTGGTATCAGCACTTTTTTTTATTTTTTATTATATAAATGAAAAAAGATCCAAAATGTAAAAAAAAAAAAAACAAAAAAAAACCAAAAACAACATTTTCTAGCACATTTTATAAAACCTACCCAATAAAATCAAAATGTCTTCATGAATTTAGGCCAAAATGTATTCTGCTACATGTCTTTGGTAATAAAAAAAAAAAAAAAAAAAAATACCCACATAAGGGTATATTCATTGGTGTGTGTGAAAGTTATAGTGTCTACAAACTATGGTATATATTTGAAAATTGATCAGTCCTGATGTACTGTTTTTTATTTCTTGAGCCCCCAAAATGCCAGGATAGTACAAATATCCCCAAATGACCCTTTTTTTGGAAAATAGACAGTCCAAGGTAAGTAGTAGTAGTAAGAGGCAGCGCAAGTTTTTTGAAGTTGTAATTTTTAGTCACAATATTTTGGAAAATGAAAATATTAAATAAAATTTTGGGGGTTTTTTTTAAACTTTTTTTTTTTTTTTCATACTGTCACCAGTGCAGTACAGCGTCATCATATGACTGGTGTGGCAGTAAACAGGAATACATAGTATTTAACCCCTTCCCGCCGGTAGGACGTCCATGGACGTCCTGGACTTTGAGGGGTGATATCTGAACGGTGCCAGCAGCTACAGGCACCGTTCAGATATAATTTTTTCAGGCTGGCGATTCTGTGCACCATGAGAATGATCATAGCAGCAGTTCAGCCGCTTGATCGTTCTTGTAGGCAGCGGGAGGGGATGTCCCCCCCCTCCCGCCGCCATTCGGTGCTTCTCCCGTGCCGCCCGTACGATCGGCGGCCGGGAGAAGAGATCCGTCACCGCCGGATTGTCGACAGGGAGATGACTGATGACCATCTGGTCACCAGTCATCTCTATGACCCTCGGAGGCCCGGGCGCTATGTTATGACGTCACGTCCGGGCCGGCTTTAGTAAACAAAGCCGTTATCACGGCTGGAAAGGCTGGGACAGGAATTTTTTTTTCTGATCTCAGTCTTTCCAGCCTGCAGGAGAGATGTGAGGTCATATTGACCCCACCAGCTCTCCATAAAGAGTACCTGTCACGCACCATTCCTATTACAAGGGATGTTTACATTCCTTGTAATAGGAATAAAAGTGATCAAAAAAAAAAAAAATTAGAGAGACAGTGTAAAAAAAAAAAAAAAAAAAGTAAAATAAATAATAATAATAAAAAAAATTAAAGTCCCCCCGTCCCCGCGTGCTCGCACGCAGAAGCGAACGCATACGTAAGCCCCGCCCACATATGTAACCAGTGTTTAAACCACACATGTGAGGTATCGCCGCGTGCGTTAGAGCGAAAGCAACAATTCTAGCAGTAGACCTCCTCTGTAACCCTAAACATGTAACCTGTAAAAAATTTAAAAGCGTCGCCTATGGAGATTTTTAAGTACCAAGGTTTGGCGCAATTCCACGAGTGTTCGCAATTTTAAAGTGTGACATGTTGGGTATCAATTTACTCAACGAAACATCCTCTTTTACAACATACAAAAAATTGGGCTAACTTTACTGTTTTGTATTTTTTTAATTCACTAAACTGTTTCTTTTCCAAAAAAAACGCGTTTGAAAAATCCCTGCGCAAATATCGTGTGATATAAAAAGTTGCAATGATTGCCATGTTATTCCCTAGAGTCCCTGCTAAAAAAACATATATAATGTTTGGGGGTTCTGAGTATTTTTCTAGCAAAAAAATTATGATCTTTACATGTAGGAGAGGAGTGTCAGAAATGGCCGGGTAAGGAAGGTGTTAATATATCATTTCAAAAAACATTTTTCTTTTTTACCATTTTTTTTACCATTTTTTTTTTTTTTTTAACATCTTGTCATCAAAGTAGCTCAGTGGCACAATTGTGACACTGTACCGCTCTGGATAGGGGTGATCAGAGATTTTTTATTTTATACTGTTATTGCTTACACAGTGATGATCACTGTGTAAGCAATATTTTTAGCTGTCATGAATGGGTAGTGATCTGTGATTGGCTATTGCTAATCACATGGCACAGGTAGCCAGGTACCATGTGATTGCCGTGGGTCAATTCCAAATCACAACAGTAAGTAAGCTATTCATGAATGGAAAGCCATTCATCACATGCTGTTTACATTGTTATCATGTTATCACTATGACCAATCATATACCCGGTTACCTGTCCACTGCTGCACACTCCAAACCCAGAAGAGGCAGAATCACGTATATATACATGACTAAGTCTGCAGCTGCCCCAGTAAATGTACTGTGGCATTGCGATAAATTGTTTAAGTGTATTTCCACTGCAGCCAAATTGGGATAAGACATACTTTATAGCTGTTACATGTACCTATTCGCATAGCATAACTTTTAAAAAAAGGCAGTTTACCTTTTAGATGCTCTATTCTGGACCCTCCAGCAAGGAAACAAATTATAGGTAGTTCTCTTTGTTTATGAGGGAGAGTGAAACCAGCACTGACCCCGTAAACTTTATAGGCACCCCAGATAAGATCCAGGTAGCAAAAGAGAGATGCGCCTTACTCCGGAAACCATTCGTAAAGCACTCTGGCATAAGCCCAGAACCCCTCCAGCCAGTTCCCAAATGTCCGAGGAAACTGCTTTGGTTTGTTGCTCTGTACAGTAATGTTGATGCACTGAAATTCCTCCACTGTCTCCCTGTCAGTGAGGAACCAGCGCGAGCAAATCAATAAATTTGCGACGCCAGATCTTATCCTTAACGTCCGCTGACAGGTGCATGCCAGTGGGCGAAACCGCCCACAAAGGGCATCCTGCAACGGAACTCGAACTAGCCACAGTCGCTATCACGCGCATGCGGGACAACACTGATTTGAGAACCGCGAATATGTGTTCTTCTAGCTTGCCCGATTTGATATTTAGAGTCATTCTGCTGCTAGAAGTTGAACCCCCACCCCAGTCTCAAATCTTTTGCAGACTGGTTTTCGTCTAAGATTGCCCTGTATTTGGCTCCATCCATCTTCCCATCAACTCTGACCAGCTTCCCTGTCCTGCTGAAGAAAAGCATCCCCACAACATGATGCTGCCACCATCATGTTTCACGGTGTGGATGGTGTGTTCAGGGTGATGTGCAGTGTTAGTTTTCCACCCCACATAGCGTTTTGCTTTTAGGCCAAAAAGTTCAATTTTGGTCTCATCTGACCAGAACACTTTCTTCCACATGTTTGCTGTGTCCCCCACATGGCTTCTCACAAACTGCAAACAGGACTTCTTATGGCTTTCAACAATGGCTTTCTTCTTGCCACTCTTCCATAAAGGCCAGATTTGTGGACTGCACGACTAATAGTTGTCCTGTGGACAGATTCTCCCACCTGAGCTGCGGATCTCTGCAGCTCCTTTAGAGTTACCACGGGCCTCTTGGCTGCTTCTCTGATTAATGCTGTCCTTGCCCGGCCTGTCAGTTTAGGTGGACGGCCATGTCTTGGTAGGTTTGCAGATGTGCCATACTCTTTACATTTTCAGATGATGGATTGAACAGTGCTCTGTGAGATGTTCAAAGCGTGGGATATTTTTTCATAACCTAACCCTGCTTTAAACTTCTCCATAACTTTTTCCTTGACCTGTCTAGTGTGTTCCTTGGCCTTCATGATGCTGTTTGTTCACTAAGGTTCTCTAACAAATCTCTGAGGGCTTCACAGAACAGCTGTATTTATACTGAGATTAAATTACACACAGGTGGACTCTATTTACTAATTAGGTGACTTCTGAAGCCAATGGTCTCCACTAGATTTTAGTTAGGGGTATTAGAGTAAAGGGGGCTGAATACAAATGCATGTCACACTTTTCAGATAATTATTTGTAAAAAATTTTGAATATCATTTATCATTTTTCTTCCACTTCACAATTATGTGCCACTTTGTGGTGGTCTATCACATAAAATCCCAATAAAATACATGACTGCTGAGGCGTAATGGGCCTAGGCACGAACTGACTGTAGATATAATGACAAACCCCTTTGCCCCCACCCCATATAAGAAAACACGCTTACAACCATTAGGTTTGAAAGGGCAAGGCCACAGCTTTATTTGAATTCCAACACAAAACATGTGAACACTTTAAACAAGTGGCAGTCACAGTTGTACTGTGAGCATGCTTTAACATTAATTATTTGAATTCCAAAAGGGGGCCTGTCCTTACCATACGTGCTGGACAGACAGCCTACTTCCAATTTCCAATCAAGGGCATAGCCCATTACAGCAACTTTTAATGCTGGCAAGGTCAAGAAACCGCCACCCGCACGTCAATATTTAACTGACGGGCGCCCCTCCGCAGCCAGCACCTGCTCCACCATACTGAATGCAATGTTGAAAATATCCAGACCAATATTATTTTTGTATACAAACGATTTTTATTGGAAGATAGAAATAATAGGCAATACATTGTCATAAAATTTATTTTATTTTTTCCAGACCAATATTATTAAGGTGAACACCATCCGGTCTCAGCAGATCACCATTAGCACCCTCCAAATCCTTGTCCTGAACAACACACCTCACAATCTGCCATACAAACTTAGAAACCTGGGCATCGACCTTCCGACGGGGACGTTTCAAGCATGGGCCTGGGATATCCCAGGCCCAAAGCGCTTATAGGCGGTACACAACCTCAGGCCAAATGATAACTAGGTGAAAGTGTGAATGAGGAAAGTAGGAGACGGGGGTCGGGAGGACCTAAAGTGAGAGGCTAACAATACTCGCTGAACTGGAAATTCCCTTGTAATGTCTTCCCAACTGGGAGCCTGAACCAAAAAGACAGGGTGAACATAGGAGAACTAACTGTGGCACCGAAAGATACTTGGACCCATTTGTCCCAACCTCGGCAGTACAAAACTCACGTCCTAGGGTCGGCAATATCGTTAGCTCGTTAGCATCTAAGAACTAGAAAATGCAGTAAGTATACAACTGGAGGGGATCTAGCGGACTGCTGGTTGACAGCCTGAACCACACTCATATTATCAGGGCAGAAAATCACCTGACTGTTATGCAACCTCTTGCCCCACAGCTCAATGGCGACAAATATCGGAAAAACTCCAGCAAGGTGAGGTTGCGCAGCAGATGCATGCGGGCCCATGAGGCTGGCCAAATCTTCACGGACCACCTCCCCCTGGAAAAAGGCACCGAAACCACAGGAGCCTGCATCCTGAAAAAACAGAAAGGACCCGCTGCCACTAGCCGCTGCTGGCCAGGCCTACGAAAGGAAGTCATCTAAGCAGTGTAGCAGTGAAAGCAGACCAGCTGACTAGCCAACCACCCATCCAAGGAAACTACTGAAGAGCTCAAAGTACTAACAAGAAATCGCACAGCCCAAGGGAAGGCACATGTCTAAAAAGTAGCTTCCTTGAAAGTAGCAGTCCAGCAGGTGGACGCATTCCGGGCAAACGGGGAGGAAGCGAAAGGCGGACTCAATGGTCGCCTTAGCCAGTAGAGACGACTGACCCGCAGACCTAGAGACAAGAGCTTTGACGAAAGAGGCGTATTGAACCCTGGATTGTTCTTTGTCAATGCTGTTGTTGACCGAAAAGCCAGAAGGATAGGAAAGGTGGTGGATAAGATGAAACTTACTCCTCCTATTTGGTAACTGCACCCAGAGGAAAAACTCTAAGGTTGTGGAAAGGGGGAAAATTCAAACAGGCCCTCCATACCAATTCCAGTTCCCTCTGGAGCTTCTCGGCCACGACGTGTTGAGATTGAACAGCAGACTTAAGATTCACCGACATGGTAGACTCATCGGAAGGAGTAAAGGGGATGCAAAATCCATCTCTCAAGATCAAAGCTTCCCTATAGAGGGGGTACCGGTCTAGCCAGGGAAGCATCCCGCTGACGTTCACTGACGTCCTCCGGCTTAGAAAGGTCAAGCCTGGCCTCCGGCTTAGGAGGTGGCTTTTTACCCTTCCTAAAGCAACAAATGACTGGGTGAGCACCTCTGCAAAGTGAAAATTTGTGCTTAAATCGGCACGAGCTGTACCACTTGCAGTGGCTCTTTTTTGCGCTTTTTTTTGTGGGCATAGCCCGGAGAGAGTGCCGGCCGGAGACTGAAAGGATGACGGCCTGTGAGGGCACATGAGCAACAACCACAGGCTTCCGTCCTGACAATCAAAACGAAACTCCTTATGCGCTACCATTTTCTGGCTTAATTGAGTGTCATAGTGAAACCAGCACTGACCCCCGTAAACTTTATAGGCACCCCAGATAAGATCCAGGTAGCAAAAGAGAGATGTGCCTAACTCCGGAAACCGTTCGTAAAGCACTCTGGCATAAGCACAGAACCCCTGCAGCCAGTTTCCGAATGTCTGAGTAAACTGCTTTGGTTTGTTGCTCTGTACAGTAATGTCGATGCGCTGAAATTCCTCCACTGTGTTACGTACCTGACGGTGGAGTCTGTCTTGTGCAGGGAACAACCGCTCTTGCGCACCCGATTCAAGGACCCCTGGTAGTGTAGACAGGGGCCCGAGAGTGCGGGATGGCACGAGGGCTGGATGGTCACAGATGTTGTAGTGAGATTCCAGCAGGTCGTGCAAACAGGAGAATGGTCGTACAAGCAGGGTTGGCAATGTGCAGGCAGAAAGGTACAGAGGAGTAGACAAGCGGATGGTCGTGGATAGCCGGGGTCGATGCAGGTAGCGGACAACAGGTCAAAGCAAGCCGGGTTGACAGGAAACAGGTGAAAACACAGGAACAGGTAGGGAGCTGAGGCTCACAGGTCTGGAACGCTGTAGAACAAGCAGCAACTTGGTGCAGGATGTCCAGGGTTTAAATAGGCACCATTTGGCGCCGTTTCCGGCGCGTGCGCGCGCACAGGCGCGCGCACACGCACGGGAGCGTGCGAACGCGCACGGGAGCGCGCGAGTGCGCACGGAGGCGCGGGCACCACCCGGAAACGCCCAGGAACACAGGCAAAGTCCTTTTTACTGACACACTGTCTCCCTGTCAGGAGGAACCAGAGCTAGCAAATCAATAAATTTGCAACGCCAGATCTTATCCTTAACGTCCACTGACAGGTGCATGCCAGTCGACGAAACCGCCCACAGAGGGCCTCCTGCAACGGAACTCAAACTAACCACAGTCGCTGACATGCGGGACAACACTGATTTGAAAACCGCGAATATGTGTTCTTCTAGCGTGCCCAATTTGATGTTTAGGGTCATTCTGCTGCTAGAAGTTGAACCCCCACCCCAGTCTCAAGTCTTTTGCAGACTGGTTTTCGTCTAAGATTGCCCTGTATTTGGCTCCATCCATCTTCCCATCAACATCCTTCATTATACAGCAGCATCACTGGACCTACTCCAAACAAATCACAATCATACTCACCGATAAGCGGAGGTGGAGCCAAATAAGGACAACTGGCAGTAGATCCAGGAGGCACGACTGTGGCAGCATCGGCAATGGGAGGGGCCCATGACATCTAGCTCCTCGAGGAACGGCAGTGTCAGGTGATGTAAGAAGATGATGCACGGAGAGATCTAGGGGTGGAGGGATGGAGGTCCGGCCACTGGCACCGATGAGCTAAGCTGGCAGCGAACAGCAGCTGTACAGAACCAAGAGCAACCAGACACTCCGAGAGGAGAACCGAGTGCAGGGGCTCCAACTACAGCGGGAGCAGCGCGGGAATCTCCCGACCCACCGGGCACAGGGAAATGAGGATGAGCAGCTGCCAGAGGCAGGGTTGCAGTGACAGGTGGAACACAGAAATCTACCGTTGGGCGCAGGGAGATGAGGATGAGCAACCGCCAGAATAAGGTCTGACAGGTGGAACACGGAAATCTCCCACCCAGCTGGGCGCAGGGAGATGCGGATAGAGGGCAGTCATAGGCAAGTCTGGAGGGGCAGGTGGCACAACTAAATCTCCCGCCCTGCCGGGCGCAGGGAGATGAGGAGAAGCAGCTGTCAGAGAGAGGTCTGCAGGGGTAAGATGCACATTTGAATCTCCCGCCCATCCAGGCGTCAGGAGATAAGAACAGGCGGCTGACAGGGCCAGAGCAGCAGAGGCTCCTATCGGCCGCACTGGGGGACATGCAGAGCAGGAAGCAGTGCCACAGGAGTATCGCCACACAGCCCCCACAACTCCCGCCCCACTGGGCTTAGGGAGAGCAGGGACTGAAGCAGGCGCGGCTGTCTCTGGCACCCGCTGCAATGTAGAGGAAGTGGGCATAGGGAGCCACTTCAATGAGGCAGCCACTGGTAGACCCCGGGCAGACCTCCGACTGGCTCTACAACTCCGGGAACAAACCGGGCGGGAGGAGGCCCGGCCGACATCTGCATCCACAGGCAGGGGGACCCACTGGGAAGAAACCTGGCGATGACTGGCAACTGGGAACCATGGGGGAAGGGGAGCCAGCACCAGGCACACCAGTGGCTCCAGGAGAGCGGTGAGCACAGTGCCCTGTATACGTTGCCAGGGAAGGACAAGGGATCAGGTGGGATGGTGGGTGAGGGCGCCTCCAGCCCTGGAGGCTGGGGGCCCTGCATCAGAATCCTCAGGTCGTGGGGGAGCCAGGGGGGAAGTCAGCTCAGGGGAAAGAAGGGAAAAGAGCCAGTCATACTGACCTTGTTGCACCAGCTCGCAGACCCTGGCCAGCAGGAGATCAGGGTCCATGGCAAAGAGAGGTCCATCTCCAGGGTCTTCAGCTCTTCCAGCCACATTTCTTCAAAAAGCCCAGAGTTCCCTTACTGAGCTCAGGAACAGCCCACCCCCCATGACTTTATCCAATTTTGAATGACCACTCACCAACTGCTTACGCCCAGCTCCTGGCCATGCTCGCATCAGTCAAGGCTCAATACCTCACTTGTCTGGGACCAGGGGTAGCAAGACAGCCAGTGCACCCCAACACCTATAGCTTTGGGCCTAGAGCAGCCAGGTGTCATGCAATACAGCCAGGTGCTGTGTCTTCAGCATTGCTTCTTGGGATTTTTATCCCTTGTCTCAGCTATACCATTACTCCCACTGTCGTGCAGCAATGTTTAGTTTGGATTATAGCAGACAGAGACTTTAGCATTTCCTCAACCATTTGTTTGGAGTTCATAATTTTTTTTAGTTCTGGGCATCCCATATACCCCCAAACCCTATCCAAGTTCTGCGCTCCCAAAATAAGACTGTTTCTTGAGCCATAAGAGAGAGTGTGGAAAATTCCTTTTGCCTGGCTGTGGGTGCTGTGAGGGGGAAATAGGCCCAAAGTCCATTGGCTACTTTGGGGTTAGCGTTACTCATAATAAAATGAGAGGTCTCTGCAAACCGGGATGCAGGAGGCATGCACACATTTAAATTTGCATACAAACTTTGCATAGGTTGGAAGGTAGATATTTTAATTGAATTGTAATCTTTGAAATAACTGGATCACAACAAATCATGGCTCTCACTGTATGTGTGTGGTTCACTGAGTGTCTTGTCCTCTAGAAAATAAACCAACTACCGATCTATTAAATGAGCCAAACACAAAAAATCACACATTTGTGGAGGCTTTTTAGGTACTGTGCTGACAAACACAATCAACAACATTGGGCAAGAAAGAGAGGTTGGGCAGTGCTGTCACATTCTCTACCACGCCCAATCAAAGGATGCTTTGTATTCTTTGAAAAAATGCAAAGCATCTTCTGAATGGTGCCCGTGCCTAGCGGTAAACTCCTGTGCTCATAATGCATCAGACTAGCTGCTCAGCACTGGACCTGGAAGCAAGTGGAGATTACTGGAATAGCTGTGTCTACTTCAGTGATTTCCGGCTTCCAGGGGCATTGGCCAGATATGGTATTTACATTAGTCCAGGCAGGATCAATGTAACGAAGTAAAGATACACCATGTCTGGAATTATTCTTTAACTAAATTCTACTCGTGTATGGCCAGCTTTAGTGTTTTGTAGGCAGAAACAGCAAGGAAAGTAGCATCTTTAGAAAGAGGTCAGTGACCATAGCCTCCATTTTGCTTTCAATAAAGATTTCCTTTATGAGTACAGCTTTTAGTGTGTTAGCTTTTGTCTGTCCTGACTTATTTGCATTTATTAATACACTTCCAAACTGTGTTATTGTGGCAGTTAAAATAACGGCTCCCACCCACAAGTCTATTCACACATTTACAGTATGCTGTGTTCAGTATTCTAGCACCTGCTCTTAATTATGAAGCGATAATAGCAGTCAGTGAGCTGATTATACAAAGTACAGTGGGTTCCTATATGCTTCTTATAATTAAAAGCAAATGCAAAATTTTAATAACACCCAAGTTTCAATTATAAAAAAAAAGGATGTAGCTTGTATGAGATGATTCGTATTATCTGCAAATATTTATTCTGGCTTCCTAAGCCAACTGTACATTTTCCACCCTGCAAAATTAAAGTGCGGCTTTACTTTTATAAAAAATGTTAGAATATACAGTCACCGTACTTAAGCTATGCACAATTATTTGCATATTCAGTGTAATGCACCAATAGTTTGCTTATAAATGGTCAACTAGGGGTTAGCTTTGAGTGCTTCCTTTATAGGGGGGCTTATTGCATGCAGTGCACTTGGTGAGCTAGTAACTGGTCCTTTGTCAATGATATACCAGTTCACTAATACAATGGATGAATCAAACATTTGCAGGGAGAGTAATCTTACATCAATATTCTGCACTGGATGAAAACACGTTAAGGAATCAATAGGTTCCAATACTAAGAGACTTTTAAGGCTCAATACCAGAGGCAAAAAAAACAACATTAACATTGTTAATGTTGTGTGTGATTGAACAGCGCTTGCTAATATGCTTTGTTTTGGTACCTGTTCTTTTTCTTATGTAGTGCTGCTGTAGCCCATGTGCTTTTTTTGATCACTGTGTTCAAAATATTGGTATTATTCCTTCCACATAAACAAATACCCATAGATTTATAGTCAATAAATTTCTAGCCAAGATAATTCTATCACATTCACAATGCTATGTACCAATAAAATAATATAATTGCTGTGTACCAACTATATCATCAATATTCTTATATCTCATAGACAGGTATAACAAATCCTTCCAAATGCTTGCCCTATATTCAATATTTACTTCCCAACCTTATGGTGTGGGAAAGACCTCTGAAGACGTTACGCAGTGACGAAATGCGTAAGGTGGAACGCAAGGCAGGCAACACGGAAGCCCAGGTGACACGCAAGCCAGAATAGCGAGGCACGGAGAGGGCACAGATAGAGCACGGCCGGAGGGTTGTACAGATATCGTTACCTGCCAATGCCTAAGTGTCATTTGTATGGGCTAATAAAGTGGATTTTATAAACGAAAAACGCGATGAGGAGTCTTTCCTTTCTTGCATAACATCAACGGCAACGGAGACGCTGACGGAGCAGTGAATCAGGAGGAGCATATCCTAGGTCGGATTGTAGACCACAAGCGTATATTGACTTTCCCATACCATAAGGTTGGGAAGTCAATAGGATCTGGTAAGCGGGGTACAATACCCGAACGTCCTTTTATCACACTACAGTCACGGCACGAGCACTTTGGATTAACACTTGAAGATTTTAAAAAGAACTGTTTTTAATGGACTGCACAAATTGAAATGATATTAACTGAAGAAAACAGAATTAAAATAGAAAGCACAGGCACTTTATATAAATAGAGCCATAAATCACAATATGTATATATATATGCACTATAAAAGCACCTGAGAGCACTATTGTCACTTATTAAATTATATCAAGGGGTCGCATAAGGACCACAGTTTTATGTATAAATATTGAATATAGGGCAAGCATTTGGAAGGATTTGTTATACCTGTCTATGAGATATAAGAATATTGATGATATAGTTGGTACACAGCAATTATATTATTTTATTGGTACATAGCACTGTGAATGTGATAGAATTACCTTGGCTAGAAATTTATTGACTATCAATCTATGGGTATTTGTTTATGTGGAAGGAATAATACCAATATTTTGAACACAGTGATCAAAAAAAGCACATGGGCTACAGCAGCACTACATAAGAAAAAGAACAGGTACCAAAACAAAGCATATTAGCAAGCGCTGTTCAATCACCCACAATCTTCATCACCCTATAGACCCACAATTGGAAACATAGGTTACAACAGCAGCTGCAAACAGAATGACTAATATTTTAAACATCTCCAGGGGCGCGGGATACACTACCCCAACATTGTTAATGTGTTTGGATAGTTATTTTGGTATGTGGCACTGTACATACATTTTCTCCCCATGAAATGGTTGGTTATTCTATCTCCAATGCATGAAATCACTGGCAGAGCAGATTTTCCTATACCGCATATCCCATAGAAATCAATGTGTAGACTCCAGTGCACATACATTGCCCTCTATGTGCTACAGGTCTCCCAATACTCACCATCCTCATACAGATGCATGGTTACCTTGTGCTTACAGATATTGAAGAACAGGGGAGAGGGGCATTTACCCCCCGGGTCAGTACCAAGACGATATGTTGGTAACCACTTGAAGACCAGGCCTTTTCTGGCACTTTTTGTTTGCTAAAAAATTACTTATAACCCCCAAACATTATATATATATTTTTTAGCAGAGACCCTAGGGAATAAAATTCCAATCATTTAAATTTTTATATCACACGATATTTGCAGTTTTTCAAAGGTTATATGGAAAAAATACAGTTTTTAAAAAAACAAAACACAATATATACCCCAAGTATTTTGTATAATATGAAAGATGATGTTACACAGAGTAAATAGATGCCTAACATGTCACAGTTTAAAATTGTGCACGCTCATGGAATGGTAGCAAACTATGGTACTTAGAAATCTCAATAGGCAATGCCTTTACAGGTTACCTGTTTAGAGTTACAGAGGAGGTTTAGCACTTGAATTATTGCTCTCATTGTAACGTTTACAGCGATACCTCACATGTGTGGTGCAAACACCGCTTACATGTGCGTACGTGACTTACATATGTGTTCGCTTCTGCGTGCGAGCAGGGAGGGATGGGGGCACCATAAAATGTTTTTCTTCTTTATTTTATTTTTCATTTTGAATTTTTACACTGTCCCTTTAATTAAAAAAAAAAAACACTTTTATTCCTATTATAAGGAATGTAAACATTAGGGTTGCACTGAGTATTGGTATCAGTGCCGATACCGAGCATTTGCATGAGTACTTGTACTTGTGTAAATGCTCTGATGCTTGATATGATACCTCCCGGCAGGAGGCCAGTACACCCAGTTCCTCAGCGTGGCGGGGGGACCAGGCAGCCTCACAGATGGTCAGTGCAGCGGTAGGGGCAGTTACAAGCACCAATCTCCCTATATAGCTTTTCTGACAGCCGCGTCTGCTCCTCTTCCTCCCGCGGCTGTCAGCTACTTTATTCAAGGCTATACAGGAAGATCGGTGCTTGTAACTCCCCCCATGGCTGCACGGATCATCCCTGACTGTCCCCTGTGTCCTCTTCCGGCTTCCCAGGTCCTCCTCTGGCTTCTTGTCTATCAAGAATCTGTCAGGAAGGAGTCGGTAAATCTATCATTTACCGGCTCCTTCCTTTTCTGAATGAACAGATTCAGTGATCACTGACTCTGTCCATTCATAGCTGAGCATCGTAAACATCCGATCAGTGTCCTTCAGTGCCGCCTTATCAGTGCCCATCAGTGCCAGCTCATCATTGCCCCCTATCAGTGTCCATCAGTGCTGCATATTCGTGCCACTGTCACGTGACTAAAAAAGTATCGGTAATCAGTATTGGCAAATACTTGAAAAAAGTATTGGTACTTGTACTCTGTCTTAAAAAAAGTGGTATCGGTGCAACCCTAGTAAACATCCTTTGTAATAGAAATAAGGATGACAGGTCCTCTTTATGGAGAGATCTGGGGTCAAAAAGACCCTAAATCTCTCCTTTAAAGCGGTAGTAAACCCTAAAATCTATTTTTACCTACAGGTAAGCCTATAATAAGGCTTACCTGTAGGTAAAAAGAATATCTCCTAAACCTGCATGGTTCAGGAGATATTCGCCCTGCATGCAGCCGCTGACATTAGCGGCGCATGCGCTCTGACGATCCGGCCGAGGCGGCCGGCATCTCAGAGCTGGCTGCCGGTGCGAAGAGCTCCCGCGCGCATGCGCGTGAGTGACGTCACGCGGCTCCGGCCACTCACAGCGCCGGAGCCGCGTACCCGGAAGACAGAAGAGGACAAAGATGTCAGCGTCCTTAGCGCTGACATACTCGGGCATCGGGGGCCTCGTTCTAAGGTAAGTATTTCATAATATGTTAGTATGCGATGCATACTAACATATTATGCGATTTTCTTGCAGGCTTTTTTTTTATTTTTATTTCTGTCAGCGGGTTTACTACCGCTTTAACTTTAAAAGCAATAGATCACCATTGGATCAGTTCTCAGGCGAGTCGGTAGAAACGGTAAACCTGAAAAACACCAGCGAGTGGCAGGAGGTGGATGCCCCCGTCCTCCCACTCGGAAAGGATCACTTTCATGAGAAAGCCAGCTGCTGGCTGAAAAGAAGAATACTGGGCTTATGGCTGATAGTTTCAGCCGTAACCCCGGTAAACCACTTGCAAACCAGAATGTATATTTATGTATTGCGGTCAGCAAGTGGGTAACTTTGCACTTCAAACATCGATCAGATCGGGACCCGCAATCAGTGACACGCGGTTGACATTATGTTCCCCATTAGGACCTTGATCACAGCATCTAGCAGAGGGAAGTCTTCCCGCACTGACTTTTTTTGCTGCTGTGATATTTTAAGTCAGGGGTGGCGAACAAGTTAGACACAAAGAGCCAAAATTTTAAACTGTGAGAGTCAGAGAGCCACACCACGCAGTGACGAAGCGGCGCGAATCGGCGCGAAGCGTCGCTCGAGTCGATCTCAAGGCGGCTTGCGAGGAGACTTCTATCATAGAAGTCAATGCAAGCTGCCTGAGATCGCCCTGAGAGAAACATGAAACTTGGCAAAGAGCCACAGTATATACAAAATATAATAAGAGGCAAAGAGCCGCATTCATTATGGCCGGGAGCCGCATGCGGCTCGAGAGCCGCGTGTTCGCCACCCCTGTTTTAAGTAATCGAATGCCCTAAGCTGCAAAGGAAGCTGATGTTGGAAGACCTGGAAATAGTGTTGTAATAAACCATGCTCTTTAAGAACAGCAAGCTTACACTATATCCACCATGGTACACTTTACATATTACACTTTGCACATAGACGTCTACCATGAACGGGTGATTTTGGTTGCAGTTGATCCTCAGACCAAATGTTCCCAGTTTTCCCCGGCCTAAGCAGGCCATACATAGATTTTCATTCTACCGTCTGTATAAAATTTTGAAAAATAGTTAGTCAGGGCATTTGATGATGCCATCATTGAATCAACTAAGTTTGTTTGAAGGCCCTTAAAATTTTTGTCTAGACCAGCTACCTGAATGGATTCCCAGATGTGTTAAACGGGTTTCTTTTTTTGCTTGTGAAATCAATGAAAGAAAATTTCACAGCAAAATTTATTTCAATGTATAAATATATTGCATATCTAGAATTATATTTTTATGCACAGTGCATTTCATGTTTATCAGCCAATGTGGTTGTAGTGGTTATACTACATATATATTGGAATCCACTTAGTGGTCCAATCTTGCATAAACTATACAGAAACCTTCATATTGTTCTTTCATACACTACACCAGGGATATGCAATTAGCGGACCTCCAGCTGTTGCAGAACTACAAGTTCCATGAGGAATAGCAAAACTCTGACAGCCACAAGCATGACACCCAGAGGCAGAGGCATGATGGGACTTGTAGTTTTGCAACAGCTGGAGGTCTGCTAATTGCATATCCCTGCACTACACCATACATAATCATGTAAAAGAAAGACTATTCTATTTCAAAATGAAACTTTTTCTATCACATTCACCATACATGATTACATGACATTAACTGTTAGAATTTTGTTCAGATAAGAAAAGAAGAAAAAGGAAAAAAAAGAAAAAGGTAATTTTTTTATCCTTTGCCTTTGATTCTTCTTGTCACCATGGTCGAAAACATTCATTAACCATTAGAAGCTTGAACAAACATCTCATAATAGAACATTTTCACCAGCTGTAGCTTAGTGAATTTCTTTCTTGCTGTTCAACGGAGAAAAATGCAAACTCACTCGCTTTAAATTGTTCTTGTTTGCACTTGGGTCTGGATCGCTCCCTGCTATCGATGTGACTTTTCCTGCAACCTGTTCTGGGTTGGCACGATAGATTGAACCGCATGGGATACTTTTACCCCCTTCCCTTTCTTTCTCCCCAGGCAAGCGCCCCTTCGTTCCTCTCCTCCTGGTCTTCTTCTCACACCTTTTTCCTTCTCTTGTCTCTTTTTCTTTCCCTATTCCTTCCTCCTGGGTGTACAACTACATAGGCAACACTTTTTTCCTATGTAATTGCATTATGTGCCCCCACATTATTGAATTCATGTACTTTCTGACCTTGCCCTTGGTTGGAGAAGACCGAGTCTAGTTATGGGACCATTTGGGCTTGTTCTTATGTCTTTGTGTTACATGCTGTAACTTTGTTACCTCTGCCTCTTGTTTTTATTGTACCTCCTTGTGAATTACTTTTAAATCTCTTGTTAAACTTGCATAAATTCAATAAATCTCTTTGTAAAGCAAATTGTTGTTGTTTGTTAAGTGAGGACTGGTTCCACTAGTGAACTGCTAAAGTGGTCAGTTCACCCCACCATTGACCTCAAACCAGAAAGTATAAGTTTACACGAAACCAAGCCACGTGTCATGCGGTGATCCGGATTCTGGGTGCTGAATGACTAGAGTCTCTCAGTCTTCTCGAAAGCAGTTCCTCCTCCACCTCCCCAATATATCGCTTTGAAGACTTTATTCAGTCACTGTCAATACGCTATCTGAGGTTCAAGGCCTTGGTTAGATTAAGGAGATCTTGGGTGACCCTAAAACAGTGCGTGTGACTGAATGGGAAAGGATATTTTGGAGCATGGAGCTTATTGTCTTGTTTCAGTTCCCAAACCAGGAAGCTCATCCATCAGGGTAGTGTTGGCTCTCTGCCGTCTAAATAGCTTCTTGGAACCTCAACTTTCTAGGGGTAATTTAATGAGTAGTATACTTCCTTGTTAGGTAAGTGATGTCACAAGCTAGGTTTGCAGTAAAAACTTCCTTTAGGCTACTTTCACACTGAAAGGTTTTACAGACACTATTTAGCTAAAAATAGCATCTGTAAAGCGCCTCAAAAGTCCCCCCCAATCCACCCCAATGTGAAAGCCCTGAGTGCTTCCACACTGGGGCGGTGCGCTAGCAGGACGTTACAAAAAGTCCTGCAAGCAGCATCTTTGGGGCGGTGAGGGGAGCGGTAAAATACTGCTCTTCTACCGCCCCTGCCATTGAAATGAATGGCAAGCGATTCCGAAGCGGCTGCACACCGCCTCGTTTGCGCTGAGCGCCGGCACTTTTAACACCTTTTTAACCCATTGTGGGGGGTTAAAAGCACAGCGCTCCCGCCCGCATAGCGGAGCCCTATCGCTGGTAAAACTAGCGGGGTTTTACCGTGACCGCGGCTACCCGTGCAGTGTGAAAGTAGCCATATTGGGGACTTACTTCATGTTGTGTGTTTATCGAACTGCAAACTGGTCCTTCGACATTTTACCAGCAAGTGAATCAAATATATGTTAGTAGAGTAAGTAATAGTCTCCAATGTATAGAATCCCTGGCAAAGCAAACCTTGCATTAGTCAATCATTAGTCTAGCGCTCGCACTACCATATCCCATAGACATCAATGTGTAGACTCCAGCGCATCTCCAAATGCATTCGTCTTTGTGTGCTCATTGTTTCCCCATTAATTAAAGCTAAATTCAAGGTAAGCCTACCTGATAGGGTCCCCCCCCGGCTGAGAGTGACTGAGGACATAAATTTATCAGTCTCTACAGCTTCAGCTGCACAGATGAATTAATAGGAAGCGCTCTGAGGCTTCATGCTCATTCACAAACTGAAACATAGTAAATACAGTTGAATACGCTTCAGTGATGAATGGACACAGGAGAGATTGGTACCAATCGCTTACACCCCCATGTGTGCCGGCAGCAGCTGCCAGTGGGAGAGGAGGGAAGCCAGAAATGCTGTGGGGGAAGGGGCACATGGGGGGGGGGCAGACAGCAGATGGAAGTGGTGCATGTGCTAGAATCCACCTGCAGTGCAGTCAGAGGGAGGGAGAGGAGGAAAAGCTGGCAGTGCTGCAGGGGGAGGCAAAAGGGGATCGGTGTCTGCAATAAGACAGTACAGCCGGCCCTCCTGCTCACCAGGTGCCTGGGCCCCCCTTTTGTACTAATGGGCCCCAAGCCCAGAACAGAAGGGCTGGCTGTACTGCCTTATCATCGGCCCTGCGTATTTATATGCCATACCTGTGGGAACATTGAGAAAGTGGAGAATAACTATAATAGGCACCACTACTACAGGGATCACTGATTTATTATAGGCCCTGTGCCAAGTAGCGTCCCTGCTGCAAAGTAACCACAAAAAATCAAAATGACAAATCACAACATTATATCCGGAAATACAATGCAATAGAAATGATAGTGCAAAATCAAATTATTAAAGTGCAGACTTTACCTATCAATCAAAGATCCATGACAAGTAACAATCAAGATGTTAACAGTTCATATATTTAGCTGAAGGTGTCCCCACACTTCCACTTCTTGTTAGAATTAAGTGCTTCCACCATCATGTGTCACCATTCAAGGAACCTCTTACCAGAACAAATGGACCATTAAATTATAAATGGTCAGATAGTGCTAAGCATGTCATACCACCTGGTGTTCCGGTCAGCAACTCCTCCACTGGGATCCTCTCCGCCACCGTCAGATGTCACCACGGAAATAGAATAAATACATGTCCGTTGTAAAGTACGTAAAAACCCAGTTTTATTAAGATATGCACATTGGTGTCAAAAAACAATTGCATATAAACTGACCAAAGAAATGAATCACCGCTAGCAGCTTTACCATAGGTTGTTATTCTGATGTAGCAGTCTGAAACAACGATTGACAGTATGAACTGTCAACATCATTGTTACTTGTCATGGAACTTTGATTGATTTGTGAACTCTTTGCACAAGCAAGTTTGCACTCTAATAATGTGATTTTTCACTATCATTTCAATTGCATTGTATTTTCAGGTTTATTGTAATTTGTCATTTTGATGTATTTAGTGCTGCCTTTTGATATATTTTTTATAGTTTAGTATCACAATTTTTTTTTGGGTGGCTGCTTATTTTTTGTTATTTAATTGTACCTTTGGTGCAGATTGTTTATATTTTACCATTCACAGAATGTTTGGCATTTTTCTCCATGAATTCAAAGTGCTCTCTGATTGTAGAAGATGAAGAGGCGGGGCTGCAACATCACAATCTCAAATTCATCCAATCAGAGAACACATTGCATTTATTAAGAAAACTGCAACAGCATTCTATGAATGGTAACTTCCTGTGTGCAGCAGGCCAGTCTCTTGGTTACATTGGTTGAAGCTAGACCAATGTAACTATGAGATAATATTCATACCTGGAATTCAGGTTTACAGTATCTCACAAAAGTGAGTACACCCCTCACATTTTTGTAAATATTTTGTTATATCTTTTCATGTGACAACACTGAAGAAATTACACTTTGCTTCAATGTAAAGTAGTGAGTGTACAGCTTGTATAACAGTGTCAATTTGCTGTCCCCTCAAAATTACTCAACCCACAGCCATTAATGTCTAAACCACTGGCAACAAAAGTGAGTACACCCTTAAGTGAAAATGTCCAAATTGGTCCCAATTAGCCATTTTCCCTCCCCAGTGTCATGTGACTCGTTAGTGTTACAAGGTCTCAGCTGTGAATGGGGAGCAGGTGTGTTAAATTTGGTGTTATTGCTCTCACTCTCTCATACTGGTCACTGGAAGTTCAACATGGCACCTCATGGCAAAGAACTCTCTGAGGATCTGAAAAAAAGAATTGTTGCTCTACAAAAAGATGGCCTACGCTATAAGAAGATTGCCAAGACCCTGAAACGGAGCTGTGGCACGGTGGTCAAGACCATACATCGGTTTAACAGGACAGGTTCCACTCAGAACAGGCCTCGCCATTGTCAACCAAAGAAGTTG
The DNA here is from genome assembly GCA_018402905.1 of Glandirana rugosa. NCBI lineage: Eukaryota > Metazoa > Chordata > Amphibia > Anura > Ranidae > Glandirana > Glandirana rugosa. The sequence continues at coordinate 1,736,473 of BLSH010121841.1, read as the reverse complement.
AGTGCACATGCTCAGCGTCATATTCAGAGGTTGTCTTTGGGAAATAGACGTATGAGTGCTGCCAGCATTGCTGCAGAGGTTGAAGGGGTGGGGGGGACAGCCTGTCAGTGCTCAGACCATACGCTGCACACTGCATCAAATTGGTCTGCATGGTTGTTGTCCCAGAAGGAAGCCTCTTCTAAAGATGATGTGCAAGAAAGCCCGCAAGCAGTTTGCTGAAGACATGCAGACTAAGGAAATGGATTACTGGAACCATGTCCCGTGGTCTGATGAGACCAAGATAAACTTATTTGGTTCAGATGGTGTCAAGCGTGTGTGGTGGCAACCAGGTGAGGAGTACAAAGACAAGTGTGTCTTGCCTACAGTCAAGCATGGTGGTGGGGGTGTCATGGTCTGGGGCTGCGGCCACTGGGGAGCTACAGTTCATTGAGGGAACCACGAATGCCAACATGTACTGTGACATACTGAAGCAGAGCATGATCCCCTCCCTTCGGAGACTGGGCCGCAGGC
>BLSH010121841.1:1702672-1712840 GCA_018402905.1 Glandirana rugosa | reverse complement strand
TTTGGGGGAAGGACAGGTCCGGTAAAAAGTCGAAAGTCGCGATAGTGTGAAACTTACTGTTAATGAGTCAGTACGTTGTGCCATGGGTATACTTTAAACGCAGGAAAAAAAGTGTGTCTATCTCGAAAGAAAACCACCATAAATTAGTGATCCTCCCCCAAATAAAAAACACGATATTTATTTTTTTCTAACTTAAAAAAAACTTTTTTACGGAAAAAGAAACAAAGCCAGTATTTTAAAACGTTTAATCATTAAAAAGAAACATTTAAAACCGGTTTTAAATATGACGATGGATAGAAACCATTTTTATTGGGTTTATTCACATATAATAAACCAGGAACACATTCAATATCTCAGATGTTTGAGTAATTGTCATTCAAAGTGTGATAGCGCTGAAAGCTGAAAAATGGCCTGGACAGGAAGGGGGTTTTCGTGCCAGGTACTGTTGTGGTTAAACCTCATTTGCCACACAGTCGCCCAATTAGAGAGTGCATTGAGGTCTGCTTGTAAGTTGGAGACATCCTGCAAGGACATTATTCCACCGCATAGCTTGGTGTCATCTGCAAACACTGAAATGGTACTTATAATCCCAGACCCTATATCATTTATAAATATATTGAAAAGTAAGGGTCCCAACACTGAACCTTGGGGTACACCACTGATAACCTTAGACCATTCAGAATAAGAATCATTACCCACTACTCTCTGAATTTGGTCTTTTAGCCAGTTTTCTATCCATTTACAAACTGATCTTTCCAAGCCTGTAGACTTTACCTTACACATTAGCCGTGTGTGGGGAACGGTGTAAAACGCTTTTGCAAAATCCAAGTATACCACGTCCACAGCCACCCCTCTGTCTAAGGTTTTACTTACCTCCTCATAAAAAGAACTCAGGTTTGCTGGACAACTTCTGTCTTTCATGAATCCATGCTGTCTATTGCTTAAAACATTTTATTCCAACAAGAACTCATCTATGTGGTCTTTTATTAGAATCTCCAGTATCTTCCCAACTATAGAAGTTAAACTAACAGGTCTATAGTTACTTGGTAAATACTTTGATCCCTTTTTAAATATGGGCGCCACATTGGCCCTACGTCAATCCAGTGGTACTATTCCAGTCATTAAGGAGTCCCTAAAAATTAGATACAATGGCTTTGAAATGACAGAGCTCAGTTCCTTTAGGATCCATGGATGGATGCCATCTGGTCCAGGTGCTTTATCTACCTTTATTCTGTCTAAATACTACTGGGCCATTTCACTTTTGAGCCATTGTGGATCATTTGGGGCTGTGTCATTACCACCCCCATCATGGACATGAGCTCCCCCGTGCTCCTTTGTATACACAGAGCTGAAGAAAGTATTTAATAAGTTTGCCTTCTCTTTGTCCCCAGTCATGCACTCTAGATTATTTTGTAAAGAGCCTACATGCTCAGACCTGACCTTTTTACTATTAATATATTTGAAACATTTTTGGGGGTTTCTCCTACTATCTTTTGCAATCTGTCGTTCGTTGTGAATTTTTGCAACCTTGATTTCCTTTTTACATATACTGTTATATTCTTTGTAATATTTAAAAGATGATAGTGTTCCCTCATTCTTATATTTTTTAAATGCTCTTTTCTTATCATTTATAACTTTTTTTAACTTTGGCCGTGAGCCACATAGGTTTTCTTTTTAGCCTTTTAAACTTATTGCCCATGGGAATATACTTTGCAGTGAGTTCGCATACAGTTTTTTGAAAAATTCCCATTTCTGTTCTGTGTTCATCAATGCCAATATTCCCTCCCAGTCTAAGTCCTGGAGAGCAGCCCTCATCTTTGTATAATTTGCTCTCTTAAAATTTAGTGTTTTTATGTTTCCTGTATGTGTTTGTGGCTTGCAGCTTACATTAAATGAAATCATGTTATGGTCACTGTTACCCAGATGTTCTTTTATAAGAATATTGGTAATAAGCTCTGCATGGTTTGAGATTACCAGGTCCAGCAAAGCGTCATTCCTAGTTTGGGCCTCAAACTGGATCATAAAATTGTCCTGTAATAGGTTTATCAATTTTTGCCCTTTAGCTGTCCCAGCAGTGCCATTACTCCAGTTAATTTCCGGGTAGTAAAAATCCCCCATTATTATCACTGTCCCAGCCCTTGCAGCTCTTTCCAAGTCTAGACTTGCAAAAAAACAGCACTGAAAAGCGACTTATGTGGTTCAATCTTTGTATGGAATTTTTTTTTTAACATCGGTTTCTTATATTGCTTTTCATATTTTCTATTTGAGTTTTATATGCGTTTTGGATTCAGGTACCTTAGACTGTATGGTAAAATTGAGTACCCTCTAGCAACAGCACTTTAACACGTAGTAGTTACATATCATCCCAAGTTTCTGAACAGCGCCACACCTACTACATCTATCTCTTGCACATTGTTTATATCCCCCTTTTTGGGGTGGTAACAGTAGGGGCAGCAGTTCCATCCACCCACCCACCATACGCACACTTACCATCTGTGCGGAACTACATTCTTCTCACCCCATCTAAATTGATAAATTAGGTCGGAGGCCTTCTCTGTTTGGCCAAATTCCTCTTGTAGCATAATAAGGTAGTCATAGGCCGTGCAAGTCTTTGTACTGAATTTAAGGTTTCTACTGGCCTCAGCGGCAGCTCCCCTCAAGCTCTCAGTGATCCGCTGTTTCTTCTGGGCTTCAGGAACATTCCATTCCTCAAGAACCTGCAGAGCCTGTTCCATCCAGGTCTCATACTCCTCTTCTCCTTTTTGCATGGGCAGGCCCCCTGAAAAGAGTCTCCGCTTCCCTTAACCTGCCCTCCGAGTGGATGACATTGGTCTGACTACACTTGGTCATGAAGTTCCCTAGAGCAGTGAAGAACTCTGCTCCCTGAGTACGGTGAGTACGGTGACCAGACGTCCCCGGTTTTGTCACGGGCAGTTTCCCGCGATTGGACGGGGTCCGTGTTTGGCTGTGAGACTCGAGGAGAGCCAGGTTTGTGGTCCCATTGCCGTGCTTTACTTGCCTGCAAGCAGAGCCTGGAGAGGAGGAGCTAGAGCAGCTCCAGCCTGACTGTGTCCTACACCACCACTCCTCATCCCCATTTGTCAACTTGGATACAGCCGCGATCCCAGAAACACATGACTGCCCCCTCTACAGGCATCCCACCCCTCTCCTCCTACCTCTGCCCACAGCATTCCCCCCGTACTGCAAAACATTATGGGCTTTGTAGTCCAGAGAGGCGAGATTGCCTGGAGCTACTGTATGTCCACTAACATAAGAAGGAGGGGAGTTTAATTGTTATAGAATTTTAATAAATCATTTTTTCATTCACTGCTGGGCACTTATGCGGTGGCACTGATAGGGGGCACTGATGGGCACTCATGCGGTGGCACTGATAAGCGGCACTGATGGGCACTCATGCGGGGGTACTGACAGGTGGCACTGAAGGGCACTCTTGTGGTGGCACTGATAAGCGGCACTGATGGGCACTCATGCGGTGGCACTGATAGGGGCACTGATGGGCACTCATGTGGTGGCACTGATAGGCACTAATGCGGTGGCACTGATAGGCGGTACTGATGGGCACTCATGCGGTGGCACTGATAGGCAGCACTGATGGGCACTCATGTGGTGGCACTGATGGTCACTCATGCAGTGGCACTGATAGACGTACTGATGGGCACTCATGTGGTGGCACTGACAGGCGGCACTGATGGGCACTCATGTGGTGGCACTGATGGGCACTCATATGGGGGCACTGATAGGTGGCACTGATGGGCACTCATGCGGTGTCACTGATAGGTGGCACTGATGGGCACTGACAGGCTGCACTGATGGGCACTCATGAGGCAGCACTGATGGGCACCGATAGGCTGCACTGATGGGCACTCATGAGGTGGCACCGATAGACTGCACTGATGAGGCAGCACTGATGGGCGTTCATGAGGCAGCACTGATAAGGTGTCAGTGATGGACACTCATGAGGTGGCACTGATGCATACTGATGAGGTGGCACTGATGAGGTTCCACTGATGGGCACTGAGGTGGCACTGGTGGGCACTGATAGGTTGCACTGACAAGGTTCCACTGATGGGCACTGATAGGTTGCACTGATGAGGCAGCACTGAAGAGGAGGCATTGATGGGCACTGATGAGGAGGCACTGATGGGCGCTCATGAGGCAGCACTGATAAGGTGAAACTGATGGGCACTCATAAGGTAGCACTGATGAGGTGGCACTAATGAGGTTCCACTGATGGACACTGATGAGGTGGCACTGGTGGGCACTGATAGGTTCCACTGATGAGGTTCCACTGATGGGCACGATTGAGGCGACACTTATGGACATTGGTAGGTTGCACTGATTGGCACTGAACAGGCTGCATTGACGGGCACTGAACAGGGCTGAGCTGATTGGCACTGAATAAGCTGAGCTGATTGGCACTGAACAGGTTGAGCTGATTGGCACTGGACAGGCAGAACTGATTGGCACTGAACAGGCTGAGCTGATTGGCACTGAACAAGCTAAGCTGATGGGCACTGAACAGGCTGCATTAATGGGCACTGAACAGGCTAAGCTGATTGGCACTAAACAGACTGCATTAATGGGCACTGAACAGGCTGAGCTGATTGGCACTAAACAGGCTGAGCTGATTGGCACTGAACAGGCTGAGCTGATTGGCACTAAACAGGCTGCATTGATGGGTACTGTCACATCCTGGCAATAGAGTCTGGCTTATGCAGGGAGCAACCACTCTTACGGCCCTGATTCGCAAACCCCTGGTAGAGCAGGCAGGGAGTTCGGTAGTGCAGGGGGGCACGAGGGCTGGACTGGTCCACAGATGGTGATGGGTGATGTCCAATGGCGTCTCGTGCACAGAGAAGTCGGTGGTACAGGCTGGGTCGGCAACTGGCTGGCAGATATGGTACAGAAGGAGCAGGCAAAGGGTGGTCAAAGGCAGGCAGGATCGGCAGCGGGCTGGCAGCAGAGGTACAAAGGGATAATCATGGGCAAGCAGAGGTCGGTGCGGGCAGCAAACAATCAAGGTCAGGATAGCTGGGTCTCAGGAACACAGGAATCACAGAATAGGAAACAGTCTCTAGGTGCACAGCAAACATTGTAGAATGGACAACACTTGCACCCTAGTGTTGTCCATTTAAATAGCCTGCCTAGCATTGATGACAGCGTGCCCCTGCGCATGCACCGGCCGTGCGCGCACACGCGTGCACTCCCGTGCACGCCCGTACACTGGAATGTGCACTGCGGCTTGATTGCTCTGCAGAGTGGGAGCCCTCCTCTGACAGGTACTGAACAGGCTGAGCTGATTGGCACTAAACTGACTGCATTGATGGGCACTGAACAGGCTGAGCTGATTGGCACTGAACAGGTTGAGCTGATTGGCACTAAACAGGCTGCATTGATGGACACTGAACAGGCTGAGCTGATTGGTACTGAACAGGCTGAGCTGATTGGCACTGAACCAGCTGGGGTGTCATGACTTAGATCTTCCTTACTTCCTTCTGACCCTTGCAGCTGAATTAGACGAGCTTCAGTGTCATTTGTTAGTTGGCCAGGGACGTAACAATAGGGGTTGCAGGGGTTGCGATTGCAACTGGGCCCCATGCTCCACACCTGGAGAGGAGGGATGTGGGGCGGCATTTAGAGGAACCAATCTCCTCCATTTTCCTCCTAGTGGAGGAGATTGGTTCCTCTATATGCTGCCCCCCACTGCCCCTCCTATCCAGTTTACTTGTCTTCTGCTGTTCCCAGGGTCCCTGTGTGCTTCCCTGGTCCCCCCACAAAGCTGCTGTCTTCCCACCTCCTCTCTCCTGCCAGCTGCTGTAGAAGATATGTCATGATGGAGAGATGGGAACGGGTCAGTAAATTTGTCATTTACGGGCTCCTTCCTTTTCTGAATGGACAGAGTCAGTGATTGGTACCAATTGGTTCATTCATAACTGAAGCATAGTAAACTGTTTTTACTATACTTCCATTTCTGAATGAATGGGAGGCTTGGTACTCAACTATTCCTGTCCATTCATTCTGTGCAGCTCTCCCTTGTCCTTGTTTAGACTCCCTGATATCTCATCAAAGTCCCCCAACAGAGCTCCTAAAAAAAAAAAAATTGTAAAAGAAATAAAATGAAATGGTAAAAAAAATAATGAAATTAAACTAAAAAACTACTGATGCCAGTGAGGGAACTATCAGGATTGCAAAGGTTGCAATAGGGACCAGACCCTGGCATTTCACCACCATAGGAAGGCCCGAAGATGGCAGTAAGGGGGCCTGCTGCAGAACTTGCGAAAGGGTGCCGCTGCGGGACCATAATAAAGGGACCCATGATGGGAGTAAAGGGCCCCAGGATCAGGATCAGGATCGGGGGGCCCTTCATAATTTCTTGCACCAAGGCCCTGAAGGTTCTAGTTATGCCTCTGTTTGTGGTGGCCACTTAGCAAAAGCCACAGAAATAGCGTGGAACCCGTTACATAATGATAAATGTAAGTGGCATTCTACCTATTGACCACCTATTGTAACGGAATTCTTCTTCCCACCGACCACCAATGTATGGCTAGGTTCACACTGCTGCAATCTGATTTTGATCCGACTTTCAGTGCGATTATGTAGTGCAACTTGGATGCTCCTTTGAAGTGTCTTGCATATTCTTTGGGTCTGAAATTGCACTGGAATCACACTAAAGTAGTACAAGAATCTTTTCCAAGATTCTGCTGTGTTGCATAGATGTGAACCCGCACCACTAAAAACATGTGATTTCCATTGTCATGAGATTCTGTGATTATGTGAAACTGCGCCAGTGTGAATAGAGCCTAAAAATTCACTTTTCCACTGATCATGAAAGTAAGGGTTTTTTTTTATTGACCACTAACATAAGGCACTCTACACTGACCACCAATGTAAGAGGACATTTCTCCGTTGACTACCAATATAAAGGGACACTACATTGACCACCAAGGTAAGATGATATCTTTTCAGTGGTGGTCAATGTTGAGCCCCTTGTATTCATGGTCAGTGGAGATATACCCCCTTACATTCATGGTCAGTGTAGGGCCCCTTTATATTTGTGGTTAGTATATGTGGCCCTTTATATTGATGCTCATTGGAAAACTACCCCTTTATATTAGTGGTCAGTGCAGTGCCGTCTTGTATTGGTGGCCAGTGAAGAAATACCCTCTTGCCTTGGTGGTCAGTGGTGGACACCCTAAACTAGCAATGAATGACCTTTTGGCATTGCACAGGGAAACAAAGGAGTTCCAAGGAACAAGTGTATTGGTCCATATCAACCAATTCAATTTCATGCTGCTGAGGTCAAAATAATGACAAAATAGTCTGGATTGGTCAGATTTTTTTCAACTGTGCTCAATTCTTTGTGTCCCATTAGAAAAGTAATGGGCACTATACTGACCACCAAAATAAGAGGGCCCCACAATCACCACCAAGGCAAGAGGGTATTTCTTCAATGACCATTGACCACCAATACAAGGAGGCACTATACTTACCACCAATATAAAGGGATAGTTTTCCAAAGACCATCACTATAAATGGGCACATATACTGACCACCGATATAAGGAGCCCTACACTGACCATGAATGTAGGGAAGTATATCTCCACTGACCACCAATATAATGGGTCCTGCATTGACCACCAATGTATGGGGGCATTTATCCACTAAGCAACAATGTGAGGTTACACTACACATCTGTATTTCCTTTCATTTTCATTTTATTTTATGAATAATTATTACTGTAAACCATTTTGTCTTATAAATTAGGATGGGGGGGGGATTGATAAGCCTTGGGCATCTAATACTCTAGGTGTATTCTTTAGATTCCTTGCACATGGGGCCATCTAGGAGCAGTGCCTCCCTCCTGGAGATTTTGTGCAGGAGGCGCAGGAACGGGGCTGAACACTATACCAAGTTGTACCTTCACCCCTGAATGCACTGGCCAGTACCACTCGACACAACGTTCAGCCCCATCCAGCTGCAGCCTTCCATAGATTTTAACAGGATGCCTTCAGCAGGCCTGGATGGTCCACCTGCACTACAACATTGGAAGGGATGCACTGCAGCTGGATGCAAGAGTTGCAAGGGTTTTTGTTATGTTGATTATTATATCTGCTGATCACATTAATGTACAGGTGAGCTCTACAGATTTTTTTTATTATGAGCTTCCTGAGACCTGGAAATGGTTTCGTTCCTCCAGGATAAAAGGTTGAGAATGGCCTCTTTATCTGCAAGTAAAGTTTGTTTACTGAAATTTCTGGCACAAATTTGTTGAGTGGTGGAAATAGCATTCAGCGGACTGCTGATTCCTTGTCTTACACACTACATGTGGGCATTAATCCTTTCCTGGCTTAATGACAATGTTGCTATATTTAACTATGGGAAATGTATTTGAAAATTGATGGTCTCTTAAGAAAGTCCTCGACTTCTTTGTATTTATATGTGCTGTTTAGTTTTTCATTTTCTCACCTTGCTTTGTATAAATAATAATAATTTGTAGGCTGTTTCCCACTCCCCAAATCTAGCTAATATGTTCAATTATTTAAAATACAAACTCTCAGAAACCCATAAAAACATGCCTGAATCTGCAGTCACATTATTTCCGAGGCACTTCGTCCAGTAGATCTTATTGGACATAGCTAAGAATAACTGTCACTTCTTTTTAAATATAGATCCATATCTTGGTGTGGCTGTGCCTGCTGCAGCCAAACTAATGAAAAATTAGTCTGGATTGGTCAGTTTTTTTTTCCAACTTTGTTCAATTAATGTGCCCCATTAGATACAATGGATATAAAAAGTCTACACACCCCTGTTAAAATGTCAGGTTTCTGTGATGTAAAATATGAGACAAAGATAAATGATTTCAGAACTTTTTCCACCTTTAATGTGACCTATAAACTGTACAACTCAATTGAAAAACAAACTGAAATCTTTTAGGTGGAGTGAAGTAAAAATGAAAAACTAAAATAATATGGTTGTATAAGTGTGCACACCTTTAAACTAATACTTTGTTGAAGCACCTTTTGATTTTATTACAGCACTCAGTCTTTTTGGGTATGAGTCGATCAGCATGGCACATCTTGACTTGATGATATTTGCCCACTCTTCTTTGCAAAAACACTCCAAATCTGTCAGATTGTGAGGGCATCTCTTGTGCACAGCCCTCAGATTTTCAATCGGATTCAGGTCTGGGCTCTGGCTGGGCCATTCAAGAACTTTAATCTTCTTCTGGTAAAGCCATTCCTTTGTGGATTTGGATGTGTAGCCATGTGCTCCCTTAAGAGTGGCTGAAAGTTGTGGTCCAGCCGCCTGCTGCCCTCAATCACACGTATTCCACACATCCAAAGTCACTGAACAGGCTGGTACTTTGTTTTTGTTGTTTTATTTAGGGGTTTGGATTTGGATAGGGATTGGGGATGACTGTGGGATGCCCAGTAATTGAACATAGGACATACTATACACAGCTCCGCTTTTGCAGAACGCTGGGCATATTTGTAATCCAGTATATAATGTCCGGCCGTAGCATGGCGGAGGACATATTTGTAATCCATGGCTGCGATTGCCCAGCGTGGTTGCCAATGGTGATGGCACATGGTACAAAGTGACTGAATTGCAGGATGATGCAAATGCTTGCCCCGGTGCCAGCTGCAGTGACTGGGCAGGCAATTGGCAACTGCTCTCACCGATTGCTACAGGCAACGGCGCACTTGTAAAGCTTTACTGTTTAGCTGGCAAACACACAAATCCTTGTCCCAAAGTTCAGTCCTTTCTAGCAATAAAACGATTACAGTTCCTGGCTCGGTTCTCTTTCAGTTGCTGGAGGCAACAACTAGCAGCCTTGCAGGTATCCTGGAAAAAGAGCCCCCAAATGTACAGTGGGTACGGAAAGTATTCAGACCCCCTTACATTTTTCACTCTTTGTTATATTGCAGCCATTTGCTAAAATCATTTAAGTTCATTTATTTTCCTCATTAATGTCAGACTTATGAATCTTGGTACACTTTAAAGTCAAAAAGAAAAAATTATTTCGACGTTTTTACAGTTGTTAAGACACAAAAAGACAGTTATACCCCACGACACACATGTAATTACTCCTTTTATTTACTTGAATTTACTAAAATCGTTTACCGACGTTATATTGTTTCTCACT
>BLSH010121841.1:1632623-1683224 GCA_018402905.1 Glandirana rugosa | reverse complement strand
AGACGTGTAGTCTCGGGGGTAAAGTGTAGGCTTTGGGGGGTAGTGTAGTCTTCGGGGGGGTAGTCTTCGGGGGTTAATGTAGTCTTCAGGGAGGAAAATGTAGTATCGGGTTTGGGATGTGAAATGGGGGCTCTGATGTGCAGAAGGGCTCTGATATGATGGGGGCTTCTAATATGAAAGAGGAACTATGATGTAAAAGGAGGGACTTCTGATGTAATCGGGGCTTCTGATGGGAGGGCTTCTGATGTGATGGGGGGTTTCGGATGTGAAATGGGGGCTCTGATGTGCAGAAGGGCTATGATATTATGGGGGCTTCTAATATGAAGGAGAGACTATGATGTAGAGGGAGGGACTTCTGATGTAATTGGGGGCTTCTGATGGGGGGGCTTCTGATGTGATGGGGGGTTTCGGATGTGAAATGGGGGCTCTGATGTGCAGAAGGGCTCTGATATGGTGGGGGCTTCTAATATGAAGGAGATACTATGATGTAAAAGGAGGGACTTCTGATGTAATCGGGGGCTTCTGATGGGGGGGCTTCTGATGTAATGGGGGGTTTCAGATGTGATGGGGGGGTTTCGGATGTGAAATCGGGGCGCTGATGTGAAGGACAGACTATGGTGTGAAAGGGGGGACGTCTGATGTAATCAGAGGGCTTCCTATGTGAAGTTATTTCTTGGATCGTGTTTATTTATTTATTTATTCATTTATTTATTTATTTTATTTATTTATGCATTTAACTTTTTTACTCAACCCACAAATATCTGTAAAATACACGATGTGGCCCTTGTACTACAAACGGTTGGAGACCCCTGCCCTAATCTAACCAACACTAAAAAAAAAAAATTGTCTTGAGTTATACTTTAATGATATTCCTGAAAATCCTCTGTTCCCGTAGTATAACACAAGATCGCTGACATCAGTCGCTCTCCAGCAACGTCCTTCGTAGCACAAATTATTTTTGGAGATTTGGAGATTAAAAGTTACCCGAGCAGCTGAACCCAGAGAGCATAGGAGTGATAGCAGGGAGGCGTGCACATGGGAGGGGGCAGTCAGTGAAATCCAATGCTGCCTTTAATGTGCATTGTATTGTTGGAGAATGCTGCTGCATGTTGCTGGGATGATCAGTGTGAGCCCCCAGCACTGAGTCCCACTTCCACTACCTGCCAGCATCAGTCAGCACTGGCACCTCTCATCCACTGCATGCAGAGATGCCACCCGCCCCATCATGAAAAGGATACCCTGCCTATTGCTCTGCATGTCTCTTGGAGCGGAGTCAGGTTTGCATGCTTTGCAGAAGATGGATTACTTTGTCCTGATCATGTGGACCTTACCTGTCACTATACTCAAATGCACCTCTATGCCATTCCTGACAATCCTATGGATTGGAAGCTTAGATAAGGCAGGTCCTCTTTACTAGTGCAGGTCACCGCCAACTTGTCCAATGTTGATCCATCACTGACCTCATCTCTTCTTGTCTTTCAGACGCTTCAACTCTACTGTCTATGTTGTGTGTCATTTGCAGCCACGTTAACTGGTGGCAGTGGGATGGGAGCGTTCAATCAAGGTGAGTGCAATCCATTTTCATTCATTTGCTGTAGCCTATACGTTGTCAGTATATAGAGTTTTTAGCGTATTTTGTAAGACCCATCACACACGTTACAATCTGACTATACATTCTTTGTACAATCAAGTTTAGATGTACTAAAACTACGTAATATAAGGACCTACCTAATTTATCTGATTCTTCTCTATATAGAGTATTTAGGCAGGCGTTTGTATTATATACTTGTTGGTAGATCTAAAGCTAGCCATAGATGGATCGAAGTTTGGCCAGTTCGGCAGGGACCGGCTGGATTTCAATTCTCCCATGGCTGTTCCTTGCTGAACTGTCCAAATTTCGATTCATCTATCATTGTCCTAATAATTGATTCCATTTGAATGCAACTGTGGGCTGGTTCACACTAAAATACTGTGCAGGAAAGGCGCGCTCCATGTGCGTTTCCCGCACCACAAGTGAACATGCTTTCTTTGCAATCTGCATGTGGGTGCCAATGTATTGTTAAGGGCACCCCAAATGCAGCACGTTTGCAGGCACCAAATTGCAAGGTACCACAGTTCCATGCGGTTTAGCACAATGCGTTCCAAAAAAGTACTGCTTGCACCACCTTTTCTGTATTCCAGTGCATTAAAATGAATGGGCTGCAAAACCTAACTGCACAGGAACATGCGCGTTTGAACATGTGCAACCTGGTGTGAACCAGCCCTGTTGGTAAATGTTTGTTTGATCGGTGCCTGCAGCCAATTCGCTGCAATGCTGATCAATGTATTCTGTCAGTAGAGGAGTTCCTGCTGTCAGAATACAATAGCGCAGCGAGGAGGAGTCCTCCACCTTTCTAATTTTTTTGTGGATGGGGGAATCCATTTGTTTTCTTTTCGATCACCCCTCTGGCTGATTTTTAAAAAAAAGATGGTCCATGTATGGTCAGCTTAACAAAAATTGTACAAAAGATGATCCATGTATGGCCGGCTTAAGAAAAATTGTACAAAAGATGGTCCTTATATGGCCAGCTTAAGAAAAATTGTACAAAAGCTGATCCGTGTATGACCGGTTTAACAAAATTTGTACAAAAGCTGGTCCATGTATAGGAAAACTGTAGAAAAGGTGGTCCATGTATGGCCAGCTTGACAAAAATTGTACAAAAGATGCTCCATGTATGGCCAGCTTTACAAAATGTAGAAAAAATGGTTCATGTATGGCCAGCTTTACAAAAACTGTACAAAAGATGGTCTATGTATGGCAGGCTTAAGAAAAAATGTACAATAGATGGTCTATGTATGGCTGGCTTAATAAAAATTGTACAAAAGATGATCCATGTGTGGCCAGCTTAACACAAATTGTAAAAAGGATGATCTACGTATGGCTGGCTTAACAAAAATTGTACAAAAAAAGGTCCATGTATGGCTGGCTTAAGAAAAATTGTACAATAGATGATCCATATATGGGCAGCTTAACAAAATTTGTAGAAAAAATGATCCATGTATGGCCAGCGTGACAAAAATTGTACAAAAGATGGTCCATATATGGCCGGCTTAAGGAAAATTGTACAAAAGTTGCTCCATGTATGGCCAGCTTTACAAAAATTGTAGAAAAAATGGTTCATGTATGGCCAGCTATACAAAAATTGTACAATAGACGGTCTATGTATGGCTGGTTTAACAAAAATTGTACAAAAGATGATCCATGTATGGCCGGCTTAAGAAAAATTGTAGAAAAGATAGTCCATATATGGCCGGCTTAGCAAAATTTGTACAAATGATGGTCCATGTATGGCCAGTTTAACACAAATTGTACAATCAGATTGTAACGTGTGGTGAGCCAAGTAGTATTCATCCTTTGCAATGTACAGTAGACTGCAGTAACCAATCAACTGAGCTTCTTGTAGCCAGAGAAGTTACAACGTGATTTATTATTAGTTGTTGGCAATAACTACACATTGCACACTGTTACTAACTTTTGCATAAGAATTCTTTTTATGGAAAAATCTGCTAAACGCTCAGACCGATTTACATTTATCTGTTGTGGAAATGCACTCCTTAACATGCATGTTACCCCAACAAACAGCAACATACAGTGCATGCATTGATGCTTTGCTGTGCCATTAATTTTGAATAGCACCTCAAAACAGTAAGATAACGCACATAAATTATAACGTGCTGCAATGCATGGCAGTGCACCATAGTTCGTTGCTGCAAAATTTTGTGATATGTTTAATTTCTGGAACAATTGGTGCTTCGAAAGCCCATTGAATTCAATAGGCTACCTTATTGCAACACACCTTAACGCATGACTTACCAGGCATTGACCCACGTGCATTAACGCACTACACAATGTAACTAGGCCCTATGTGTACTCCTAAGTGGCAGCTAAAGTAAAATGCTGGTAAGACAAAAAAAGTTGAGTTCCTCTGGCATTTGTGGTTGGTAAGTTTTACTAAGTACACACTAAATTCCCAGTGTTTTGCATTTAACCTGTTTTGGGGGCTTATGTATGGAAAGGGCTCTAACAGTATAATGTCTTGCCACCTCTAGCAATTCATTACAGTCACTGCTTCAAACCATAGCCTGTCGGAATGACAGCTGGAAGCTGATTGGTTGGGCAACAAAAATTGTTCTTTGAATACTTTATATGCATAAGCCCCTTTGCGTGGAGTGAATGTGCAAGCTGACACTTGGGGGTATATGTATAAAATAAGCACAATTGTGCAAATTGGGCAAAAACAAATGTTCTGTAGGCTATTTTTTCTTCTGAATGTTCTTTTATTATGGGCAGTAATTAACATTATGCATTATGACCACTAGATGGAGCTGAGAAGCATATGAAATAAATCTGTCTCTGTAAACAAGAGATGTACTGTTACAATTGTAGAGAATGCTAGAGGGAATAAGCAAATGGGTTTAACTAAACGTTGAACTTTTATGTATGCTTCTTGTCTGTGTTATATCCTTTTCCTCATTTTATTATTATTATTATTATTATTATCATACTGGATTTATATAGCGTTAACAGTTTATATAGCGTTAACAGTTTATGTAGCGCTTGATAACATAAGGGCAAACAGTACAAATACAACACAATTTAATACAGTAGGAATCAGAGGGCCCTGTTCGTTATTTTATAAATAAAAAAATTGCAATCCAACGCATTTCAGGGGTCCAAAAAAACTCCCTTCACCAGGGCTTGTAAGAGAGTTGAGTGTTTATTGCCTGAATTAAGAGTTCAAAAATGTATTTTCTTCAGTGATGTCACATGAAAAGGTATAATAAAGTATTTACAAAAATGTGAGGGGTGTACTCACTTTTGTGAGATACTGTACGTTGTTTCCTATTGCAAGCCCTGAGAAAAGGGGTGTCTTTGTACCCCAGGAAATCGATAGCTTCTTCTGTTTAATTTTCTCTGTGACCCTATACTGTAATAAAATTGAACCTGGACTATTAATCAGCGGTGTCGCGCTTAAATCTTTCACCTGCTGTTTTGCACTACAAACCAAGGAATCTGCCAACCCAAGTACCCAGGCAACCTTTACCAACACCATTATAATACTATTAGATAACAACAACAATAGCACAACCTCAGAGTCCAGCACTACCTGTTGCCTTTTCTGCTGTAACTGAACAAGTCCGAGCCAGGAATAAAATCTTCTCCCGTAGTGCAAAATGATTAATGGAAACTGTATGGTCTGTCCAGATCTTTAAAAGAGAAAGAAAATAGTTTTTTTGGTCATACCTCTCTTGTGGATAACAGGAGTGCACATACTTTTGTACTCCTGTGACCCAGAATCAGCCGACAGAGAGCTAAAGCCTGCTGTTGGCTGACGTCACAGAGCCAGTCCAGGCTCTGGAAGGATCCTGACTATATTGTCAGGATCCACCCAGCTGCCTGACTGACAGCTGGCTCCAGCTCTCAGCTGAGATCCAAAACCAGCTGCACCCACCTCCTCTCCTGCGCTCCAATGAGTGCTGGAGGGGCACTGACTCTATGCTCAGAGTTGACCAAGAACTGAGTGATCAGTGGTCATGCATAAAGCCAGTGGGATACAGCTGCAGCATAACATCGATGAGAGTGAGTATGTATGTTTATTTTTTCATCCACCTCAAACTTCTTTAAATGTAGAGGTGGGCAGAGACACGGAATTTTGTAGATATTAGTTCCTGAATGGCATGTTAACTGCAAGGAAAGTTTAAGCTAGTGATTTCAGTAGTCCTTATTTTAGAACCGGGTTATCTAAACTTTCTAAACAAAGGGCCAGTTTACTGTCATTCAGACTTTAAGGGGGCTGGACTGTGGTCAGTGAGAGTAAAAAATGACCCAGCATTAGTTGGAATAGTCCCAAGCTTGAGGGTCAGTGGGATTAAAAAATTATAGAACGCCTGTGCCCAGAATGTGGAAGAATAGTACCGAATCACTGGTATCATTTGGAGGAATAGTGCCCCATCATTGGTATTAGTGAGAGGAATAGTGCCCCATCATTGGTATCAGATGGAGGAATATTGCCTCATCATCTGTATCAGTGGATGGAATAGTGCCCCCTCATAGGTATCAGTGGAAGGAATAGTGCCCCATCATTGGTATCAGATGGAGGAATATTGCCCCATCATTGGTGTCAGTGGAAGGAATAGTGCCCCCTCATTGGTATCAGTGGAAGGAATAGAGCCCCATCATTGGTGTCAGATGGAGGAATTGTGCCCCATCATTGGTGTCAGTGGGAGGAATAGATCCCTATTGTTAGTGTAAGTAAGAGGGATGGTGCCCCATTGTTGAGGTCAGTGGAAGGATTGGTGCCTCATGAATGAAGTCAGTGGGAAGAATAGTGCATCATCAATGCTGTCAGTGGGCAGAATAGTGCCTTATATCAGTAGGAAGAACTGTGCCCCCAAGGGCTCAATTAGGGCAAGCAAAGGGCCAAAATTGGCCCACAGGCTGCAGTTTGGAGATCACTGTTTTAGAGCAATATCCTGATTTTGTGTTAGGCCAGAATTCTTTATTAATGAAAGGGCATTTAAATCTCAAGCCAAAAATATTATTCTAGTTTTGAATAAAGTGAGGAGGGGTTAACATTTCTGTCAGGTTTTTATTGTGGTTTTGGACAACATTGGAATGACTTTCCTTTACTTCCCATTCTTGTGACAACATTATCACCAGCACAGGAAATGAAAGGATATGTCAAGCAAGGACACTGTCAGTAAAATACTTTTTTAATATCATAGAGGGATATTAGAACCTCAGTCAGCACTGCAAACTTGATTTTTAATTAAAGGTATTTATATAGCACCAACAATTTGCACAGCACTTTAGATTTATATTGTACATTCACATCAGTCCTTGCTCTCAAGGAGCTTAAGGGCACTAACTCGCATTAATACATACCCATACTAGGGCCAATGTAGACTGGAACCAATTAACCTACCAGCATGTCTTTGACGTGTGGGAGTAAACCCACCCGAGCACTGGGAGAACATGCAAACTCTATGCAGGTAGAGTTATGGTTGGGATTTAAACCACCAACCCTAGTGTGGCCAGGTAGAAGTGCTAACCACTAAGCTAACGTGTACTTTTATTCACTTCCTACTAAAGCCCAAATCTGGGAACAATAAACTTACTAGGGTTAAAACATTTAAGCCAGCCATAGATGGACAGAATCTCAGCCGATTCAGCAGGGACTGGCCTGAGATTCGATCCATCTATGGGCAAGTTGGGTATACTGCAGTCGATCCATCGATAGATAGGATAGGATTTTTTGCATGTGATTACTGCCAGCGGCTATAGCCACCAACAGTAATTATTGTGGTCTACTGGCAGGGAAGGCTTCCCACCAGCATAACACAATAGCACTGTATGAGTCGGTGTTAATGGGGTAATCAAACAGTTTTCTTTCCTTCAACCCTTCATTCAAAGCAAGGGTTATACAGGCATTCTTCTACATTAGACCAATTTGCTTGTTTATATGCTGGGGAATGTAGAGCTTCCACTGTACCTCTGGCCTGCTCAGTTGTGCAGTAAGTGCTGCAGGTCTTATAGACCCCAGTGCTATGGTCATACAAGCCATTCACAAAACTCACAGCCCCAGGCTTAATTTTTTGAATGGCCAGGTGGAGTGGGAGACATGACATAGCACTCGTAGACGTTAGATAACATAGCTTGCCCAGCTGATATTGATTTTGGCTATTATGTGGTTCTCCTTTGCTTCTCCATTGCCCTAAACAGGAACGATTGTTGAGCAAGTTTGCTGGTGTTTAGTGGAACAAATGGTCCAGGAGGCAATATGAGGTTTTCAGACATGTTCTGATGTTTTACCAATCTCCAAAATAGCTTTTGGAGGAATGTTAGCCTCTATTTAAAAATGTGTTGAAACAGCTTCCTTCAGACCATGCAAGAGGAATCCAGTTTGGTTGAGGTTTGGGCTTTGACTTGTTCATTCCATGATATAATTTTATGACAGCTATTAATGTGAGTTGCGTTAAGTTAGCTTGTGTGTTGGGGGCCTTTTACAATGAATGGCACCACAATGCACTACACATAGTGTATGAATTAACCCTAAAGTCTAAATATGTTATGGATGGAGAAGCAAATAGTTAAAATAAAAGGGTTTGACAAAATGATGGAAACAAGTATGGTAAAAGAACAAAATCGATCCCTAATGGTGTTGGACAGCCTTTGGCATCCAAGATGGCCTGAATTCTCCTGGGAATTGATAAATCTAAGTTTTGATTGGTGGATAATGGAATCCAGTACCACTCTTCATGCAAAAAATCTGGGTCACAATCCTGCGCAATGTCCTTTAGTCTCTTTTGCCCATTTCAGTATGTTGACTGCGCTTATGCTTATCAGACAGCATTTTCCCAGAAACTGTATATGTGATCATAACTTTTGATACTGTACCTTGTGACACCGCAAATAAATTGGCAAGTTCAGTCACAGAGGCACAGCTAAGCGGGCACCAACAATTTGCCCCCTTTGAAACTCAGTAATCTCTGACATGACTCCGTATTACTAGCAGCGCACACAGTGAATGATGAAAGTGAGGCTTCCCACATGTTAGCTAGGTGTCTCATCACAAGCAAAAGAATGTTACATCACATCTGCTTTCAATGCGAAAAATGGCGTCACTTTCACACCTGCAAATCATGTAGAGTTTCCATATTTTTGTCCAACCCCTGTACCATGCATGGCCAATGCCCCTGGAAGCTGGAAAGCTGGATGAGGCTTCACAGAGAGGCGCAGGATCTGTAGGAGTTCTGTCCTCCTCTCTGATACTGACTTCTTAGACGAGGAGGGAGCAGAGATGAGCCTCTCTGTGGCTGCATGAAGGGGATGCTGCAGGAGTGGTGAGAGGACCACATGAAATAGCCTGGTGGGTCAAATTTGGCCCACAGGCCTTGTGTTTGACACATATGTTCTAGAGGGATCCCACAGGTATGGTATCCCTGTACATAGTAATATTGTTCCTACCTGGATCAATGTAACTATGTAAAAAATGCCATACCTGTAATTTTTCTTTAGTGATGGCAAGATGGAATGTTTTGAGAAATGATTTTTCAGAATTTCCATGCAAACGTTCAAACGAAATTCTACTGGTGTATGGTCGGATTTAGCAACTTCTATGCTTCTGTCAAAACAGATTCCCTTTAAATGTAAATAATTAATCAATACAAAAGTGAAATGTCAGCCTTAGGAGATTCCACCGGCTAGAGAGAACATGTTACACCTGTAACCCTTTCTTGGCTTGCCTAGTCTTCCCTACACTGTCAGGAATAATTTACTGTCAGGTTTAATGACTGGGCCTCATGGTGGGGCTGTAAAGGCCTGCTCTCCCTGTGAAATAATGAATTAATGACAGGTTTCCTGCATGCTATGCACAGCACACAACAGTGTTGCTAAGGAATTCTCCTCTGCAGATGTTGTTTCCTGCAGAGCCGGTTTGGGGAGCTCTGCTCTTCATGAATTCACCCGTGCCTTGATTTAGTGTGAAGAAATGATCACTAGACGCATATCCATATCCTAAGATGCTACATACATAATGGCCACATGTGCCTCCCGAGCTATGTGTACTATCACATCTGCTGCTCTTATTACTCGCAGATGAATGGTCATAGAAGAAGCAATAGAAGGTCACAGTCAGGGAAACCGTGATTACAAGCTCGTCCCTACATATCATCCAGTAGCATTTCATTGTGTCATTCCAAGCCCACTGAAAATCTAAATTCCTTACAACCAAACACCTTCCCAAAAGATTATATTGGCATTTCATGTATTTTAGGCACCTGTAAAAACCGTTCTCATGTAGACATCCAAAAGCCATGAGAATGCTAGGCACTGCCACCTTGGATGTGATGTCAGCAGCTCCAGCAGACTCAGAGCTGCCATTTTAGTGATCCTATTGCAGTCTTTCATAATCTTTTTTCTTTACCTTGCAATAATTTTAAGGTCTTGGGGAAACCTTTTTAAAACAAATTCATTGTTAGTCAGTGGGGAACATGCCTCCTACATTCGTGGTCACCTGAAAGAATGCTCCCCTTTACAGTGGTGGTCACTGGGAAGAATGCTCCCCCTTACAGTGGTGGTCATCTGGCAGAAAGCACCCCCTTACAGTGGTGGTCACCTGGAAGTTTCCCCTTACAGTGATGGTCACTGGGAAGAAGGTTCCCCTTACAGTGGTGGCGACTGGGAAGAAGGCTCCCCCTTACAGTGGTGGTCACTGAGATGAAGACTTCCCCTTACAGTGGTGGTCACCTGGCAGAAGGCTCCCCCTTACAGTGGTGGTCACTAGGAAAAAGGCCCCCCTTACAGTGGTGGCCACTGGGAAGAAGGCTCCACCTTACAGTGGTGGTCACTGGGAAGAAGGCTCCCCCTTACACTTGTGGCCACTGGGAAGAATACCCCCCTTACAGTGGTTGTCACTGGGAAGAATGCTCACCTTACAGTGGTTGTCACTGGGAAGAATGCTCCCCTTTACAGTGGTGATCACTGGGAAGAATGCTCCCCTTTACAGTGGTGGCCACTGGGAAGAATGCCCCACCTTACAGTGGTTGTCACTGGGAAGAATGCTCCCCTTACAGTGGTGGTCACTGGGAAGAATGCTCCCCCTTACATTGCTGGTCACTGGGAATGTTCCCACTTACAGTGGTGGTTAGAATGCCACCCTTACAGACATGCTATGCCAAATGGTGTTGACCCTAGAACAATGTGGACATCATCTGGTTGAGAATGGCTGCTCTATAGTATTCATCTTCACACCCCCTGATAGCTGCAAAGAGATGAGGGGAGGGATGGAGGAGCTGGACTGCCCTATTTACACTAGTCACTTAGTCACACGCTAAAATGATCTATGAGGGATAGTGCCCATTGTGTGCCGGCAGCAGTGGTTGTTACAATGCAGGGGATTGTTTATCTTTTTATTCTTTTTTTTTATCAAAAAGTCAGTGACATTTTTTTCTTGACGTCACATGCCTGATGAAGTAGTCCTGTGAGGCTCCAAAACGTTGCTATTTGCTGTAACGATGTGATTGCTGAATAAAGCTTTGGACCTGTTCTGGAGATCCATGGCCTCGTTTACATGGGGACTCCTAAGCGTACACCCATGCGAGGGCTGTCTTTACCCCATAGGATGCACAGGTGTTACAACTGCGTGCAGGCAGTCCCATTCATGGGTTTCACAGCCTCTGCTCCCAATTTTAAATGGGCAGACTCGATGGACCACGTGGTCTTTGGTCTTCCGTTACTTTTCTATGTTTCTGGGTTGGACATCCATGTGGGTGCGTGCTCCCAAATGCAGACATTGTGAGTTTGGGGACACGCAGCCCAATGCACCTGCATTCGTTACAAATTGGGAGCAGCAGCTGTGTCTGTGTAGCTGCTGCATCCCAATTGACATGAATAGGACTGCCTGCACAAGGATGCACGGAACACCTGTGCATCCTGCACAGACAAAGATGGCCCTCACGCAGGTGTAAGCTTAAGTAAAACTGTGTGGAGGAGGCTAAAGGACTCATGCACATGGACATAATAAAATAGTGATATGTCCAAAGGATCTTGCAATTATAAGGCTCCTGCCTAAAAATGCATCTAATGGTCTATAAAATGTTTTCATTTTATGCATGTAATGGTCTATATAATGTTTTCATTTACTTGCATTTACTTTAGTAAAACTTCTACATTCATATGTATTCTTCCGTTTTAGCTCAGCTTTCAATCCCAGCATGTACCCATGTGTGTAAAAACATCTACAGCAGGGGCCCTCTGATATGGTCCACAACCTCAATCCGGGGAAGCACATGCCCATGCTCTGGGATGGTGGGTCGGCCACCCCAGAACAATGATCGAGTCGCGACCCGCCATCCCAGAGCATCAGAGTGCATGGAGGCGGCACTGGTAGCGGAGGAAGCAGGTGACTGCAGAGGGAGCAGGAGCAGCATAAGCCAATGCTTCCTGTGTTGTGAAGTGTGCTTTGCCTGGAACCTTTCTAGCAGTCTGGAGAGTGATGTCAGCAGAAGCTGGAAGAGGAAAAAGTCAGTGTATTAAACATCACGTACACTGTACTTTTGTAATGGGCATATTAGCGCTTATAAAAAAGGGTTATTAGGCTGCTTTCACACTGGCACTTTCAGAAAGTGCACCACAGCCGAAAGTTGTAATAGATGTCTATGGCTCATTGCAGCTAACCCACAGGAGCACTGCGATACACCCATGGTGCTGGAAAACCTCAGCACATTAGTGTAAAAGCAGCTCAGGACAGTAAGGGCCCGTTTACATTTCTGGTTTGGAGGTAGTAAAACCCCATAGTTCACTATTGCTCTTCAAAAAGTTGGACACCCTTGATCTACAGACATACATGTGTAATTTTTAACAGAATTTTCTAGTTTGATTTTTTGCAGCAATGCAAGATTACTGAGCATAATGCAGCTGTGATCATGGGCCCATAATATACAATACCATACCTCCCATCTTTTTGAGATGGGAACGAGGGACACCTATTAGCAAATGTATGTAGGCATAGGACACACCCCAATGTGACACCCCCTTAAAGAAGAAATATATGTAGCACTGCCCCCATAGGGATTGCTGTGTGTAGACCTACCTGGGCTTTTCCCCCTTCTGATCTTGCAGCCAGTTACTAAGGGTATTCACACAACTGCCCGTACACTCATCCACTCTTTTCCAATAATCAACCCAAGGGTTTCGTTTTTTTTGGTATTTATTGTTGGAACTTGGATAGGAGAAGGGAATTGTGGGATACTTCAACTGGAATTAATTACAAGTGAGGATAGCTCTCACTTGGCCTCACAGGTTAGATGTGGTATGCTGCTATACCATACAACACTTGTATGGGATAAATAAGTCCTTTGCTTGCTCTGGCTGCAGACTTGATGAAACTATTTATCATCAGGACACTCCCCAGCATCCCCCTTTTGCCAACACTCATTCTCTGACTCTACTAGCTGAAGGGGTGGCCCTTATAGGATATGCCCCATGACACAGATCTGTACTCACTGTAGGCCAAAGCAGATCCATCCTAATGTCTCTCCCTTCCCGTTAGCTCTGCAGGACATCTGGTTGCAACTATTCTCAGATTTGGGCCCTCAGGTCAGGCACCTGAGGATGCATGGCAGCTTCTACAGAGGAGGGGCTGCCACTCCCTCCATCCGGGACGCCGCTCTCCAGCCAAAGACCCCGAGCACATGTGCCCTTGGCAGATATACAGTCACCCAGCGTGCACTGAGGCACTTTCCTCTGCCAATGGCCAGTGTTGTAACTATTCCTGTGCTCTCATTTGTCAAGTTTCCTCCCACTGGAAACATTCAGACAACATGAGCAGCACCTGAACACCATGAGCAGACCCTATCAATGGATCCCTGCTCCCTAGTAGGCAGAGAGCATCTAAATTTACCTGACAGCCTTCCTCGTAAACAGAAAGACCCAAAAACTATACTCTATACTCAAAAAGAAATAAGTGTTGCACCAAATAAAAAGTGAACAAAATTATTATTTTTAAATGGTAATATACATCTTAAGTGCTCAACTTACCATACATATATGGTTTTGACAAAGCACTCTCTCGTAGTGTGAAATGCGTCAACTGCGTCCCTTTCCCCTCGTGGGTTGTACCCCTTCTTGTGCCTTTTAATCAATAAAAGATTTGCACCAATTTTTGATGAAGAGTGCAGCCGTTACAGATTTTACTTTTGCTATCATACATATACATAGAAAATGTGCAATCTAAAATTGTGTAATCCAAAGAGTCCTAAAATCGTGGTCCAAATAACAAATGGATGTCAGGGAAATATCCCAGATTTTGATAGATGACATGGGAAGTCAATATGCATCCAGTGACAAACTGAATTTAAATAACACCCCGTAACCAGATGGGTTCTTACCAGAATGGTTGGACTCACATGATCGTACGACCAGTGAATCAATAAAGCTTATGTGGACTCATCCAAGGTGGTAACAGCAATAGCAAACTGTGCTTACATCACACAAATATGACACAATGGGTTCTTACCAGAATGGTTGGATTCACATGATCATATGACCAGTGAATCAATCAGACTTATGTGGACCCATCCACAGTGATGACAACAATGGGCTCGCACCTCCGATCCAATCGGATCCGATTGATTGTCTGGTACATCCACAACAGATCCGTAGAAGTTCTCAAGGGTTCATCATAGGAGAAAAGGTACATATGGGGAAAAACAAGCTCCACATAGTGCGGTGTTTAAAAAACAGCTGCGATAGACACACGGTCCTCACCTAGAAGGGTGATACATCTGCAAAAAAAAAAAATGAGTTAAACCCACAAGTGCTTATTCCTTTATACTGGCTTCTGACATTTACAAATGCAACAATTTAGAAATTGGATGAAAGGTTTAGCACTGTGAAACACTTTTTGATAGATAAATAGTGCATTGTATATTAGGGTGAGCAGACGTCCCCGGTTTCAGGGGACAGTCCCTGGATTGGGGACACTGTCCCCGGACCAAATCTGTCCCCGGTTTTGTCCCCAGATTGGATTTGAACAGGGGCCTAAGCCATTTCAAAGACAGTCAGTGCAGAATTTAAAAAAAAATTCTGAATTACACCCGCACCACACACTCTGCTGCTCCTACTAGCTGGGGGGGGGGGGTGTAATTCCCGCTCACATGTTCTTCTGCCTTGGCTCAAGTCCCGGCCAGCCACCTGCCTGCCCACCTCCTTGCCTTCCCCAGAGGAGTAATCTTCCTCTGCTCAGTTCCGCTCCCCACTCAGTACTAGCCGGGGCCAAAGAGAGGCTGTGAGGTGGGCAGTGGTGGCGAAAGGCAGAGAAACGCAACTGAGCACAGCTGAGAGTGTCCAGCAGCAGGCACAGAGGGGAAGCGGATCCGATCATGGGGCTGCAGGTGCCTTCAACACCGGTGTGCTTTGGGTGTTTCTGTGAATAGACTACATTGCACTGTGCCTGTCTCTCTGGCATAATGGATGGTATCGTAGCTCACAGGCAGCAGCCACTCTATCATGGCTCTGGCTGGTATTGCACTGCCACAGTGTGTCACATAACATGTCTTCCCTTAGTAAAAGCAACCTCCCTTTGATTGCCCTAGATGTTAACCCCTTCCCAGTCAGTTTCATTAGTACAGTGACAGAGTATATTTTTATCACTGATCACTTTATTAGTGTCAATAGTTCCCACAAAGTGTCATTAGTGTCCGATTTGTCCACCGCAATATGGCAGTCCTGCTATAAGTCACTGATTGCCTCCATTACTAGTAAAAATTTAAATATATTTCATTTAAAAATCTGGTCACCTTATCGTATATACAACTATATAAATCAGACCAAATGAGGGACAAATGAGGAAAGAGGGACTTTGTTCCAAATCAGGGATAGTCCCTTGAAATCAGGGACAGTTGGATGGTATGCAATGCGAGCGGTCAGATCTGTAAAAGCTATATGCTGTATCGATCTGAACTCAGCTTTTGCAAGAACCCTACAATTGTGTTTTTTGTTAATATCTGACTGACTTAAGATCGGAAAATAGATATAGACGCTTTCGTCTACAATATAAAATAGATACATAAAAAGACTGCTCACATTAACGTCTACGGCAAAAAATATTGAGTGGATATTGCATGTCATGTTTGGTGGTTGACTGCTGCGGAAAAAAAAATGCAGACTCAGCATTCTTTAACCTGTAAGAGCTTCCCAGGATTACTGTGTAACGGCCTAATATGTTTGATAGGCAGAGCATGAACAGAGCAAAACCTTTAAAGTCGGCCTTAAATTATTTATTTGCTGACTCTTATTGTACTGACTGGATAATCAGCTGAACCCCTGGTGGTGACAAATGTTTGTCTGAAGGACTTTATTGTAATCACTCCCGGTTTAGTTTGACTAATCCTCTTTTTATACCAAAACATAATGACAGGATCCCTTCTTGACCTCTATTGTTTTGATTGAGTTGTCAGAAAGCAGAGTGTGCATTTAAAGAAACATTAGCATAAAAAGCCCTTTAATTGTTTAAATGGGAGTCAGAAGACTAATAATGGTTCCATACAGCTGTACAAGGGATTCCATATAGTCCATTTTATGGCATTATCCTCTAGAATCTTTTTTTTAGTAGAGATGTATTAAAAGGGAATTTCAGGGATACCATTGAAACAATGCAGAACGACCACTTTAAAATGATTATGTTGCTAAGTGCATGGAACTGTAAGGAGATAAAAGATACATTAAATACCAGATCCTTATATTGTTGTCTGCGCCTTTGAAGCCATCAACCTCTGCCCTGCAGTGTGAAGTGTTTTAAGCTAAACCATGACCCCAATACAAATTTATTGCTCGTGAGTGAGAGATAACAACATTGTGAATGAGGTCTTGTCCCTGGTAAATTTTAAGAATAAACACAGCTATACTTGAGCTGCCCACCTACCAAAGGACTAAGGAATATTTTGGGCAAGGAATGATGAAATTTAGATCTCTGAAGCTTTGTCTTTTAATAAACAAGAAGGGAATTAAATAAGTCTGTGATATAACGCATATAACGCATATTATCCGGACTCTTAGGAATCAGTTAACCCTTTAGAGCCATTCACATCAATGCATTGTGGTTATGCACGTTACTGAAACATTGTGCATGCATTAGCGCATTGTGGCATCATTCAATTTCAATGGCACCTCAACGCACTAAGGTCTTGTTCACACTAGCTCAAAATACTGATGCTGAACAAACTCGCTTATAGCGTTAATGAGTGTTGTTTGGCCAATTGATGTGCGTTAACCACTTGCCTACTGGGCACTTTTACCGCCTTCCTGCCCAGGCCAATTTTCAGCTTTCAATGCTGTCACACTCTGAATGACAATTGCACGGTCAGGCAACACTGTACCCAAATTACATTTTTATCATTTTGCTCACGCAAAAAGAGCTTTCTTTTGGTGGTACTTAATCACCACTGGGTTTTTTATTTTTTGCTAATCAAAATTTTGGAAAAAAAATTTTGTTATGAAATTTTGCAAATAGGTAATTTTTCTCTTTGACTAACGTGCGCTGATGAGGCTGCACTGATCGGCACTAATAGGCTGCACTGATTGGCACTGGTGAGGCGGCACTGATAGGCTGCACTATTGAGGTGGCATTGATGGGCACTAATGAAGAGGCACTTATGAGGCTGCACTGATATGCAGCACTAATGGGCACTGATAGGCGGCACTGAAGGGCACTAATAGGCAGCACTGAAAGGCACCAATAAGAGGCACTGATAAACCGCACTGATGGGCGCTGATTGGCACTAATAGGTGGCACCAATGGGCACTGATTGGCACTGATAGGCAGCACTGATGGGCACTGTTGGGGCTACACTGATCATCAGGACACTGATGATCAGTGCCTTGATTATCAGTGTAGATGTCCCTTTCACACTGGTCGGTTACTGGCTTTCTCCTCTCCTCATGCTGTGACAGCACAAGGAAATAAATGCTGATAACTCGCAAGTGTGTTAACATCATGATGAGCTGTGATTAGACACAGCTGATCAGGTGGTAAAGAACTGCTGATTGGCTCATTACCCTGATCTGTGAGCAGCTGTGTCTGCCCCCGATCACGGAAGACCGTCATATGACGCGCTCCCAGAACTGACTGCACTGTAGCCAGAGCAAAATCCACCAATCCGGAGGCTGGCTAGAACTGAGAGTCTTGCTTAGGGCAGCACAAAACCTAAATACACCACTGCCTGTCAATATCAATTGCAGACTGCTTTACTAGGCGTTTGAGGAGCGTTTAAGTGCCTGCTTTGAATTCCAGTGTGAATAGAGCCTAAAGGAATGTATCTTCTTTTCTCCACAGTGCCCAGTTTTTTTTGGTGCGTTGTGTTGAAAAAATAGTGCATGTCTGATTTTAGGTCGGTTGTGGTGCACTGCATCGGTAAAAATAGTGCAGGTCTGATTGTTGATCAAATGAATGGGCTGCTATAACGCAGTGCTGTAGTTAATGATAGCAAACAAGTAAAGGAGTTATTTGGAGAGACATACTAAGGCAGGCCATAGACGGTTCATATTTCTATCTTGCTACCACAGGTTGCAGGAAAGAAATTTGCACAATTCCCCCACACAGACAGTGCTGGCAGGGGAATCCTTCGTGCCGAGCAATTGTCTGAGCGAGGGGGGAGGAAGCCATCCTCGCCGGGAGAAGACAGTGATTATTGCTAGCGGCTATTGCAGCTGCTAGCGATAATCGCAAGTGAATCCGGCGGGTTGGTTTTACCCAAATTGATGATCAATCAACTTGGTACATTCAACCTGCCCACACACGGTTCTATGGTCAGCCAAAGTCTCTTCTACCGAAAAACCTCTACCTATTTGCAATTTTATTTTTGCGAGTTTGGTTCTATATTAGTTCTACGCATATATAACCCTCCCAAACAACATTTAAAATATTGTGGCTTACCAATTGGGTGGTTGCATTTTCTTTTTCAGGCTTTATTTCTCTTTATTCTCACCTAGTTACCATGGAATAACACTTCCAATCTCTGGGTGGCTATGTTTACTTCTCCACTGTATCTATGGAGTGTCACACAAGGGTGAACTTTAACGGTCTATGCACACTTGTTTTTGTACATGCATTTAGGAGCATTTAGCCTTTTTTTATGCCAGAAAATGTCTCTCAAAAATGCAAACCAGAAGGGCTTTTTTTCTGCCTCTAAATGCTAAGCTTAAAATGTTCCTCTAAACGGCTTAATGTGCATGGACGCATAGGATAGCATTGAGCTTCTTCTACAGGCAGCAACAACACAAAACTCCTGTGGAAGCAGTGAATTTTAAGCCCAGTGTGCATGGACCCTAAACGTATCTGCCTTTGTATATCCCCACTACATGGGGGTTAGGAGATTAGTAGTCTACTACTACCCTTATTTATTACTTATTGGCTACCCAATCCCATTGTGAGTTTTTGGTATTTCTTTTTTTTTTTTTTTAGGATTTTTTCCCCCTCTTATTGGTTGAACTATATGGACTTGTGTCTTTTTTTCAATCAGACTAACTATGTAACTATGAGTCCAGAGTCTTTGGTACTAATAGTATACATACCTCAAAAAGGCAACCTTATCCTATGGGCTTCTACAGACTGATCGATGATTTACAACAAGTATTACCATCAGCAGATTCCTATGATCAAATCTACCACTACTACTACTACTAATACTACTACTATTACTACTACTACTACTACTACTACTACTACTACTACTACTACTAGAGAATTGTGAGAATTCGTACTCAGAAAAGTGAGAATTAGTACTTGATATTATGAAGTGGAGCCAGATGGCAGTTGTACAGTGAATGGTGATACAAATTTAAATGGGACAATAAGAGTCCAGAGACGCTTAGCGGCCGGCACAATAATCAGTGGCAGAGTTTGCTTTTTCATTTTCAATGGAAAACCATTGATTGGGACAAGTGTGAGGGCTGTATATAGTGAATGTAAATGTTATTATTATTTTGACCCTCACGGACCCCTCGACACCCAACCATTGACCACTTAGCTGTCCATGGACCCCAAAACCCAACTAAGCTTAAAGCGGTAGTAAACCCGCCTGATAAAAAAAAAAAAATCCTGCAAGACAATATAATAATATGTTAGCATAGCATGCATAGCATGACATACTAACATATTATGAAATACTTACCTTAGAACGAAGCCCCCGATGCCCGAGTCGGTCAGCGCTAAGAACGCTGACATGATGGTCCTCTTCTTTCTTCCGGGTACGTGGCTCCGGCGCTGTGAGTGAGCTCTGATTTGCTGGCCACCTCCGCCGGATCATCAGAGCGCATGCGCCGCTAATGTCAGCGGCTGCATGCAGGGC
Organism: Glandirana rugosa; assembly: GCA_018402905.1. Classification (NCBI taxonomy): domain Eukaryota; kingdom Metazoa; phylum Chordata; class Amphibia; order Anura; family Ranidae; genus Glandirana; species Glandirana rugosa. The sequence goes on along the minus strand of BLSH010121841.1, from coordinate 1,663,337 downwards.
GAATATCTCCTAAACCATGTAGGTTTAGGAGATATTTATTTTACCTACAGGTAAGCCTTATTATAGGCTTACCTGTAGGTAAAAACAGTAGTTTACTACCGCTTCACCCCCATCATAAGCCTGTTCTATTTGCCCTGTAAAAGGAAAGATGTCTATAAACACTTTTTCTGTCGCTCTGGTCCGGTCATATGATTTCTCTAGCATTCGGCTTCATTAAAGAGGAGAGATCACCAACAACGGCTGCAGAGCCTGGGCTATGACATCACTAATAGGCTTACTATGGGACATCAGGTTTTTTGCTGACTCTTCTTTCCACTGAAGCCAGCGTTAGGCCTCAGTCATGTAATTGGACTGGAGTGACTTCAGAATAGGTAAGTATAGGAATCTTTTCTCATACAGAGTTGATAGAATAGGTTTCAAATGGGGGTAGGAGTAGATTTAAGCTTAGTTAAGTTTTGACTTTCCTTCCACCTTAGGAAAACCCCTGCTTTAGGTGTTAAGGTCAGGATAAGTGATACATTTCAAGAATACAATTTAAGCTTACATTTTAGCGCTTAGTTGATGTTAGGGTTAGGTTTTAGGATAGGTCTAAAGGTTCAGTTAAAGTTTTAGCTAGAGATCTCAGTTTGTATGTACTTGTTTCAAGCACTGAAGCACTGGAAGCCCCTTTCTAGGTTCTGGGCACTGAAAAGCAACATATTGGGTTGACCGGCTTCTGTTCGGGTTGGCACTACGGCATATGTATATTAGATTGTGTGATATATACAATATAAACGATAAATATTCCAATGAGGATAACAAAAGTCTCTCTTCTTTCATCAGATTATGTGTTTGTCACCCCTGTGGAAGTGGATTCCAGTGGAGCTTACATCTCACACAATATTTTGCACAGCAGTAGGAAGAAGAGATCTACACGAAGTTCAAAGGCTTCTTCCATGCATTACAGAATTTCAGCATTTGGACAGGAACTACACTTGGAGCTGCAGCCTTCCTCTCTGCTGTCTAGGGAGTTTGCCGTACAAGTTCTGGGTAAAGATGGATACCTAACAGATGTGGAGCACAGCGTAGAGCCATGTTTCTATCAGGGATTTATCAGGGATTATGAGAACTCTTCCGTTGCTATATCGACATGTGTGGGCATGGTAAGTCATTTTAAACACCTGTAGCTTTTATTCTGTCAAGGAGGACTAATTTCAACTACGTGACCATTTGTTTGAAAGGGTTCATTTGAAGATTCTTTTGACCATGCATTGCTCTATTTTTTCCATATATCCTTGCTTTTAGAGGTACATGTCAAGCAAAATTGAACATTAAAACTTAAGATGCGTATAGGAAATGCAGAATGTACCTCCATTTTTCCACCTGGTATTGCTGTAATGCACCAGAACAATTATTGTTGTTGGTAACCCTGTAGTCTGGGAACCCCTGCTTGTGATACTGCAGGAGAATTCCTAAACACACCCAATGCAGTTTCTTTATAGTCTCTCCTATACAATAACCCTGATGTTAAAAAAATTAAAAGTGTCTCCGAGCCACCAATCAAATTTAAGGTATTACAGGCATTATACAGCACTATGCAATGGCTGATGAAAAAGTCGAATAGTTGCTGAAAACTTGCATCTCCAATAAACTAAAGCAAAACGGCAGCTCGCAGAATACTCAACTCTGTTTCAGCGATACGACTGCTTTATTCTTTCGTTGGGTGCTGACATTTTTTCCCAGGGCTTGGCAAGTGGGGTGACTTGACTCCCATGCATGCAGGGGCGTATCATGAAATTAGTGGGCCCGTGTGCAAGCCCACACCGCACCGATCATCCCCGGCTGTCAACAAGGGAGAGATCATCCATGGGTGCAGTGTGGGTCAGAGCACAGTGGACCCTCCCCACCCCTCAGGGCCCATGTTCAGTGAACACCCTGCACCCATGGATGATACACCACTGCATGCATGCATACCGGAGTCATTTATCCCTGCACACTGGCGCCGGCATGAATGACTCTACCAGGATGTAGATTCTATAAAAGACTGCGAACAGGCAGGTAAGTTTGCTCTATTGCCAAAGAGACATACCATGTATCTGCTGCAATAAAAAGCTGTCTGTTTATTTTTTTTTTAAATTTAGTTCCACTTAAGATTAGCCAATAAAAGGTATTAAATAAGAGCATATATTTCTGCAATAATCAATCGCTAACATAAGACATAACACAAGACTCTACTTTTCTTATATCCCTGGAGGCTTTAGGAGCATTAGAGACGTACTAAAAAAGAGATGAGGTACTGAGTAAGCTTCAAAGCATCTTTCCCTGCCTATGTGGTCTATTGCGGTTGCCAAGGCACTTAAACAGACCCATTATTAAACATTCAAATGCATCACGGTGCATGGGCATTAGAAAACACTGTACAGTGTGTTGGCAGTATAAATAACACTGCAGTACACCGCAAATAGAGCCATGATTTAATATGTGTTGTGGTAGCAAGAGTGCATTTCTGCAAAGCATAGGAGCGAATGGGCTCTCCATTATCCCCACAGTCATTCATCAGACTCTGGTCATGTTTCATGTGGCTCTTACCATGTTTCATGTGGCTCTTACCATGTTTCATGTAGAATATTACCATGTTTCATGCTATTACCTAAATATGGTCAGAACATGGTCACCAAAATGGACTTAACTTTTACCTCCCTCTTCCCCAGCACAATATACTTGCCTTTTCTTCACTTCTGCTGTGTTCCACTGTCAAGAGAGAAGGGAAGTCCTTTCGGGTATTGATGAGTATGTGACTTCCTTCTTTGCTTCCACATAACATTGATGGTTCTTGGTAATTGGTCCAGCACTATCATATGAGTTGAAAGAGTCCAAAGCAAGGCAAAGATTCACAGCAAAACACAGGTTCGGAAACCAATACAAAAATAAGAGCATCGCTTGAAGCTCCAATGTTTTCAATCTGGTGATTCCACACACACTGACGGGTGCAGCGCCAATGGGGCCCGCTTCATCCAAATGGATAGCCAACAAGCAGAAGATAGGGGTGCACACTGAAGCCACCTGATTCTAAGACTTCAAATCAGGCTTCAGCTTTTCCTCCACCCAGACCACACCCCTCTTATGCATCTCACCCTCTTCTGGGCTTAGTCGTAGCACAGGTTCAGTTTTAGGGTCAGCTTGAAAAATACACCTTGGAACAGTGGCGGCTGGTGAATTTTTAGGACTTATCATAAGCCCCATCCCTTATAGAATCCACCCACTCCGTCCCCTGTATTCCACATATTGTATCAGGAGTATACCGCTTGGCATCACAGGACACAGTATACAGCCCTAGCATCACAGGTGGGGTATATTGCAGCCAGTACACAGTATATAGCCAGTACACTGGTGGGGTATATTCAGCCAGTAACACAGTATACAGCTCAGCATCACAGGTGGGGTATTCAGCCAGTACAGAGTATACAGCTCAGCATCACAGGTGGGGTATATTGCAGCCAGTAACACAGTATACAGCTTAGCATCACAGGTGGGGTATATTGCAGCCAGTAACACAGTATACAGCTTAGCGTCACAGGTGGGGTATATTGCAGCCAGTACACAGTATATAGCCAGTACACAGGTAGGGGTATATACAGCCAGTACACAGTATATAGCCAGTACACAGGTAGGGGTATATACAGCCAGTACACAGTATATAGCCAGTATACAGGTATAGCCTTAAGAAGGACCCTGATATAAGGGGGCTGTGATGTATGGGGGACTGCCATGGGGACCCTGATATAAGGGGCTGTGATGTATGGGGGACGCTCATGGGGACCCTGGTATAAGGTGCTGTGATGTATGGGATGTATGGTGATGTATGGGAGACTCTCATGACATGATATGACATCCCCCATACATCATAGCACCTTTATCTTAAATATCAGCAGGGCCCAGAAATCATGGTGATGAATAATGGAATGGAAAGAAACATATCTACAATATGAATAATTCAGTGCAGACCCCCCTTTTCTCTAGTTTAGAAATGTGATAATTGATTTGTCATCCCCCCATACCTGGCACTGGTGGCTTGGCTTCAACTTGCTTCAGGGCAGGCAGGGCCAGGGCTTGTGTGGTCAGCTGGGCTGAGGGCTCTCGGCTGGCTGTGGCTCCTGTGGCTGTAGCTTATGTGGACTCGGTCGTTCTGTCGGGACTCGGGAGGCCCAGGCTGCAGCCACTGTGTGGTGGAGGGAGGTTGGCAGTCGCGGGACTCGCTCAGGGCAGGGACCGGCTGGGACAGAGGAGCATGAGGCGAGCAGAGAGAGAGAGAGACCGGCGCCTCCTTTAGGGGGTCGGGCTGACTTTTTTTTTCTTCCTTGTTTTCTTCCCTTCCCAGTGGGGAGGCGGCACCCAAGCACCCCCTATTGACTGGCCGCCGCTGCCTTGGAACTGGCACTCTGAATGCTTGGTATTCTATCAAGTCTGCAGTCTTGGTAGTTGGTAGACTATCCAATCTTGCATTCTATGCATTAAAGTTAAAAAAACTTCTGGGTGCAGCCCCCCTTATTCTCACATGAGCCCCATCTCAATCCAGCGATATGCATGAGAGCAGCGGCTCTCCAGGGTCTCTCTCTCCTCATTGGCTCGCACAGAGCAATTGGTTCCTGCTGCTGCCAGTCACAGCCAGTGAGCCAATGTGGGGAGAGCAGGGGGCGGGTCTGTAAATGGACACACAGAACGGGGTCGGGAGTAAGCCTGCTTGAGTGCCCCCATAGCAAGAGACTTGTTAATAGGGGCACTCGTTAGGGGGAAAAGCCAGGTCCACAGGCGAGGGCCCAAAAAAGAAGAGGATCAGGTCTGCTCTGTGCAAAGCCATTGCACAGAGCAGGTAAGTAAAGTTTAGAATCGCTATCTCCAGCTATTCCCAGTGTGGATAAAAAAAGTATATATCTACATATTGTTAACAAAAGTACTTCACTTTGTGGGGGACAGCAGTGTAAGCATGTTCTTTGCACAGTACTGTTTATCTAATATAAGAAGCAGACAAAAGAAGAAAGGAGCAGATTACCGACCTTGCCAGTTTGCTGCTGATCCTTTACTGTCCATTCAGAGGCTGTGATTGGTCTTAGACCAGACTATACCCAGGGGTGTCCCAGAAAGCACAGGACCAGTCTGTGCTTTTTGGTAGGGTTGTTTAGATAACCATACTGGCCGTAGAGGCTTCTTTGGCAGTTAAGACAGTTTCCATGTATGTAGTTCAAATGTTTATTATCTTGTTTGTCTGGATTTCATCTGTAAGTAAATACAATATTTCTATAACCTGCTTAACATGGGAGAGTGGCATAAAGGACTGGTAATCGTATCCAGTTACAGGTGGTGAAAACAAGACAATGGAATGCAGATGGGAAGAATGGAGAAGATGAGGAGCCCACCTATAGCACATTTACAAAGGGTGATTGATTCTTTTGTATCTTCAAATCCAGGCTAATTCCCTCCAGACTGGAGCTTCTATGGCAAATATCACTTGAAATGCTTTGATTTTTAAACCAATTCAGCTGATCCTGTTGCTTTGAAGCACATGTATAGGCATTCAAATTGTCACTGCACATCCTGAAAGCATATGTGTGATGCTACATTCTTTTGTTGGGAGCAGACTATTGTCATTAAACAGCAGCAAGGGGTACTGAAATGTAAAAACAAAGTTACTTTCACGCGGGCACACATTTTCGTAAGTTACAAACTATTTTGATGCAGTCATGCAGCAATCTGCCTGTATGGGCAAAAAATAATTGCAGTGGAAGAGCACCAATGAGCTGGACAGATTTGTCTGGAAAAATGTGCAGCGATTTGTATGGAACCATGCAGAGGTTATTTGACATACACTTTATTGCCAAAAGTATTGGGACACCTGCCTTTACATACAACTTTAATGGCATCCCAGCCTCAGTCCGTCGGGTTCCACAAGGTTTAAGAGTGTGCCTATGGGAAAGTTTGACCATTCTTCCAGAAGCGCATTTGTGAGGTCAGGCACTGATGTTGGACGAAAAGGCCCGGCTCGTAGTCTCCGCTCTAATTCATCCCAAAGGTGTCCTATTGGGTTCAGGTCAGGCCAGTCAAGTTCCTCCACCCCAAACTTGCTCATCCATGTCTATGGATCTTGCTTTGTGCACAGGTCTAAATCATTTGGTGGAGGGGGGATTGTGGTGCGGGGTTGTTTTTCAGGGGTTGGGTTTGGTCCCTTAGTTCCAGTGAAGGGAACTCTTAAAGCATCAGCATACCAAGGCATTTTGGACAATTTCATGCTCCCAATTTTGTAGGAAAGGTTCGGGGATGGCCCCTTCCTGTTCCAACATGACTGCCCACCAGTGCACAAAGCAAGGTCCATAAAGACACGGATGAGCGAGTTTGGGGTGAAGGAACTTGACTGGCCTGCACAGAATCCTGTAAACCATAGAAGAACCATGTTCCTCTTGACTGCCACTTCCCTTGCAATGCTGCTGTGGTTGTGTGCCACCTACAGTGGAGAAAGTAGATGGAAGGAAGGAGGAGGAGGAGCCATAAAGGTGAAAACGTACATCAGAGTAGGGGGTCCGTCATTTCCGGTTCCTGTGTGGCATCAATTCCGGGCTGGTTAGTCAGAACGAGGCTTGGAGCCCACACCAGCCCTGAAAAAGCCATTTGATATCTGCACAAGCTGCACACACTAGTGCTGGTGCATGGGCACTAATACATGTGAGTGCAATTCCTATTTGTTTATATTTTTAACACCAATTACAAATAAAATACTACACTATGTTACTTTTTAATTTTGCTTCCTGTGGAGTCATTTTCTCTACGATTTTACCACTCTAATAGAGGAATGAAGTGGAGGTTCTCATCAGAGGGATCCCAGCTATTTTGTTGCTTCAGGATCCTATTTTGACCTACCTGTAAAAAGGGGTCAAACACCTCTGGTGAGCGCACATTCACCATTTGAGCGCTAGCAGTGAATATTAAGAGCAGGGCTGGTGCAAGGATTTTTGACATCCTAGACGAAACCTTCTTTTGCTGCCCCCTTGGCTCCACCCCTGACTCCACCCCCTTTTCCCCCGCCCAGTCCGATCAGTGCCAATGAATTGTAGCCTGATCAGCTCCAATCAAATGCAGCCTCCCCAGCGCCCATCAAATACAGCTTCACCAGCGCCAATCAATACAGCCTCACCTGTGCCCATCATATACCGCTTCACCAGAGCCAATCAATACAGCTCACCTGTGCCCATCAAATACAGCTTCACCTGTGCCCATAAAATACAGCCTCACGGGGGGGTGGGGGTGGAGGGGGGTATTTGGCAGATCAGTCACTATTTCTATATACATTTGCAAATGGCATGTAATAATACAATCTCATTATCTCAGTCAGACAGTGTCAGTTTTTACGTGAATCAATGCAGAGCAGCCAGTGACAGATCAACAGTGGCCAGGCGCCCGTAGGCGGCAGTGCGCTCTAGGCGGCCGCCTACTCCACCTAGTGGTAGAGCCGGCCCTGATTAAGAGTATCTATTTACTGAAGCAACCATTGGTGTTGGGACAGTCACACTGGGCTTTATCTTTATCATTTTTTATGGCTACTGGCGCATTTCACCTGGATAGGGCTTAGTTATAGAGACTAAGCATTAATAGACTTAGCCATGTGCTTCCATGAACAAACAGATATAATATATATAAATATAAAATAACAGATTTAATAGAGTATGTGCCTACATTCAAATATGGCTTTCATTTAAAGAGTAGCTAAGCCAGGTTGTCCAACCTTTTGACTTTCCTGGGCCGCATTGAAAGTCTTGGGCCACACATAAAATACACAAACAATAAGGATAGCTGATGAGCAGAAAAAGTCAGGCAGATCACAAGTTAACGATCATGGATGTAGATAATCTACCCATTAAGTAATAAAACTTTATTTTCTTTTGTAATATTTTTTATTATAAATATACAAAAGGACAACATAAAAGTAGTCCGATATTGAACACTGTTTTTGATAAACAAACACATCAATATCTGGTTGGATGGATGCAGAAGCAATTCTCAATGAGTTCTCAAGGTGCTCATCAGATTTTTAGGTTCTAATTTTGCCCTTCGTGTGCTTCATCCTTGAAAATAGCTGCTCACAAATATAGATGCTGCCAAAAACTGATGACATGAATAAGGCGTGATTGTGAAGAGTTGGATATTTTTCTTTTGGAAGATAAGACCAGTAAAAAAATGTTCTTCGACCGCATGTGTACTCTAAGTGTAAACACGTTTTTCCAAAAAAATGTACAATTTTGTGTTGATCCACATTCATAGCTGCAGGTTGGACACTCCTGATCTAAATCTTAATAGAAAACGTCTATTATTTGCTTTCTTTTGGTCTGCTAAATATATCATCAAATGAGTTTTGGTATATCTGTTTAATAAGTCAATTACTGTATTTCCTGGGCTCTCTGCCTGTGTATGGGGGGGTCGGGGTCGTGATGAGGAGGGAGAAGAAGATAAATAGAGGTTACGGAGATGAAGATAGAGGAGGATGTTAGGAGACAGCTATGTTCTTTAATAATCTATCAGAAATGAAGTAGGCAGGGCTGACACCATGTGCTGAGAAGTGGAAAGCTAACAACACACTTTGTGGTCATGTCAAGGTAGATAGGTGTAGACACCATATTCCTGGCACATCAACAGTTATTTTTTTGTACTGACAGAGTGTTTAAGTGGCTACAACATGGGGAAATGTACGTGCACTGAAGACCTGTATGGCCATTTTGGACATTTGGCTTTATTGCCATTATTGAACTATGGATCTTTTGGATCAACTCTGGGTATAGGATTGTGTATATATATATATATTTTTTTTTTTTTCTTCTATTGGTTGAACTAGATGGACTTGCTTTTTTCAACCATACTATGTAACTTTATGTAACTATATGGGGGCCAAAAGAAAATGCACGTGCCAAGGAAAAAATGTACACAAAGCAGGCTCCTTAAAATAATTCCTGCTCCAGACGTGTTTATGACCTTATAGAAATGCTCAGTCACGTGTCACAATACGAAGCGATGTTTGCACCACAAGGGCACATTCACCCTTCCTCTGAGTATCTTGAGTATGTATTTTAATCTGATGTGTCTCAGTCTATTTATCACATAATCCCGCTAATCCTCTCCCCAGGGTGCCCAGTGCAGATCTGCTAATTACTTAATAATCTGCTGTATCTGATTGTCCTTGCTAATTTGGATGCTGATGAAGAAAAGTAATTAAAAGCATCCGGTATTGTCACCTTGTAGTGAGTTACTTTTTTCCACTATCCAAACCCTGTCCGTGGCTTACCTCCAGACGGGGATAAGGGAAGCAAGGGTTAAAGGCGCCTTTTTTAGCTTTGGTAAATGATCAGTACATCAGCCTATACCATCAGAGGCCAAGTTTACCCATCACACTGTCAGGCCGAACAATATCTCCGGGACTGAATAACCTCCATATCCTTTTTACACCAATTACTTTTGTCACTTGGATGCACCTCTTTCCAGCTTGCTTTGTTCAGTGCAATTAAAGTGGAAGTGGTGATTCTTTCTCTACAGTTGGCAGCTCTTATCTTTCCATTGTGGCTTTCATTAGCAATAGCTTCACAACAATAAAACAGCGACGACCCTGCTCTTTCAAGACTCCATTCTTCACAATGGGGACTTGGAAGAAATTGCATTTCAATAGACTGCAAGGGTCTCTTTGATCTAATTTTTGGATGACCCAAATGATTCAGTCGTTCAGTTCTCCGTTGCCTGCCAATACTTGTATTGAGGCTTGTGCGGTGAAAGAACTCATTTAGAAGGAGTTGCTAGGTTGAGTGATCTTAGACTGACAGAGGAACCACACACAAGCACATACTCACACATATATCTAACTCTTAATCAACGGTTTGCTAAATAAAGGCTTGCTTGTTTTCTTTTTTTTTTTCTTTTTTTCTTACTATTGACACATTTTCAACATGGAACGGTGATATATAAGCTTAGCAACAAAATTCAGTTCACTTTTTTTTAACTTTAAAAGGATTTGCAGTTTTCTGTGGGACAGCACTGCCAAATCCTTCACCTCCATTGCTTGGTCAAGAATACTCTTCTGGCCTACTGATTGGACAATGAATGAGCAGAAGAGAACAGATGAAGTCATCACCCAGCTGACATTGATCTCTTCTCCTATCAGTATGTTCACCAATAGCATGTGTACATTGCAGCAGAACCTGATTGGCTGCTAGAACCGGACCTCCCTCTCCCAGTCTGAGGCCGATATAAAGACAGACTTGGGATCATACATTTTTCCGCACTTATTATTTATTTACTATTTATTTCAGGTACTTATATAGACACAGCGCTTTACATATACATTGTACATTCACATCAGTCCTTACCCTCAAGGTGCTTACAATCTAAGGTCCCTAACTCACATTCATACACATACTAGGGTCAATTTAGACAGGATCCATTTAACCTACCTGCATGTCTTTGGAGTGTGGGAGGAAACCTGAGTACCCGAAGGAAACCCACGCAGGCACAAGGAGGACATGCAAACTCCAGGCAGGCAGTGTCGTGGTTGGGATTCGAACCAACGACCCTTTTGCTGTTAGACGAAAGTGCTAATTTTTTACACACAAAACCCTCTTGATTGGGACTTTATTAGGGCATAAATTTGCACAGAAACCATGACTAAATTTCAATAAAAACTCTCATATTTTAATAACAACAGATAAAATAGCTAAAAACAGGGGGTTGTAGCGACCCCATATATAGGCACGGTAATGCATTATTAATGTTATAATAGTAGTGCATATAAAAAAAACAAAACCACGTTACACAACACACTCCCACAGAAATAGAGTGGAGTGCTACCCAACACGTTTCGAGGTTAAGCGTTGTTCCTCTTCATCAGGGGAAGTGGTAGTAGCACAATTAATATCTACAGTGAGCAAAGAGAAAATATCAGTACAGGTGAATATTAACAGGTATATATCATGACAGAAGTATAAAAGCTTCACAAATTAGAAAAACTGTGGAAGTGCTAACCACTACACCACTGTAACGCCCACTTAAAATACATTTGATATTTCATGGAATACACAAATTTAATGTAATAATGTACAGTATGGGATTGATTTACTAAAACTGGAGAGTGCAAAATCTGGTGCAGCTGTGCATGGGAGCCAATCAGCTTCTAACTTCAGCTTGTTCAATTAAACTTTGACATTATAACCTGGAAGCTGATTGGTTTCTATGCAGCGCTGCCCCAGATTTTGCATTCTCCAGTTTTAGTAAATCAACCCCTATGTGTTAAAAATGTATTTTTAAACAGCCAACAATAAAAGTTTGACAGAACTGGTCCTCATCCTATTAAATGGGAACTTTGATTGCTTTTTCTATTCCTGTTGGAGAGATTCTCCTCGTTTCCTGTCCCATGATACAACATGATGAATAAGGGCTTTCCACAATGCTCAATTTACTTACATTTTAAGTTTATAAAATTGGAGAAAACAAAAATGGGAAAAAGGGCAGTTGAAAATTTCTGTGGGTACCAAAATGGCAGATGTTTGAGGCCTATAAGCACTGCACACCAGGGCTTATTCTGGCACAATAAAGCATATGCCATAAAGCAGAACTAAACTCTCATAAGAGAATACTAGGGGGCTGATTTACTAAAGGCAAATAGACTGTGCACTCTGCAAGTGCAGTTGCTGCAAAGCTTAGTAAATGAGGTAAAGCTTCACTTTGCAAAGACTACCCAATCACATGCAAGGAAAATAAAAGAAAAAAAACAACATGTTTGCTTGCACATGATTGGATGATGGAAGTCAGCAGAGCTTCTGCTCATTTGCTAAGCTCTGGAGCAACTGCGGAGTGCACAGTCTATTTGCCTTTAGTAAATCAACCCCTTAATATTTTAAAGCACACTAAGTAAAACAGGTTTGTATTATTATTATTATTATTATATTTTACCTTCTCTGTACTTTGTTCATTTTGCTCTCCCTGTAATGTGCGGATGCTGTAAAGTCTTTCTATGAACGTGCAATGGATGTGTGCACATTACAGCTGCAACTGAATGTTGCCGTTTTAGTGCAGTGATTTCAATGGAATGACCAGCCCACTATTTATTGGCATGGCTGCTGATAGTCTTGGGGCTGCACAGGAAACTGCGACAACTTTGCAGTTGAATTAAATGAACATTGTCACCCAAGGAAAGAAAGTACCTGCACACACACCTTGCTGCTAGGATTATCAGAAAATATTTAATTATAAAATTTAAAAAAAAAACGATCTAACTTTTCCTACATTACAGAATTATGTGAAGCAGCGTATTTTACTATAATGTGTACCTAAACCCCCAATGTTACTTGTTCATAAAGTAGAACTTTAGGCAAAATGTTATTTTCTCATGCTGGATAGAACAGGAAAGATCATAACCCCTGTCAGTTTATTTTTTGCCATCTGTGCCCCATTGGGGAGATATACCGTCACTTCCTGTCCCATAGCCAAACAGGAAGTGAGTGGAAATCCCTGCAAATTAAGGGATTTGCTTGGGGACCCCCAGGCCCCCATTGGAAGATTTCTCCTCTATTACTTTTCTGGGACAACCCAAAATTTGTGATTTTCTTTTAATTTCGCTTTCAATGATAATGGTAAACAGGACAAATAGAGAGGAAGAATCTCCCTAACGGGATCACAGACAGTAATAAAAACCTGACAGGGGTTCTAATCCAGTTCTACTCTATCCAAAACAAAAAAAAAAGTTTTACCTTTAGTTCTACTTTAACAGTACCCTTTTTGCCTTTTAATGTCTATGTCCACTGAATCCAGGTAATCTCCATAGGCTCCTATCATTTCAATTTGGCTTGGCTATATATTCTTCCCATTTATACAGAGATCTGTGAATAGAGAGGCTGCAAATCCCATCTGCATCTGTGGCAAAGGGACTCTTAGATCTCAGTGGTGCACAAGTATAGGGAGGTCACCATTTTTGTAGGCCATTGATACTTCCTCCAGCCCTACAAACGAAGAGCCGTACAGAGGCATGGACTTGCGGCTGGAGGAATTGTCAATGATCATGGCTGCAGTGCTTTGCAGGTTCCAATGCATAAATAATAATGCACTTTTTTAATCAAAATGAGTGCATTTAATACATTTTTTTTGCAAAAGGTGTAATGTGCTGTTAAAGTGTTACTAAACCCAGAACAGTAAAATCAGCCTGTATATGCAGTTAAGCATGCTTGTTATACTCACTGTGGAACCTAAGGGGTTAATCCTTTGCATTGAATAAAAAGGCTGTTTGATCCAATATTCTTTGATTCTCCCCTTCTTCTACAGTCCCCAGTCTATCTGCTGATAGAACAGAGCCTTGGGGGCAAGCTGCACATGCTCAGTTTGGTGTGTATGGCTAGAGAGTTTTTTCTTTCTTTGGAGGGTGCATGTGATCAGCACAGGGCAAATTAGCACTGTCCAGACAGAGGGTCAGGGGTTGTGCGGCCTCATAGGACAATCAGGGGAGAATAAAAATGTCTACAAGCTTTAACCGGTGTTCTGCTGGCCACTGATATACTATACTGATATGCTATATACTACTTATGAGAAAAGGTATTTAGCAGTTTATATTTACTAAAATAAATGCATTTCCATGTTCTGTGTACTGTGGGAGAGCAGATATAGTGAATGCAGGGACCTGGGTTTAGTAACACTCTTAAGTATATGAGTAAAGGGTTTTTATTACAGTTTCAAAACATGTAATAAATGCCTAGTGACCCTGTCAAAGGCCTGAAAGGGTGACAATGCTAACCAATGTTGTGTTAGCCTTGTCATCCTCATGTACACTCTCCTGCATCTGCAGTACAGGACACCGCCATTGACAGCCTGTGGGTTGTGTGAGGGGCAGCATAGGAACTGTGCCATGGCACAACAGATAGGGTGCTGCTTTATGGTGTGCATAGTTAGGGGTTCAACACCACCCAACCCCAGTGTATTTTTGCCTAGGTCCCCTGAAGAATGGGATCCACCTGGTGCCAGGAGTACCCCAATCTCCATCAGGAGCATTGCAGCCTGGGGGATCACTGTAGTGAAATTACTTAGAATGAATAATCGATGGATTCACTCCAGCCTCAATGAAGGAACGATTATGGGCAGGGGAGGGCTGGTAGCCTTAGGCCTGGGGGGCAAGTCCAGTCAAGTGGCCCATTGAACCACCGAATCAGCTCGCCATCCATGCCCGCCTGGTTTTAAAACAGATATTGATGTTATGAAGCAAGACAAATATGATACAATGTGGTAACATAATTTAATGTTAATAGCAACAAAGGAGGTTTAACAAAAATAATGCATCAATGCAGCTCATCAGTGCCTATCAGCTTAGCCTCATCAGTGCCCATCAATGCAGCCGCAGCAGTGCCCATCAATGCAGCCTCACCAGTGCCTATCAGATGCAACCTGATCAGTGCCCATCAATGCAGGTTCGCCAGTGCCCATCAGCACAGCCGGCCCTGGGTGCCCCCCCCCCCTTTGCCTGTAGTTAGTTGGTGGCTGCGCCCCTGGCCCCTGCTTCCTTCCTCCACAAGAAGAAAAAAGTGTAAGCGGGCAGCAGCGGTCGGCCATTTTGAATGTAAGTTAGGGTGGCCTGGGGGGCAATTGCCACCCTGCCCCCTGGCCCAGCCCTCCCCTGCTTATGGGTTATATATGCTTTAAGGCTTTGGGCTTCAATACACTTTAGCAACATAATTACCTTTGGTGATGCCTATTACCCGCCATGTTGGCCCTTTGTTGGCCACTATGATTTCCTCCCACAGAAAGAGACATCCTGATTTTTTTGTGAGCACATGCTCAAATTCACAACCTTAATTTATCAAATTAATACGGGTGTGTATAACATTGTGTTCAAGTATATTACATTACAGCAAAAATGTGATGCCCCAACCCCAAAGTAAATTTTTTTATAAGGTATAGGAAATTAAAGACCGTCTCTGTTTATAAGGCATACATCTAAACAAGATATATGAACACATGAGAATCAGTCTGACTTTCCAAAGGCCAGCTGTCAGAATTAACATAAAATTGCATATAATGTTATTTTCTAAATATTTTATGGAATGCGTGTTGGTGGCTGCGGGGCAGTACCATGTGCACCTGTATTAGCACTTTATGGGTCATATGACAAGTGACAAGCTGGTGTCATAAGTGTTGCGAATATGGGAAAAGTACTCTAAGAAGCGCGAACAGATCTTCTACGGCCATTTTACGAGCCGCGTGATATAAAAGGTCTTGTGAACAGCACAGATTTACGATTTGTGCCATCAAAGAAAAGCTTTGTCTCTTTAGTCCCACTGAAATGTTACTTTTTCTCTTTTCCTCGATAGCCCAATTCACAAGCTGTAAATTATTGAATCTTTTCCTCTCTGCTAATTTCACCAAATACTTACTGATTCCCGATCAGACGACGGTACTTTCATCTGACCAATGAAAGGACATTCCCATCACTTTTACTTTTAATGTCTCCATTTAGCACGGTATAGGTTTTTGATGTGATTGCCTCATTTATTGGACTGCTAAAACCAAAGGAATCTGGCCATCAAAGAAGGATGTAAACACAGCTACTCAGTTCCATTTATTTAAAGCAGAAATGCATTCTCTTAATCAACATCAACTATTTAATCCTTATGCTGCTAGCATTAGTAAATAGATAGGAAAGTATATTATTTAAATTTCTTCAGTTACTTCCTGGTTCCCAGGGAAAAGGAAGTTGTACATCCCAGGAGTCTCCAGGAGGGTATTTCTCAGCTATGCCCACCCACCTGCATAAAAAGCCTGAGCTAAGGGCAGGTGGATTCCAGTAGGTAAATGCTGCATCAAGATGGCCATTGTCAGAAATGCTAGGGGTGTTTTTCAAAGTGATTTCTCAGCAATATAAAGCATGGAGACATAGATGGATGAGTTTCTTTGAATATTAAAAATTAATCAAATTCTGCTTTTGGTTTGCAGTATAGTTCTGCGTTAAATAGTATATACAATAAGTTTAAAGCAAAACTGCTGTTATTTAACCTCCCTGGCGGTATGATTATGTCAGATTTTTGCGTTTAAAAGCGGTACATTGTTTCACATAGAAATTTGGCGTTTTATATTGTAGGCCTGTAAATCTTAGGAATAACTCACTTAAATCTGTCCAAACCAGAGTCTAGTAGACATCCCGGGTATGATAAAGTTTGAAACACAAAATCATAAATTATAATATAATAATTAACTATAAATAATTTTCAAAAATAATAATTTAATAAATAAAAATGTATTCAATAATGTAATCAAATAAAAAACACTGAAATTTGCTCAGTTGCAGAATTGTCGCTGTCGTCACTTTCAGTGTCTGATGACGAATTTCCCCACGAATCAGTATCACTCAATTCTGCAATTGATTCTTATTTACTATCGCTGCTTTTGACGTAAAGGGACGCTTTTTGGATGCCATGGACATAATCAGGTTTCCAGGCAGAAAGAATGACATATATAATATAAAAGTGCATGCAGGGCACTGGACAAAGCACTAGGGACAAAGGGGATGTGAAATGATTTGATCCAGTAATATAATCTTATAGATTACAGTGTACTGTATGTGTTGTGTGTGTTTCACTTTTTGAATTTGCCACCGGACTTCGTCTCCATGCAATGCGCCGCTCGCAGGGAACGGAGCCCGGCATCACAGTGAATCCGGCGGAAGACACAGCCCACAGACACAGCGGGGAGACATCGCTGGATCCAGGGGACAAGGTAAGTAACACTGCCTGGATCCAGCGATGCGATTCCGAGTGTGACTCTGGGTTACTGCTTTTGGCAGTGAAAATTAACCCCAAACCACACTCGGGAACACCGCCAGGAAGGTTAAAGTGTTACTAAACCCACAACAGTAAAATCAGTCTGTATATGCAGTAAAGCATGCGTGTTATACTCACTGTGGAACCTAAGGGGTTACTCCTCTCAGAAAGGTGCATGTGATCAGCACAGGGCCAATCAGCACTGTCCAGACAGAGGGTCAGGGATCCTCACAGGACAGCCAGTGCAGTGTGAAAACTCCTCCTACAAGCTTTAACCAGGCATTGATAGAAGTCACAAGACTGCTATATACTGCTGATGAGAAAAGGTATTCATCAGTTTATATTTAGTAAAATAATTGCATGTTCTGTGTACTGTGGGAGGCCAGATATAGTGAATGAAGGGTCCTGGGTTTAGTAACACTTTAAAGCACATGAAACAGGGTTGCAAGGTTCTGGCTGTTATTCAACCTGGAGCAGAATTGCAGCTATCAGCAGAGAAGACTTTCTGTTGGGGGACAGAGCTGGAGACAAGGTGAATATTGCATGGAGAGCTGCATTTTTTTTTTTTTTTTTAAATGCTGTACAATTTAAAAAAGTTGAAAAGTGGAGTTTCCTTTTATAAAAAAAAACTGCAGGCAGACAGATATAAATATCAGATTATTTTACTGTTATTTTACTTTTTTACACCGATAGGTGCTACAGCAAGAGTTACAATACCTTGTGCTGCCAGCATATAGGAAAGTCAGATTGCGGCTCTCTTACACAATGCAGTGGCATGGCTCTCCAGCTGTCCAACATGCCCCTTAAAGTGGTTGTGAACCTCCAAAAAAACTTGCAAGACAAAGGCATAATGAGCTAGTATGCATCGCATACTAGCTCATTGTGAAATACTTACCTTGGAACGAAGCCCTGAATTGGAGCCAGCACACCGCTGACAAGGGCAACATCTTTCACCGGAGTTACCTCTGGGTTCACGGGCTCCAGCTCTGTGATTGGCCAGAGCCACAATGATGTCACTCCTGTGCATGTGAGCGAGAGCCGACGGTCACAGCAGGGGCCCCGAAGAAACGGCACCTGCGGGCCATTCCTTCAGTGCGCATGCTACGATGACGTTGGCTTACCTATAGGTGCAAGTGGTGTAACAGAGTTTACAACCATGTTAACACTGCTCTAATCAGGGCTGGTGCAAGGAATTTTGTCACCCTAGGCAGAACCTCATTTTGCCACCCCCTTGGCCCCACCCCCTTTGCACTGCCCTTGTATACAGTGGAGGTAGCGGGGGTGGAGTGTTGTTGCGGCGGCTCTCCATCTAGTCCTTCACCCGTGGTCCGCATTTGTGCCTCTGGACCCAACTTGAAGACAAATTGCATCATCACTCAATCTATGCTGTCATCCAATGTCTACTGAACAAAATTGTACAAAGCAGGCACTAAGCAACAGTATGTAAATTCTAGAATCCACCCCTATTGGCAGCTTAAAGGATATGCACACCAAAAAGAGCAAATACAAAAAAATAATATATCGTATACAATTGCGACATAAGTCATATTGTAATTGAATGTTATTTGTTAAAGTTATTAAAAATTAATTGCAATGCAATATGGCTACCTGGAGGTTTTCTGTGCACAGAAACATAATTTCCTGCTTATGTGATTGGCTCACTGGTTTTTCCAGAAGTCTACACTAAGATGCAAGTCAGATTTGTGGCATCCCCTGTAACAAAAATCAAATGTATGTTAAGATACTCCCAATAGGAAATTGTGTATTCTTACCAGTTATCTGATACAGGACTACCGAACCATCTACGTCAGAAGTCTCCAAACTGCGGCCCGGGGGCCGAATGTGGCCCTTTGCTCGTCTTTATCCGGCCCTTGGGGCATGAGCCCTCCCTCTAACACCAACAATGGGGCAATATTCTTTCCACTAACACTAATAATGGGACACTATTTCTTCCCATGATACCATCAATGGGGCAATATCTCCCCATCTGATACAAATGATGGGGCACTATTCCTACCACTGACCCCAACAATGGGGCACAATTGCTCCCACTGACACCAATGATGGGGCACTATTCCTTCCCATGATATCAACAATGGGGCAATACCCTCCACTAATACCAATGTTGGGGCCCCATCACTTTTTACTCCCATTGATGCCAGGACATTTTCTACTTACACTGGGCACAGTTCAGCCCACTTAGTCCGAAATCTGAAGGACAGTAAACTGGCCCTTTGTTTGAAAGTTTGAAGACCCCTGATCTATGTTATGAAGAAGAAAAAAGAGGGAGGTATCAGTAGTGTTGTCTTGTTTCTGTTGTCCAAATATACTGTAGTACAGTGAGTGTGGTTTGCTGCCCTTGGACATGAAGTGTGTTAAGCTGGCTGTACGCAGTTATACAAAGTGAGGCCAATGGAGGAATCACCCCCCCCCCAAAGGGACAGTGTGTTCTGACAGTGGGACCAGTTGCTCCCAGAATACACTGATCAGCGACAACATATTCCTTTAGCAGAAGTCGATCAAATATTTGATTTCTGTTGAGCAAGGATGGCCACACCGCTGAATGGAATTTGGCCGGTCCCTGCTAAATGGGCCGAATCGCGATCAGTGTAAAAAAAGAAAAATTATGCATTTACCAAAACTAAGGACTAGTAAACAGCAGTTATATTACATTTTTTTTTTTGGATTTAGATACGCTTTAACTTCTAAATCTCCTGTGTATGCAAGCCCTCCGGCTCTATAAACACCATCTGCATAGGAAGTTCTCACAACTTTTCCTCCATGAATAAAACATTACACTGCATATAAAATCATCAGTAGTAATATGAATCTGTTGGTTTCCTGCTGATCTTTACCCTGATACAACACATGAAAATTGTTCTTCATTCATGTTCTGTTTAGGTCTACACAATGGTTCGATGCACATTGATACTATGAAATCAATCAAGTGCCTGCAAGACCAAAGCCCATAACTTTTTACAGCTCTGTCTGCAGGAGATAAAGTTAATTGCCAATCTCTGTAATCAGAAAAATCAGAATATCTGCCTAACTTAAGTGCTTGGTTTGTGTTAACATAATGGATCATTTCCTAAGCTATAAAAACTTTTACCTCTGTAACGTCAGCGTCTTAATTGAGCATGAAGATGATTGTGATAAATTTGGCTGCAATATACCTAACCTGTAACTATGAATTTCTGTTGATGGAGACATGCATGAAAAAGAGCTTTAACACTCTGTTATTTCTATGATATCTGCTTGTGTATGGCCAGGATGGAATAGTCATATGGAATCAAAACATGTGATATAACCAATTTTAAAAACACCGATGGTGAAGCCTTGAAGTGTTTTACGAAGGCTGTACCAAAAGTGGGCGTAACTTTTATTATTAGCTCACATACATCATTTAAATTTCACATCTTGGTAGAGTGAACAGATTAAAATTCAGCAAGTCCAGCAGGGATGGGCTGAATTTTGATCCATGGATGGGCAGGCTGGTTATACAGAAATCAAACTACCGATTGACTTCTGTACAACCAGCCTGTTGAATTTTCCCCGCTCGATCAGTGCCAGCGGCTATTGCTGGCAGTGCTGATCAGTGTATTCTGATCAGAACATATTAGCTCAGTGGGGAGGATTCTCTGATCCACATCCAACATGTGGATGGGGGAATCAAGTCATTTTTTGTTTTGTTCGACCCACTGGTTGCACAAAAAAATGACTGTTCTATGGGCTGCTGATCTCATCCTTACAAAAAGGTACTATTCAACATAGTCTCATCACAAGCAATGCATTTGCTCCATTGTTGGATCTAAAGCCTAATACACACTAAGACCCCTTTCACACTTGGACATTTTTCAGGCGCTTTAGCGCTAAATATAGCGCCTGTAAAGTGCCTGAAAAACTTCCCCCAATCCACCCCAGTGTGAAAGCCTTGTGTTTTCGCACTGGGGAGGTGCGCTTGCAGGACAGAAAAAAAAGTCCTGCAAGCTGCATCTTTGGGGCGGTGGAGGAGCGGTGTATACACTGCTCCTTCACCGCCCCTGCCCATTGAAATGAATGGGCAGTGCTTCCGAAGCGGCTGAACACCGATTTGGAAGCCCAGTGCACTGGCGCTTTTAACCCCATGTTAACCCCTTCTTAGGGGTTAAAAGCGTCTCGCTGCCGCCCGAATAGCGGCACCAAAATGCCTCTATAACAGTGGCAAAGCGCCACATAAACTAGCAGTGCTTTACCGCTACCGCCCCCGACGACCCAGTGTGAAAGTAGCCTACTAGTTGTTTTTTCATTCAACCCAGGGGGCTGAACAACAAAAAAAAACTGACAGCTCTGGTCAGGGCTGCTGTACTAACCATAGAGCAATCTCCCCTGCTGTGCTAAGTATCTCTATGCTGTGCCCCCCCACCCCCCCACCAGAACACTACAGGAGCCAATTGTCAGACCTTTTTCCGGCATGCCCCTTCAATAGAAGCCGGATTTCAATCACACATGGGCCAAATGTCCGTCATTTCTATTGAACTGGCCAATGCCGTCCAACATTCGGCCTGTGTGTACTAGGCTTAACTCTCCAATCCTCTTTGAAAAAATATTATTTATTATCCACTATTAACCTGCATAAAAAGGAAGAAGACGAGTTCCTCTACCGACATGTGAAATTTGAACAGCTGATGGAAGTTATTAAAAAAGTTATGCCCACTTTTACATTGTTTCTGGTACAGCCCTTGTATATGATATCAATCTGTATAGCTATTTGGAAACCCACATTGAAGAGAACCAGGATGACAGAATTAAGAGACATGGCATTTAAATGTGCAGATTCTAGTGCTATCATTGTCATCTTTCCATCAAAAGCTAGTGAGTCACTGACCTGGGACAAGTAGTCCCCAGGAGCTGCACCTTTAAAAACTGGGCAGACACTGGCAACTCCCAAATATCTATTTTCCCATGCTTACTTTTATGCTACCCAATGAACACTATTTTAAAAATCATGAAATCTCTTTGTAACTGAACACTGATTATTCTCTTTTGTAAGATGGAAGGATAGCTTTTTAATGATGGTGGAAGGGGCGTATTTGAGGCTATGTTAGTTTGGCTCTTCAAGTGCCCCAGGTCAGTTATCAGCGGTGGACATATCGCCTGTTATTCCTGTGCACATGCACAGGGGCCACTGAGGCCCCTGGTCAATTTACAGATAGATGCTGCCTCTGCCTGTATTGGGTCCCATAGTTTCTGTGGCCAGATAATATCCAGGGCACTTTCAGTGAAAAAAGTACCATGGTCATGCTCTAGGTCTGTAGGTTACCCTATAGAAGTTCAGGAATCGGAATGCCCAGAGGAGTACCTGTTTCAAGAAAAGCAACCACTGACCAACAATAAATGGGGCCCTTTTCACATTGGCATCAATGAAAAGGGGCCGCTCACCCAATGGCACCAATATAATGGAGCCTTCTCTCACAAAACATTAATAATTTGGAACATTTCACTAATCACCAATGTAATAGGGCCACTCTGTCCCTCCTAAAGACCCATATTAGCTATATTAGCAAGTGTTACTTGCCACTACTAATAGTATTTTTTACTATGTGTTGTGTAACAATGTTATTGTTCAGCTCCCATTGATCTTTATTGCTAAAAGCAATGATTGTTATAGCTTAGGGGTGGGGCAAACATAATTTCTGTACAGGAGCTTATTGCTTACTTTATCCGCCACTGGTGGTTACCTTGGGTAGCTGGGTGTTGTGCGGGAGGTGCTCTTATAACAGGGAGTGGGACTCTTGCATAGGTTTTCAGAGGAAGCAGAATAGTGTGAAGGGGAAGAGTGGTGGATGGAGCAAGCAGAGACCTTAGAATGGAGTAAACACAGGGGCACAAACCTTATTTGAGCTAGTGATGATTGTTTTGGAGTCTTTTGGAAAGACCAACCAGATGAGTGAGGCCAGTATTTGCTGCTATTCTGGTAGTAGGCTCACTAAACTGCAATTACCCCCCACATGCTTTATTAGCATAAATGGAGGTTGGTGGGGATCACATCACCAGTATGTCAGTTTTTACTTGAGCACTAACTTCAAAGATCAGTTGCCTTAGGGGTCTTTGTCAAGGGGCATTGGGCTTGTGTTAATGGACAAATTCAGCTTGCTGTCAGGTGAGTTCATAGTTCATGTCAGGTGCATTTTTTCTGCAGTTGCCCTCCTTCTTAGCGCCATCAACCTGTTTTAAAGTGTGGTTGCTTTTCCATTGACTTTTATGGGGAAAGAAACCGTTCTGGCATGAATAAAAACCTGTTGATGCAGGCTATTGTTTTACTGTAGACATTTGACTGATTGGGCTTATTTCTTTGTGCCACGTGCCTGTTGACAATTGGGCTGCAGTTTGCTCATTTTCAATAAGGGCAATCTGTACTCAGGTTGTGTAAAGTAATTAGCTCCCAAAGAACTTGTACAGAAGAGCAGGGGACCTTGCTTACAGTTAAACCCTGGGACTCCATTATTCTTTTATTATAAGCAGGGCTTTTTTTCTCAGAAAATAGGGACAGGAGCTCAACCACGACTCTCCTGAACCCCCTCTGCCACACACACACACACACCCTCCAAACCACATCAAATAGTGGATGTGGTCAAACCAAATCAAACAGTGGGAGGGTCTTAAAGGGGCATTAAATACCAGGAGTGCATTCAGAGTTCAGGGGTTACACACAGAGAGCAGAGTTTAGGGGTGGGCTGCATACAGAGGGCAGAATTCATTGGTGCCCCTCACATAGAGTGCAGAGTTCAGCCTTCTTTCACAGCTGCTTACATCTGCATCCCCCATCTACATTTCACTTTCACCCCTCTTCAGCTCTAACCTCTGCATGCAACCCCCCCTCCACTGCCTCCATCTTCTCCCCCCCCTTCTTAAAAGCCCCACCATCTTCAACATGTCTTACTTTTGTTGCTGTATTAAGTTGAAGCACCCAGCTGGCTCTATTACCTTCCCACACACTGTAGGTGGCTCCGACTCTCTCACCTGCAGGGAGATCATCCAGTGGGGTGTCAGCATCCACACGGAAATCAGATCTGTGGGAGCCATTGGGAGACAAGCTGTCACTTGTAAAACTAGAAGCCAGGACTGAGGAGAGGACACAGGAGACACAGAGCAGGCCTGCAGCTGATGGAGACACTTACATTGACAATGGTGCCAGGGCTCAGCAGCCCTGATATATTGTTGTCAAAGTACATAGGGTAGGGCAGAAACTGGTAGGATCAGACAGGTATTTCAGGTGATACAGGGGGCCAAATTGCACAGCACAAGCACTGTACTGAATATAATGCTTTAAAGGAACATGATCTTTGTTTTATTTATTTTTTTTGGGTTAACAAACGCTTTAAGTGATTCTAAACCTTTATATATATTTTTAATAACAAACATATTTTACTTGCCTCCTCTGTGCAATAGTTTTGCACAGAGCATCCCTGAGCCTCCTCTTCTGGGGTTCCCCTCTGGTGCTCCTGTTTCCTCCTGCCCAGCGAGCCCAGCCGCCTGTGTAAATGGATACAGACAGCAGGGCTTTGCTTTGTTTAAATGATTGACAGCAGGAGGGAGAGCAAGGCCCTGCTCTTGTACACAGCGCTGGATCGAGATTGGGCTCAGGTAAGTATAGTGGGGGCTGAGGGTGATCCTTGACACAGAAGGTTTTTTTAACTTAAAAGAGAAGCACGGGTTTTGTTTTTTTCAGAATCATACTTACATGCTGAATTTTAGCCAAATGCACACTGGCTATGTATGACCGTCTGAAATGGCTACAGACTCTTCTGGCCTGCCTTAGAAAATCTTTAAATCTGGGTATCTTTTTAAGAAAGCTGCACCACCAAATTGAGCACATGTGCCAGGCATGGCACATGTGTCAACTTTCCCTGTCGAAGGGCGGACAGAAGGTTAGTGCCATTATCGCACACCACCATTCCTAGCTCCAGCTTCCATGGCATGAACCACCTCTGGGCCGGCCCCTGTAGAGCTGAAAGAATCTTTGCTCCAGTGTGGTTCCTGTCCCCTAGACAGACCAGCTGAGCACTGCATGGCATCTTTTCGCCTAACTCGTTGAATGGCCCCTTGAACGCTTAGGGGATACTGGTGGTTCATAGGACAATACAGCAGAGGAGGGCATGGAGGAGTAGGAGGAGGGGGTGGAGCTGACAGATCTTACATCATCACCACCAGTTGTATGGAGATGCGGCGGCAAAACAAGCTCCAACACTGAGCCCTGTCCTGCATCCTTCCTAGTTGCAAGCAGAGTTACCCAGTGTGCTGTAAACTAAATATATCGTCCTTGACCATGCTTGCTGGACCACGTGTCAGCAGTAATGTGGACCTTGCTGCTAACTGCCTTGCCCAACGATGCCAAAACATTGCCTTCCACGTGATGGCACAGAGCTGGAATGGCCTTACGATCAAAGAAATAGCGACTGGGAACCTGCCATTGTGCTACAGCACATTCTGCAAAGGAGCAATGTTCAGGCTGAACTTATGCTCGGCTCGAACCGTTCGCCCAACACTATTAATGACTCTTCATCCATCTTTGAGATTTGTTGCCCCGAAGCACTGCAGGCTTTGATTCTGTCCATTCTAGGAGCTTTATTTGGATAGCATTATAAGTTCTCTTTGTTTTGGACTGAGTTTCTGGTTCAGTGACTCAAAACCACATTGAATTCAGAGAGCCAGATGACCAGCATTTTCAAAATAAGAAATGGCAGCATATATTATTGTTTCAGCATTGTGCTTCTTCTAGTCCAGGGTTTCCCAACCAGGCTCCATTCCAATTCATCTAGCAGGTGTCACAGATCCAGCATACGGTGGAATACACCTTTAAATGCAGACATTGTGCTAAAAGTACAGCAATATAGGGGGTTAACTAGCACAATCACAGATTCCTATCAAGTGCTCTTGGCAACAAAAAGAAGTGTAAAATAACACCAGTTTAAACACACTGATTTTTGACAAATGACATCAGTCAATGGCAATGACAAAAGATGATACACTTTGAATGGCAAGAGATACAGCCTTGAGGCATAAATTAGCAACCACTTATTGAGACTGCCAACAATTAAGTGACAATCCATTTCCCAAGAGGGGATTAAAACTGTTATCTTCTAATCCTCACTGTCAGCCTTTTTTGTATTTAGCTAAAACCATGGATAGAAGGAAAAATGAATTTTTGAGGGGGCCTCAGTGCCTTTATAGGCACAGGAGTATCCTGACAATATCTTCATTACAGCCACGATGTGGTCAGGAATTATACATTCTAATGGGCTGGCTGTATAGTTAGTTAAAGTAAACCTGACACAAGTTTGAACAGTTCATATGGAGTATTATGAGCAAATCAGTGGATTCAGATGTACAGTGTAGGCAGTTTAACAACTTCAATAGTGTGCACTTAAACCCCTTCCTGCCCAGGCCATTTTTCAGCTTTCAGGGCTATCACATTTTGAATGACAATTACTCAGTTATGCAACACTATACCCATGAAATTTTTTTTCACACAAATAGAGCTTTCTTTTGGTGGTATTTAATTACCAATGGGGTTTTTATTTTTTGTGCTATAGATAAAAAAAGGAAATTTTGTGAAAAAAATGCCTTTTTCTTTGTTTCTGTCATAAAATATAACAAATTTGCAAAGTAATTTTTCTTCATAAATTTTGGCCAAAATTTATACTGCGACATACGATATCTTTGGTAAAAATAACTCAAATTGGTATATATTATTTGGTCCTTGTGTAAGTTATAGAGTCTACAAGCTATGGTGCCAATCATTGGAAATTGATCACACCTGATCACACATGATGTACTGAAGGCCTATCTTATTTCTTGGGACAAGTCAAGAAAGTACAAATACCCCCTAAATGACCCCTTTTTGGAAAGTAGACATTCCAAGGTATTTTGCATGGTGAGTTCTTTGAAGTTGCAATTTTTTCCCCACAATTCTTTTCAAAATGAAGATTATTATTATTATTATTTACAAAATTGTCATATTAACAAGTTATTTCTCACACATGGCATATTAATACTTGTAACTACACCCCAAAACACATTCTGCTACTCCTCCTGAGTATGACAATATCACATGTCTGAGACTTTTTCACATCCCGGCCACATACAGAGGCCCAACATGCAGGGAGCACCATCAGGTATTCTAGGGACATAAATTACACATCTAATGTCAAGACGACCTATGAAATTTTTGAAGGCCCTGGAGCAACAGAACAATGGAATTGCCCACAAAATTACCCAATTTTGGAAAGAAAACACCCCAACGTATAATCTATGAGGCATAATGAGTCTTTTGAACATGTCATTTTTTTCCAGAAGTTTTGGTAAAATGTGGGGAAAAAAATGAAACTGCATTTTTTTTACACAAAGTTGTCATAGCATGTACATAGCAAAAATGACACCCCAAAATACATTCTGCTACTCCTCCTGAGTATGGTGATACCACATGACAACCTATCATTTTTTAAGGCCCTTCATATTTCTAACACATAGCATATACATACCAAGAATTACACTCCAAAATAAATTCTATTGAGGAAAGGGTAAAAAAAAAAAAGTGTTACCTGTGGTTTTAGCAGTGTCCACCGAGGAGAGCATTAGTCCAGGCAGCAGGCAGGGATGTGCTTAGCGACGGCAATAGTAATTATCCAGGCAGCAGACAGGAATATTGTCTATAGTCAGTACAAGGATATTGTCAGCACAGCCAAAGCATTTGTCTATAGGAATTGTCCAGGCAGAGACAGCCAGCACAGCCATAATATTGGTCCTGGTACATTGTTACCTGCAGTCACTCATTGTACAGCCCTCCAGCACTTCATAAACATACTGCCTCTGGCTACAGCTAATTACTTCCATAGTCCAGGTAGCATGCAGAGGTGTGGTCACTGGTTAGTGCTTGCGGCAGGAAGAGGCATGATGGTAGTAAGTCAGCAGCAGGCTGAGGGCTTCAGTCAGGTAAGACCCGTGCACAGGGGTAGGGACTTCCCCTCCACCCCCTAATCCGGAAATTACAAAACCGGGAGAAAACAAAAAATTAGTTTTCTCCATCTGGAAAAACAATTCTGTTGCCCTCACATATGTGAGACCCTGTGTACTACAGTAGCAGGGCAACAGATCAGTCCAAGCGGTAGACAGAGGCATAGTCGAAAAAACAGGCCAGGGTCAGTTCACGTGGAAGGAAGTGGCATGGTTATTTGGAGAAGCATGGAAAATGGTCAGCACAGATGATGAAAATGGGGAAAAATATATGGGCTAATATTTTAGGGATGTGTGGTAAAGTCTGAAGCATTCACCAATGCATCTGGGTGCTGGAATCTCTGCGGAATCCTCTTTTGCTGCATACGCGGCTTCTTTTTTGCCGTCTTTGGCCTGTTTCAAAAGGTGAAATGTAGTCCAGGGCGCTCATGAAGTTGGCTAACCGATTCAGAGCAAAGTTTTTCTGGGGGGGGGGGGGCTTCGTTGATAAATGAGGGACGTGATAAATTATTTGATGAATTTTAGGAAGAAGGCGGGGCTTTCCTTGGATTTGGTGAAGATTATATAAGCATTATAAATGGGCAAATGGATAAATTGCTACTTTCTTGTACCAGAATCGGGTCCTCCTTATTGCCAAATAGGGTTGAATCATTTTGTCGTTGAAATCCACCACCCCCCCCCTTCCCATGTAGAGATTGTAGTCTTGAACACATGTTGGCTTTTCAATGGAACCTCTTCTTCTTTGAACCTGGACTGTGGTGGCATCATGAATGGCAGACATCATGTGCACATTTCTGTTATCCTTCCACCTCAAGGCCAGCATTCAGTTGCATCGTAAAGTTGCTCTTCCCCCCTTTTGCAGTTTTTGGTTCACAGTGGATTGTGGGAAGCCCTTCCTATTTTTTTTGGAGGTTCCGTAGGCCAGGGTTTTAGCAATGTAAAGATGTTTGAATAGGGGCAAGCTAGTGTAAATATTGTCAAGGTATATGTAGTAACCTTTGTTCAGTAGTGGGTAGGCCAGGTCCCATACAATTTTACCAGATGTGCCCATGTACGTCAGGCACTCAGGGGGCTCGAGCTGGGAATCTCTTCCTTCGTATATGGGGAATGCATAAAGATATCTTGTGACTCTCTCGCAGAGTTTATAAAATTTAACTCCGTATCTGGCCCTTTGCTAGGAATATATTGCTTTATTCCTAGCCGGCCGGAAAAGGGTACCAGGGTACCACACAAATACGTTGCGCGGGGACATAGAGTTCTGCAAATCGTTCTGAAAAGAAATTTATCAGTGGGCAAATTCTATATAATTTGTCGTAATTTGGATGATTTCGGGGAGGGCACTGGGTGTTGTCGGCAAAATGAAGGAAGCGCATATTCATTTGGTATTGGGACCTGGGTATTACGGCATGGTAAATGGCCATGTGGTGAATAAGACGGGTGGACCAGTAGGCATGTCCTTCATCTTTTTTGTAAGCCCCATGTTTATGGTGAGGCCCATAAACCTTTTCAATTCTTCCAGGGTCAAATCTCTCCATTCAAACGGGCGGGCATATGATGATTGGGGGTTGTTAGAAATATATTGCTGGGTGTATAAATTGGTTTGGTCGACAATAAATTGCAGCAAAGCCTTGGGCAAGAAAAGATAAAAACAATCAATTAGAGTGAAATTTTGGGTATTGGCCTGCACACCTGGCTGTGCGGTGAAAGGGGGAATATTTGCTGCTCCCGAACTGAAAGGCAGCCATGTTGCGTTGGCAAGACCATCTGGTAGGTATGAAGCAGCCGTGGCTCTTGGGGACGTGACACTCCAGTGCTGGCAGTTGGACGTAATGCGGCAGCGCTGGTACTGGATATTTGTTCCTGGGACCTATCACTGGCAGAAGCACCGGTACTGGGCCTGGGAACTTGTTCTTGGGGCCTAACACTGGCGGCAGCGCTGGTACTGGGCCTGGGAATTTGATCCCAGTTGCTGGCGGCAGCGCTGGTACTGGGCCTGGGAATATGATCCTGGTTGTTGGCGGCTGCCTGGTTTTATGAATACCTTGCCCTTTTAGGAGGGACCCATTCTTCCTCTAAATCATTTTCTGATAGGCTGCTGTCAATTGGTTCGAATGCAGAATTTGATTCCGAATCAGAATTGGAATTGAATTCTGATGAGAGCTCCTGTTGCTCTTATCAGTCATGGAAAGGAACTGGAATGCCTCCTCACTAGTATACATTCTTTTGGACATGGCTGTGCGATCGGTGGCAGGAGACGTTCAATGATGGACTGTGTGATAGGTGGCAGGTGACATTCATTGATGGGCTGTGCTATCGGTGATAGGTGACTGGTGGTGGTCACTGATGGGTGACTGGCGGTGGTCACTGATGGGTGATGGGTGTCTGGTGGTGGTCACTGATGGGTGACGGGTGTCTGGCAGTGGTCACTGATGGGTGACGGGTGTCTGGCAATGGTCACTGATGGGTGACGGTTGACTGGCGGTGGTCACTGATGGGTGACTGGTGGTGGTCACTGATGGATGAGGGGTGACTGGTGGTGGTCACTGATGGGTGACTGGTGGTGGTCACTGATGGATGAGGGGTGACTGGTGGTGGTCACTGATGGGTGACTGGCAGTGGTCACTGATGGGTGACGGGTGACTGGCGGTGGTCACTAAAGGATGAGGGGTGACTGGCGGTGGTCACTGATGGGTGACAGGTGACTGGCGGTGGTCACTGATGGGTGATGGGTGACTGGCAGTGGTCACTGATGGGTGACGGGTGACTGGCGGTGGTCACTGATGGGTGAGGGGTGACTGGCGGTGGTCATTGATGAGTGACTGGCGGTGGTCACTGATGGGTGATGGCTATCTGGTGGTGGTCACTGATGGGTGGTGGTCTATCGGTAGTGGGTAGTCACTGGTGGCGGTCAGTGAGTAGTTACTGG